>JAJNNV010000005.1:600000-979870 GCA_022544895.1 Biscogniauxia sp. FL1348 | reverse complement strand
TTATTTTATTAATAAACAAAATTATATTATAAGTTACGTTTAAATTTAATATATTATAATATAAAAAGTTTAAAAAAAGTTTTTAAAAATTTAAAAGTTTTTTAAAACTGCTTTTTTTATTTTGCAAAATATAAATAAATTAATAGTTTTAATAATATTAGTTTTAAAAATAACGGAATAAAGTGTATAAAAATAGTTAATATGTTATTAAATTGCTATTTAAGTATTTTAGTTAATATATTTAAATTATATTTTTTAAAAAATATAAAAATTATGAAATTTATAAGCAATTGTTAAGTATTATTAAAAAATAATTTATAATAAAGTAATGATTAATAAAATTATTTTTTTAAATAAAAAATATTAAAATTAAGAAAAAAATAAAAAGGTTTTTTAAGCAGTTTAAAAAATGTTATTAAGTAATATTAAAATTATAAAAAAAAATTTTTTTTAAAAAAGAATTTAAATAACGGTTTATTTTAATTATAGTTTATATTTAAATTAAATATTAAACTTATTTTAAAAAGCTTTAAAGTAAATATATTAAATAAAAATTTAAATAAAAGTGTTTTTATTATTTAATTATTTTATTTTTAATATAACTTTTTTTATTATTTTTATAATTATAATTTTTAATACAGTATATTAATTAAATAAATATTTAAATAATAGCTTTTTTTAGCTTATAGTAACCGGTAATTTAATAAAAAACAATAAGTGCGCTTAAGTTTAACTTTTTTTTTTAACTTAATGCGTAAGCATTTTAATAAAAAGCTATTTGCTAATTACTTTATATTTTTTTTATATAAAGTTTATTAAAAATAAAAACGAAATTAAACGGGTTAATAAACAGGATAATAAAGTAATAAAAATTTATAGTAATAATTAAAGTGTAGTTAAAAGTGTGGTTTAAAATGTGGTTTTAAAACGGCGAACTAGGTCTAGAATAGGTGCAGACAGTGGTAATTAAATAAAAGATTTAAGCTTGAGTTGTGGTGGGCAGGTCGTTTCCCGGGGTTGCTTTTTACCTACTTACCTAGGTAGGGGTTCCTTTTTTTTTCTCTTTCTTCTTTTTTCTTTTATGTTTCTTTTCTTTTCTTTTCTTAACTAGAACATGTGACGTTCAGCCGCGTTTTAGTTTGATGTATGATTTTTCCGTCCGCTATAGATTAGATTATTGTGAGGTAGTATTGGCGTTTAATGGTGGTGGTGGTGGTGGTGATGATGTACATATGTAGGTTGGTATTGATGTACATACATAGGTACTGGTACTCACCTTAAAGCTGCATTTCAACCATAACATAAAAGGTGGGGAGTTTCTATATCGAGAGTTAAAGACCGGACGTAACTTAGGTACTACATACCTAGTATATAACCTTAGGTTAGAGTAGTATTGACCAGACCCAACTAACCTAAGTTAGGTCAATACGAGTATAGAGGGGTCTTCCCCCGGCATGATCTATTGATATAAATGATCCCAGTTACCTATCTATTAATGTACTGCAAGGCGTGACCTCAATATTGGCGTAGAAGGTAAATTAAATAGACAAATAGGTTTCAGACCCGCATTCTTGGTTGATCTTCTTTTTGAGCAGAAGCATGAAAATAACCTCACCAGGTATATAGGTAGTGTAGTTGAGATACCTACTAGGTAGGCTCTCTTGCTCTGCAACTCTAGGTATGTCTTGACAGCTAAGGTTAGGCAAGGCTAAAAAGAAAAGGAAAGAGAAGAGAAGAGAAGAGTGCTTTCTTTGCTTTTTAGTATGCAGCTTGGCGAGTTATTGGCATTAACATTGGTAGGTAGGTAGGAAAGGTATGTACAGTGTCTAAGTCCCCCAGCAGGTATTAGTCCGTACGGTGTAAGTGCACCGAATCACCAGCCTTGTAGACAGTTTTTTTCTCGCTTTCTTCCGGGGGGAAGATAAGAAAGAGAAAAAAGAGAGAGAGGAAGAGGAAGGGGATGTTGGTAGGTACTTCATAGGTAAGTAATATCGAAAAACATCGTACGTACAAACTACCTAACCTAGGTACCTATTCCTTCTAGATATCAGCAACCAACATAAGCGATATCAATCATCTCGGCTATCCATCAATGTATTATGTGATGTCCGTCTTCTATTACTTATTTTAACAAAACTCTGGTCTTTCCCGACTTGTCCCGTTTTTATCCCTCCGTCTTAGGTATCATTATCGCCATCACCATCGTCACCTCAAGACTTCCACCCGTCAACTCCGTCACCCCGTCACCCCTTCACCCCTTCACCGCACAGCCCTCCAGCCCTCCGAAGAAAACCCACCAGCCCACAGCCCACCCACCTAGCTTAGGTAGTTCATCCAAGCTTCATCGTCACCTTACCTACCAACCTACCTACCTACCTACTTTGTTACCTTATCCCGCTTCCATCCCGAGCACGCGGACTGCCCCCACCCCACGTACCCCCTTTTTTCCCCCTTCGGTTTCCTTCTTGTTTGCTGCCGCCAACCAAAACCGATGTAGTAATGATGTTTAACGACTAGTCACCATTGCCACCACCCAACCAGCACCACCACCATTGCCACTGCTACCGCCATCAGCAGTAACAGTAGCAGTAAGACTCAGCGACGGCAAGAAGAGCAGCCAGTAAGAGGCCATCTTACCGCCCCTTTCCCTTTCCCCTTCCCCCTTCCCCCTCCCCAGATCACGCACGTACACCCACGCACATACACACACACACACACACACACACGCACATACCTACATACATACATACGTACGTACATACACATACATACACACATACATACATACGCACGAGGGTTTTGCCGAAGAGGGAAACACACAAATTTACCCAACCCAACCCAACCCAACCCGACCCGACCCTATAAAGAATTTATAATCATGAGCGGAGGCGGGGTTTACGGTGGAGCAACACCGGGAGTGGCCAGCACATCGAGTAGTATCAGCAGCAGCATCAGCGGCCTTTCGAACCCCGGCGGTGCGAGGGTCGTGGCGGCAGCAGCAGCCGCAGCAGCAGCCGCAGCCGCCGCCGCCGCCGCTACTACTACTACTGCCGAGCCCTCCCCCTTCACGGCCGAGATGCGGGACCGGCAGGCCCGGGGCAAAGACCCGTACGACGACTCCTCGGACGGGGCCATCCGGGGGAGCGACTGGATTACCGGTACTTCGGGCGTAGGAGGAGGCGGTGGTGGGTATCGGTAAGTTCCCAACTACATAGATTTTTTTCTTTCTTTCTTTCTTTTTTTCTTTTTTTCTCTTTCTCCTTCTTTTTAGTCTCCCCCTTTGCACTTTTATTTCGTTTCATTTATGATCCCCCCTCCCCCCCCTTCCCCTTATATATATACCTACCTATATATACCTATATATATATATACACGTGTAGTGTGCCTTCGTCACATGCACACACCCGAAACCCACCAAGCCTAAGCCCAAGCCCAAGTCCAAGCCCATGATCATTCACTTTCACTCACTCTCTCCCTTTCTCTCTTTTTTTTTCCCTTCTTTTTCTTTTTCGATCAAACCCCCTTGGCTTAGCTTAGCCCTTTCATACAATGGTTCCCACACACCCCAAGTCTCACGTATAATGAGATGTCCATGCTTCAACCACAAAACCCCTTCCGCCATAAGACCCGTGCTATTATCGATCAACGCCAAAAACTAAAATGTCAAAACTCTCTTTTTTCTTTTTTTCTTTTTCTCTTCTTTATTCCTACCATGGCTGTAATCAAACTTTTTAAAACTTATAAAAAAAAACTTTCTCCTGCCCCCTCTCTCTTTCAAAAAATACCCCCCTATCCATTAGATCTTACATGCATTGGAAATACTCAAAAACGACGACCCAGCTAGCTGACAGCCAATGTCCATGGTACCTTGCAGTGGTAGTGGTGGCGGTGGTAGCTCGAAAGATGAGTCTTTCGCAGTGCTCGAGCGCAGACGCGTCGCGTCCCAGGTCCTCGACAGCCCGGAGCTCTTGATGATGGCTGCACAGAGGGACGACGAGGTAAGAAGATACCTATTCTTTTTTTCTTTCTTGGTCTCCATCCTCTCCCCTCACTTGTATGGTTACATAATACATGCACCTCCTTTACCCCCCCTCCCCTCCCCCCTTTTCTTCTTTAGACAAGCGTCGTTTTACGTACCTAGGTAGGTAGGTAGTCTGTCTACCTAAATAATTACCTACCTATACCTATATGCACTTACCTACATCTGTGACGTCCGATCTACATTGCATTGCTCCCCCCCATTTTCTCCCCTTTCCCGGTCCTCCTGGACATACTGTTGTTACACACTAGAAGCTCTTTCTCACATGCAAATGAAAAAACAACCCGCCCTCTCAAATTACAGAGCATACCTGCCACGCGCCTACGCTACACGCGCATGCTCTGCGGAATCGAAGAGCCGTTATCGGGCGGCTCCTCGCATCACCACCACCAGCAACAACAGCAACAGCAGCAACAACAACAGCAGCAGCAGCAACAGCAATCAGCTACGGGCTCGAGCCGGAGGAAATCGCTCCAGCAGCGGAACCCGTCGTCGTCGTCCGGGAGTGGCACGCCGGGGAGGAAAGCGCGGTAGTCAGGAGTGGGCGAGGGGAAGCGGGAGATGATACCGGAAAACGGGTACGCATGAGCGAACGAACGAACGAACGAACGACGACTGGATGTTATGGGAAACATGGGTCGCTACGTAAGAGGATGGAATGGGGGGAAGGGGGGGGGATGAGAGAAAGGATATAGGTATGGGGGTCCGACGGGATAAGAACGGGTCTCTATTTCGTCGTCATGGTCGGGGAGAGGAGAGGAGCGGAAAGGTCGAGCTCGAGAGTGTGGGGATGTCCCTTTGGGTTACTTAATCAGTCAGTCAGTTGTGGGTGGCTTTTTTTCTTCAATATTTTCTTTTTCCATTGTGAGTAAGTCTATTTATTGGGGGAGCGGAGGGGGTTCTTTCCAACATCCATCATGTCGGACATCAGATTTTCGTTCGGGAGCTAGAAGGATGGAAAGAAAGATACCTTTGGGCCGACCGAACTAGTATACGGGAATCCCGTTCCCCGAGACTAAATACCAACGGCAGGGCTTTTTTCTTTCTTTTTTTCATATACTGGAAGGGGAGGATGAGGGAGAAAGGGAGAGAGAGAAAGAGACGATGGTGATGATCATGGTGGTGGTGAACTTCCCCCCAACCCCCCCTTAATTGTTACATCGACATAATATTTACCACTACCTACCTACTTATTTCCCTTCTCTCTTTCATACACACACACACACACTACCATTATAAGCAAAAACTACTTCCTTGGCAATCACCACATCACATCACATTACAGAAACTATTATCATCACCATCACCATCACCGTCATCCTCATGGATCATATCCCCTTCCCCCCTCCTCCTTTAACAGGAGGAGGGAAGAGAGGGAAAGGAAGGGAAAGAAGTTGGGCGTGTGGGTTTATCAACCAACGCACCCCACCACCGATCACACCATTCACCCATATCGTCAACCCAAATTAAAAACCACACGAAAGGAAGAGAGAGGAAGAGAAAGTGAATTCCAAACTCAAGGGAAGGGGGGACGGGGGAAGAGAGTAAAAGTATGCGGCGTCATACTCCTCTCGGGATAATATTTATTTATTTATTTTTCTTGTCTCTTTTCTTTTTGTCCAAATGATGTATTAATATAGGTTAGAAAATATAGTGTGTTTTAAGTCTTCCCAAAAAAAAGTTTTTGGGGTTTCTATCCGCTGTGTTTTATGTGCTGATATATACATACCTAGCCTAGGTACGTTGATAATATTATAGGTAGTAGTCGCCAATCTCTTAGCACATATTGCACAGCTAAAGTATAATATTGGTTCTTTCTATTTCTTTTTTTTTCTTTTTCATCTTATCCTTTATTTTCCGGTTTTCACGTCTATATCTTCTATCATACAGTATACCAAACACTACCAGGTACACGAAGCTCCCCCTTTTTATTTGTTCCCTTACGGGAGGGGGGAAAAAAAGGGAAAGTCGAAAAGCTATGTAGCATAGGTTACGATCAAGATCAAAGGGCGTAAAATGCATATATACGAAAGGGAAAACAGTGGGTGGTTGGATCGTTCATGTGGTATATATATATATATATATATCTAGGTTAGGTATATATATACTTCTTCCATGTGTTCAAGCACATTGATGTATTAGGTATGCACGCAAATGATAATGTCTCGTCCACTATGCAGTCCAATGTTCTTTTCTCTCCTCATCTATTTATCTATCCTACCTACTTGATCTATCCTTCCCCTTTTCCCTTTCTCTCTCTTTCTCTCTCCTCCTATCACCTTCCCATACATATATGTAACCCCAAACCATCATATAAAAACAAACACAACTTAAAAATAATAATTCAAATAGAGAAGATAAAAAAAAGGGGGAGGGTGGTTAGGAGGATGAATGGCAAGAGGTATATTGTGTAAGAAAATTTGATGCAAGGATGACCCAGCCAAGATGCATTTCGTTCATTCCAGGAGAGAGAAAAAAGAAAAAGAAATACATTGATGCTTCCCTTTCCTTTCCCTTCCTTTCCTTTAAACCCGAAAGCCAAGAACTCCCCCAAAACCCCATTTCCTGGTTTCCTTATTTCCCCAATTCCCAATTCCCAGTCATGCAAAGAGGACCAAAAAAAGACACGCCCAATCCAACGCCTTGAGTATGAGTATGAGATATGAGGATAGATGGATAATGATGGTGGGGACGGTGCGTGAGTGTGTGCTAAATGAATAGTCGTCCGTTGTTGTTGGTGGTAATAGCAAAGTAGAATAGTAGTGGCCGTAATCATAGTCATGAATCCTTAATATGCATTTCCTTCCGAAACCCCCCCTTGTTTTTATCCGAACCCGACTTCGGAATTCTGAGGTTTTATACGTGTTTATATATATTTCCCTTGTTCTTCTTTCTTTCTTTTTGTTACTTCCCCAGAATCCCGATACCAGCCCAGGTTCTCCTTTTTTATACTAATAGTGGCCGGCAACCTGTAGCATCGGAAAGATGTGGAGACTAAGCGTACCGCGTTATAGGCGCACTCGGTCTTGTCATCCAAGGCACGTCTTCCCGCCCGTTCGGCCGACTCCTACTCGGCCCTCGAGCTGCCGCTAGCGGCGGTGCCCGGAGGCCGCCGGCAGGCATCGGGCCGCCGCCCCCTCCGATCCAGCTGCTATTCTGCTGGGCCTTTTTCACTATTCTTCTTCTGCGCACTCTCCGTCTTATGCAGGAGAAGCAGCAGCACAGGACTGCGAGGAATATGAGGCCCCCGACGGACGACACCACAGGAATGACAATGTCTCTGTTGTCCGAGATGAGGCTGCCCACCTGGTCTATGAAATCCGCTCCCTGGCACTGGCCGTTGTTGCAGTGTCCTCCCCCTTCGCACGGCGTACCGTCGAGGAAATACTGTTGCATGTCATAGCAAGCATCCGGTCCCAACCGCGACGAAGCACAGCGGAGTAAACAGCTCTGGGAGTCGCAGGCGGTGGTGGCATTGTTATTGGTCAATGTGCCAACTAGGGTCTGGCACTGCAAATCGCGAGAGGTACATTGGCCGGAGGCGCAGGTGAGACCAGCACCGCTTGCACCACAACCTTGCCCATCTGGTGATTTTACATCCGAAGGGCACGTAGCGGCAGTGCCGCTGCATGTTTCTTGAGGATCGCATGAGCTGGTGCTGCTGCGACAGACGGTCCCCTGGGAGGCGAACTGGCACTGACTAGTACAGCAGTCTTCGTTGGAAGGATCGCACACAGCGTTGCTCCTAAAACGGCATGTGGTTGCATCGCAACAATTGTTGTCGCCACAGCCAGTTTCACCGCCACAGTCGCAGTCTTCTCCGGCTTCTACGATACCATTACCACACTGGCTTCCAGTAATGGTAACGACATCCTTATTATTAGTCAGACAGGCCGAATTGACGCTGTTCCGGCCCATGGCCGAACATATGTTGCCGACACTACACGGCGAGAACTGGGTGATCCCGGGCGCGGTCGATGGATTCATGATGTAAGTCCCCTGAGCATCGCAAGAAGAGCTACTCAGTGGACAGCACCTCTGCATCGAGGCGGTGCCATCCGAACACGTGCTTGATGTGCAGTCATGGACCGCACCAAACGTGTGGCCACTCTCGTGAGCGAAAACCTGCCATTCGGTGTTTGTCCGCACAACGACATTGGCTGCAGCGATCGTCTCGTTGTCTCCGCCCGTAGAACCCTGGGAGCAGACCTGGCCCAACCAGGCCAGGCCAACAGCAGCATCGGTATTACAAGTGCTGAGCAGCGTCCAGTAGGCGTTGGTATCATTAAACTGTCCCCTCCAAGCGGAGAACAAGTTGAGACGATCTGTAATCGTGACGCTAGAGCTGCAGGCCTGGTTCCACTGAGAGCCGGACGGTGGAGTTCCAGGACAGGACGAGTCGCTAATAGTCAGATTTTGAATGCCTAGGGATATGTTGAACGCATTCTCGTACACCGCCGACGCCGAATTCACCATTTGGATTATGTTAGACCGTGCATCGGCGTTGCTATCGAACTGTGCCGTATACGTGCAGTCGGTCGCAATACCAACCAGCGCAACCTTGCGGGTAGTCGGACAGCCCTGGGTAGAGCCAATGCTGTTGGCAAGATTCACGCCAGCGCCATTACCGCCTGTCGTCGGATCAATCTGACGACCAAACAGCCCTTTCGCATCAACCGCCGAGAGGTCCCGAACATCCAGGCCACGACGAATAGGGTGGTCATCCAAGTTGTTGAAATCTAAGCCGTCGTATGAACAGACAGAGTCGCTATCGTCCAGCCCGCGTTTCAGTTCCGGACTAAGAGGCTGTGCGTCGAGCATTACATCGGTGTCCCTCCAGACAAGCATGTATTCGTCAGAATCGTCAGCGTCGAGCGCCTCGGGGTCCTCGTCGAGTCGCGTCTGTCTGTAAGTAGTACCGGTCTGGATGTGGTGATGGTTCCCGTTCACCCGGAAGGTCCCCTCGAATATCGGCTTCGGCCCATCTCGGTGAACCGTTATTCGCGCCCAGCCCGAATTGAGCCATTCCGAATGATGCGGGTGCTGTACAAATGCGTGGCCCTTGAATACCCTGTGGTCGGTCCTCTCTACCTTCTCCTCACGCCGGATGGTGCCGTCGGGCGCAAGATACTGTACCGTTGCTGTGTCGGAAAGGACATCGTGATTAGGCTCTAGTGATATGCGGATCTCGTCCTTCTCATCGTGCAAGAGGAACGAGAGGTCGAAGGAGGAGTATGCGTGGACGCGATTAGAGGGTGTATGTATTATGGGATTCTCGACTCGAGTGATGTAATTTAGAGGGTTTCGTTTTACTGAGTGCGCTTCTGAGGAATGCGAAAAGGCCAATAGAACGGCGGCCACAGCCGTGATGAAGCGACTCATATTTTTTATGGTGTTTAACGAATGGCGGTAAGGATTCCCGTGGCGGGACAGTTTCTCTATCTCAAGTAACCCCCCATCCGAGTGTGCAGTTCGAGTAAATGTGTGGTCGCGCAGGTGGCTAATCCGGAAATCCGAACGATATATTCAATCAAGTGCGTACGGAACGGAAGCAAGAAATTCCAAACTAGACCAGACGGGACCAGATTAGACCAGACCAGACCAGGCCAGATCAGACCAAAAGTCGGCGAGACGGAAAGGAGTCACCAAGAGAATTTGGTAAATGCAAGTCTTCGAGGATGAGACAGGAACGGTATCCGCCAGGGACAGTCAAGGCTCGGCGATGTGATCCCGGGGCTAACAGCCCAAGGTAAGCTGGGTCCCTGGAAGCTGGGCGGGTTTTACAGGGCAACACGGCGTAACGAGAACGCAGAGGCAACCCGATAGGTTGAGGTAGGTTGGTAAGTTGAGTACGAAGTAGGTAGGCCAGGCCGTCTTGATTTGGATTTAGAAGAACGAGGGAAACGAAGGAAGGGGAAGGGGGTTGGGGTTGGTTAGAAGAAAAAGATGGTAACCCGGCTACCTATTGCCTACAAGAACGAGTAGGTAAGTAGGGACTTGTCCACTATTATCAGACGAACGATGGTAATGCGTGCCGTCCTCCAAATGGTAGGGTCTCTCTCGAAGTTGTAAGGTCAATACTTCGTACACCACACCCAGCACCAGAGTGTGTTTCAGTCGTAGATTGAATGGAGAGGGACAAAAAAAAGGGTGGGCTCCAAGCTCCAAGACCCGCCCAGGTTCCAGTGAGATTCTGGGTCCCTCCGGGCGAATAAGCGCAAGACGACGGGGGTAAGGTGGCGGCTGATTGGCCGAACCGAGTTGACGTGCTAGTGTTGACAGGCACCCCCCACCCAGAATAGCAACCTCGTAGTGTACTGTCTATCGAGACTGTGTTCGGCTAACACGGCAGCCCCGGTTTTATTGTATTGTATGTATTGTACCTACCTGCCTGTGTTATAGGTAACGTAGTGTATAAGTCGAGGGATTTGCGGGGATGGCTCAGTCAAGTTTGCTTGTCTGTTACAAGCACAGTTTGGGGGTTTGACCGTCTTTCGACTGTTCTCTCTCTCTCTTAGTAGGTATTTTCTTTTTGGTAAGTTCTTCTCTTTCAGATCGAATAACAACAACAATAATATAAAAATAAAAACAATCAAGGCAGGTATAGAGAGGTATAGATTTGCAAATGCAAAAGGAAAACAAAATGCCTAGGTAGAAAGGGGGGGGGAAATACAAAATGTAGGTCATGGGGTAAAACAGTGTAAGAAAACCAAGGCGGGTGACAGAAAGGATCAGATTGGGTGATGGTAGGTAGATGCACAACAGACGAATGTGTAGGTAATTCCTCATGTAGGTCGTGTCATATGTGTGGGCTTGGTATCACCCACAACCCAACACGGAGAGGACAGACAGACAGACAGGCAGGCAGGCAAAGACGATCTACAATCCCACCGACAGAAAACGTAAGGAATTTCCGATGCAGAGGATCATACACATAGGTATACACATACATACGCACCACCCACACACCCACTGCCCTTGGCCTTGGATTTGGATTTGAGTATTGGAAGTTAGGAGCCATCACTTACATCGACACCATGCAAATAAGGAATAAGGTATAGATCGATGGTGGACTGATAGATCTAAACCTTTCCGCCGGGCTCTGGACTCTGAGGGTTTCCCGCTCGAAGTCGGACTCTTTCTGGATGACGCCTCTCCGGTTGTTTCAAAGCCAACCTAGGTAACGAAGCGAATTCCGAAGCTCGATTTTTGAGTTCGGTTCTCTTCCCTATCGAGAGAAGAAGAATTCGGTATAGGTAATACTTATAACAAGCCACCAAAAAAATAAAAAATAAAGGAGCTCGCGTAGGTAAGTAAGTAAATAAGTCGGTATGGGAGGTGAGGTTAGGTTAAGTTAGGTTACTTAGGTAGTGTAGTACCAGGCGTAGATTATGTTTTGAAACTAATAAAGGGACGAATAAGTCTAAATAAACCCACGTTTCTCCTCGGGTCGGTTGTAAGTCACAGGGGGGGCGGGGAGGAGAGGGAGACAGATTTGAATAAAACGTACCACCATATAATACACCACATATATACCTTACCCAAGTCATGCCCCCCCCCTAAAATCTACAACACACGTATGTGATCCGTAGGTAAGTTAGGTAGTACGAAGGTCGCGGCCAAAAATCTGGAGCGGGAGTACGCATGGTCTTTTTTGCCAAGCTTGCCAGGCTTCTAGTACAGCTGTGTAACAGCTGTCACACAGCTGTAAGTAGCTTGCTTACTATAAGATTTAATAGTTATAGTAAGTAATTACCGCTATTGCTTAGCTGAGTTTAGCGCATTTAATTTACAAGTATAGTACTATAAATAGAGGTATTATTAAATTAAACGCTGTACAGCTGCCACGCAGCTGTACCAGAAGCCTGGCAAGCTTGGCAAAAAAGACCATGCGTACTACCCACTCCAGATTTTTGGCCGCGACCTTCGTATATAGTGTAGGTATGCGAGGTGAGAGACAGTTAGCAGAAAAAGTCTTGACTAATGCCCAGCGAACCGATACGCAATGCCTCCTTCTTGACTCTTGGTCGATATGAAGCACAGCCCAGCTTGCCATGCTTGCCGTGCGGCATGTCAACGAACAGATGTTGTTGCTGTGACCTCAAGTCGGAGTCTAATGCTGCGCGATAGGACTTTCTCCATGCTTGCTTGCAAGATTCTGCAAGCCAAAACACACTGCCAAGTCGTTTAGCCCTCCTGGGCGCTCTCTCATGACGCGTCGTCCATTCTCTTGGGCCTGGCCTCCTCACTTATTTACCTGGCCTCCTGTCCTTCTGTCCTCCTGCTGTTTCTGTAAGTAAGCAAGCTATACGCTGAGGCTTGGTGGCGCAGCTAGAAGGAGCCAAAAATGTGTCCAACTCCAACAAGGCAGCGCCTAGCTTGGCATCTTTCTTACTATCGCTAGCGCCCTGCTTTCTCTCTTTAAGTGTCCGTAGTCGGGTACACGGCGGCAACTTGTCATGTCATTTGATGTGTCTCACTACCTACTTATGTACATTATGTAGGTATGCCAGCTGCCCTCGGGAACCCATACCCATGCATTTCGGCCAGTAGGGGCTCTACTCAACACCCCCGACATCCAAGATAAGCCAGCTTAGATTCCCGACTACTGGGGTTCGGTTCTAAGTCTAGGTTAAGCCCATTAACGCCGACCGGCTGAGCGGCGTGCAGCCATTGTAAGTATCTGCCGAACCCCGAACCATAGCACGACGGGTGCGGCCCATACGAAGAAACAGTCGGCAGCATCATGTCACGTGTATAGGGTCCCCGACGCAGTCCCAACTAATGCTAATCTACCTTACAGCATGGTGGTATCAAAAACCCTGTGCGAAAACACGATTCTCTCTGTGTGCGCCTTATTTCTTTCTTGCCTCCTTAACTACCGTGATGATCCTAGCAACCACGTTAGGGTCGGAGAGCTATGTTACGATTCATGTCAGCCATCACGCAAAACCTAAATGGATAAATAGAGTTGACAGGTGTCACTAACCGTCGAAATGTCACCAAGCTGGTCCTCCTCGCCCGCCAAGATCTTTCTCAGAATACGACGCATGATCTTGCCGCTCCGAGTCTTGGGGAGATCGGGTACGATATATACTGCCTTGGGGGCAGCAAAGGGCCCAATGCTCTTCCGCACCTGGAGAATGAACTCCTTTCTTAGGGCATCGGAAGACTCACCGCCATCCTTGATGGCGACGAATGCGTTCACAGCCTGACCCGTGAGCTCGTCGGCGACACCAACCACAGCTGCCTCGGCCACAGCGTGATGCTCAATCAGCGCAGCTTCTATTTCGGCGGTTGATAGACGATGACCGCTGACGTTGACTACGTCATCCACTCGTCCCCGGATCCAGTAGAATCCTTCGTGGTCACGACCAGCTCCGTCGCCGGTAAACTAGAACTCCGGTTTAGCAAGATCATCCGGGAGACTATTCATACAATTGGTGACTCACGTAGTAGCCCTTGTAGACATTCAGGTACGTCTCCATATATCTCTTGTGTGCGCCCCAGACGGTACGAGCCATACTGGGCCATGGCTGCTTGAAGGCCAGTACACCCTCAACATCGTTTCCGTGAATTTCGTCGCCAGAAACCGGGTCGATAATAGCAGGCTCGATTCCGAAAAACGGTAGAGACGCGCTTCCCGGTTTCGTCGGGGTCACACCGGCCAAAGGCGTGATCACGTTTGATCCGGTTTCGGTTTGCCAGTAGGTCTGCTCGGTTAGAAGCCAGCTAAACTAAAGAAAGCGGTGAATGACTCCAACTTACATCGACGATATGAGCCTCTTCCTTTCCGACAACCTCAAAGTACCACTTCCAAACCTCGGCCGCAATAGGCTCGCCAACCGATCCGAGGACTCTCAGGTTCGGCATGTGGGCCTTGACATAGTTGTCTCCCGCACGCTTCAGGAGTCTCAGAGCCGTCGGCGCAACATAAAATTGAGTGACGTCATGCTTCTCGATAATATCCCAGTACCGTGAGAAGTTCGGATAGGCCGGCGTGCCCTCAAATACAACCGTAGATACACCGAGAAGGAGAGGCGCGTATACGACGTATGTGTGTCCCGTAATCCAGCCGACGTCTCCGCCGCAGAAGTATCGGTCTCCGTCGTGAATGTCGAATACATACTTTCCAGTCATGGCAGCGCCGAGCAAGTACCCTGCAGTAGTGTGCATAACACCCTTCGGCTTACCGGTGGAGCCAGACGTGTATAGTAAGAATAGAGGGTCCTCCGAATTCATAACCTCCGGGGCTATGTACGACGGCCATTTTTCAACTTCCTCGTGCCACCACAAGTCCCGACCTGGCGTGAAGGGAACATCAGCACCAGTGCGCTTGAAGACCAAAACACCCGTGACATCGGGGCACTGCTTCAATGCATCGTCGACAATGCGCTTGGTGCCGATCAACTTCCCGCCGCGCTTCCCTTCGTCCGACGTAATGACCACTTTGGACTGTGCATCAATAACACGATCACGTAAGGAATCGGCCGAGAAACCAGCAAACACAACAGAGTGGATAGCGCCAATACGGGTAATGGCCATAAAAGCGATAATAGCCTCGGGAATCATGGGTAGGTAGATAGCGACGGTATCTCCTTTTCGGACACCCATCTTCTTGAGGACGTAGGCGACTCGGCAAACCTCGCGCAGGAGCTCCGAGTACGTCAAAGTCCGGCCATCGCTAGGCTCGTCGGCTTCGTAGATGAGGGCAACCTTGTTCGGGTCCTTGAAGGCATGCCGGTCGACACAATTGTAGGCAGCATTGAGCTGGCCCTCAACAAACCAACCGACATTGCCGTCTTCCAGAGTTCCGGTGCGGACAGTCTCGAAATCCCGCTGCCACGTCAGGAGCTCCCTCGCCTTCTTCGCCCAGAACTTCTCGGGCTCCGTAATGGATTCCTTGTAGAGTTGCTGGTACTCCTCCAGGCCTAAGAGGGTGTTAGTCCAGAGGGGGGCCGCACCAAATAAAAAAACGTATGTTAGTGGAGCTTACTACTGATGTGAGGCTTGCTAGGATGCTCTGTCTTGGGTTAGCTTCGCTCTACGCCTCATATAGCAACCCCCCCAAAAATGGGGAGCTCTTGTTTAAAAAGGGGGTGGTAACGTCTTACTGTCGAGCATCTTCTGCGGGGGGTCTGTAACGTGTTCAATTAGCATCACGGGACAAGGGCTTTCTCAGTGCATATGGCGAAGCCAACAGGGAAAGGCCCAAAAAGCCCGAGGGATTCTTACGAAAAGTGTCGACCAGATGGGCCTCAGCAACCACCGGGGTCTTGCCTGCTTCACCCATGATGGTGGGGTGGTGGTCGAAGGTGCTGACGCTGCGGGGTACTGTGGTCTAGGTAAGGGAATGGGAATTGGGATGAGATTTGCGAGGATGGGCGAGCTTGCCGGCGGGCTCGCAGAAGGCAATTGGGCGTGCTGATTGATGTAGAGTAAAATAAAAACACAGTTGCGTTGCTTAGTTAGGTATGTAACTGTGTAAGTGAATTCAGCTCTAAGGGAGAGGTTGCACGAAAAGCAGAAGAGGATTGATGGGGGGGAAGAGGAATGGTTCGGAGTGAGGAAGAGAGAGAGGGAGATTGATAGCGATAGGAAGGGAAGAAATGGGATGTAAGTAGGTATGTATGTGTGCGATTGCGTTTGGGTAGACGAAGTTGTTGACAGGGGAACTTAAGAGAACAAAGCAACTTTTTGTATTACGGCAGAATACTCCGTAGGTTCCTAGAGGCTAGCTAGTCTACGGGGTTCTCGTGTGCAGACCAGCGAATGCAAGGCAGCTTATTACCTACCTGGGTACCTGCCTGGCTGGCTACTGCATGTTGTTGCGCAAGTACCTCAGGCCCCGTCCGCCTGCGCGGGGGTACCTTCGCTAGCCCGGCGTGGTACCTCAGTTGTCGGTAGCACCCTGATTACCTACATACATAACGTTATGTACCTAACCTAGTCCCCCCTGAGGGGCAACGGACCGGAAGTCGGTGGATGCTGATTGTCTTCCGCTCGACCGTTGTCGGCGCCTTCCAGTTCGAGGTATGTACATACGTCTGGTGAATCCAATACATGCCCTAAATTCTCTATATGTGTACATAACTACATACTTCTTGCTCTTCCTAGCCCTACGATTACCCCAGTTAACGTGGGAGTGGATTCCCACCCCCCGTGGCTTTGCCGAGAAGTTCGCGGTGCAAAGGCAGAACAGAGAATATTGTTTATGATTCGTCCCTCGGCGAAGGATTTGCTTGGCTATAGTGTGTGTCTGGTATATCAATGGGGTTGAGTTTATTGGCTACAATGTCCCCTTTTTTTTCTCTCTTCACTGTCTCTAATATCCCCGTCGTATGGTATGTATGTATATATAGAGGACGGGGAGGAGACCGGCGAGACCAGAGTAACTAACCTAGCACATTCCTTGCGAGTGTATATTGATATTCGATGTATGAGGTGTATTACGTTCCGTGATGGACTGCGCGGTTTTACTTACCACAACAAGCAGCACACGACCTAGATAGGAGTGTATCCATAACACTGTGTCATGTATGCCAGACCCGGTAGCCCGAAGACGTGCCAACTACCGATATCTCGATGTACGCACATATATTTGCTGCCGAGCGGAGATCTATATAAGAATTGTTTCATGTATCGAATTTCCGAGGGAAGAATACTAGGTAAGTACTACTATACGTGCGCTTTGGACTACGTACACTAAGTACATACATAAGACCAGAGTTCCCGGGACATTATATAAGCTTCCGGGAGAGGCCAATAGTACCAGACCTGCCTATAGGTAATGTACATTAAAGGGGGCGCCGGGTTGTCTTGTCACAGTACGGTAGTAGGTACCAGCTATGCAACCCCGTTGATACAAGGGGCCTAAGATCCAAACGATCGGCAGCTTGATGTGCAATCCAACCTCACTGCAGCAAGCCGTTCAGTAGCACAGACTAACTTGGGATGTAGCCAATGCTCCCTCTTATGCACCTGTGCACGTGTACAGTACCACTGTTAGGTCGTGCCTATTTACTCCCTTCTTAGCTGTCGGGGATTCGTGATTCGAGATGGGCTAAGGTTAGGTACATGTTCATCAAGGACTGATGTAATGGGGCAAATGTCAACTCCCTCTGTCAAGCAAGTAGTAGTAACTCGGGAGGTATCATGAATGGTAACGTCCCTTGATTTGCAGGTCGGTCATGGTGTCTCTGCGAAACACCTACCTATCACCCACCCCCTCCCCCCTGTACGACAATCGCAACGTGAATCCTTACGCCAGCCTGCATAGTGAAGCCCTAGCTTAGGAGGTCGGTCCTCTCTATCCTGGAGCAAGCAGGATTAGGAGGGGTTCTTTTGCATCTAGAGCTTAGACCTTAGTGAAAAAGGGACATGGAAACATGGAAGATGGAAGGCTGTGCGCAGAGATAACTGTACTAACTAGGTATTAGTTATGTAGGAGATGGTGGGTGAGATGAACAGCAACTAGGTCAAAAATTCCCCCTCTCCCGCCCCCTTCAAGTCAATCGTAAAGGATCCATGTTAGTGTACCTACCTAAGCTATGAAGAGGTCATCGCAACCCCGCATTTCCCCATCTCCAGGGTTATCCAACTATTTAAACGTCCACACCTTGGCGAAACAATTAAAGGCCTGGGGGTGTTAATCATTGTGTTCTGGGGAAGTAACCAAGCTCGCAAGAAAAATGCTTATCTCTCTTGAGAGGAGGCAGAGGTGTAACCCTGACCTAATGGGATGGTACTTGGCCTAGGTCACATGAATTAGCACCCCTCTCTCGGGGTTTGGCCAAGTACCTAGCACTTCTTTAGACCACCAATCGCAACACATCATCTTGTCGATGACCTACTAAACCAAGAAACGCCCCCCTTTACAAACCAAACGTTGTAGCCAATTTCCCCGTCCCGACTGAAGGGGTCACGGTCACAAGAGGCTGATACCGTCTACCTAATTAGGTTGCTTTGTCAGGTGATTGATACCCTGTTTTCTCTCCCCCACATCCAACATACCTACTACACTAGGTATATAGGTAGGCATCATGATTCTTAACAACTGATAACAAGGTCAGGTATACCTTTGTATGTAGTAGGTATGTACTTAACCTAGTAGGATAACCTCTCTTCCACCCCGCCTTTCCCCCGTTTATTAGTGTAAAAAGAGCCAGCCAGCCAAGGGCTAGGCTTTTTTCTCTGTACTAACATAACCTACCTAGCGCATAGCGTCATAGGCAAGCCAAGCCATCCCCAGAGTGTGGGGAAGCCGAAACCGCGACAAGAACTTAACCCAGAGACGGAAAAAGGGGGGGGAGCCCTAGGTACTTTTTACGCACTACTTAGGTACCTACCAACTTTATCTTCCCTTAGGTACACTACATACGCTACCTTAATAGTACATACCAAAGGTCCTAACTCGGTACTTGCATAGCTAGTCAGCTGCTAGGTGAAAACCTACCTGCTCACTGGGTCGTCGGGCCAAGGGGTAGAAAGAGGTTGAGGTCATTTGGCATCCTTCGGTTAGAAATCTTTTGTTCCATCACGGTTTTCGCTTTTGACCACACCCACTTTTGCTTCTTAGCTCACTATACACACACACACATCAAATACATGCCTATGTACAAATCTAACCTAGCCTGCTTCCAAGCCAAGACAAAGCAATCGAATTAGTTATCTGTCGGGGGTGGAACAACAAGTTACTAACTAGAATCTCTGACCGGGGAAGGGAGAGTGTGCATGATACCCGAGAGGAAACACCGGAATTCATAATGTCCATTTACCTACATACACACATACCCCCATGCCCTCATGTTACCCGATATTATGGCCGAGGAGGTGAACCGGCTCGGCTAGTTCCGTAATTAGTAGTATGTATAACCTATATCATTCCATATGGCTTACCAAATACCTACCTACCTTCCTACCTACCTACATATGTACCAGACATACGTAGGCCCACATGTTATAAATGAGGTAAGTATATTGAGGGATGTAAGGTAGGCGAGTTGGCAGATAACAATGGGAATCTTCCCATCTCACATCCCGCGCTGACAAAATGCCTTGGTACACGTAATACCTACCTATTTACCTATCTATACCTACCCTCGCTAGCAGGTTAGACAGGAATCACCACCACCATCACCTTGCTAGGTACCCAGTACCTAGTCTAGACCCTCCACGTCCATAACTGACACCTCGTACTAAGCAGGATTGCAGGAAAGGAGCTCACCTGATGTCCCGTGTGGACTGACCCTGTTGGCGCAGGCTTCCTACCTACCTACATACCGAGTTAACCTAGTCTTCTTATCTATGCTAGGTTAGGTAGGTAGCTGCCCCCCACACTCGTCACTGTGCGCTCTGTTGCATGTATGTATGTATGTATGTACGATGCCTGCACCTTGCCGCTCGCCAACACTATCTACTTCACATATGTATGCGCATAAGTAAATCTTATATTAAGGCCCTGCTCGACTACGCCTGTCAATATTTTATATTTATCATCAGCGGTTATCGTGGCACCAGCTTTTTGAGGCAAGCATTTAAGGACCGCCGAAACCCTCATCATCATGTACCCTTCCGGAACGTTAGAGCATGAAGTAGGTTGAACGGAAATTATGGATTGGCTCCTAGTCGATGTGGTCTCCTCAACTTTTGAAGAGGGGGGTGCTACAACTCCGTCACAGAGTTAGGAAATTATTTCCTCGGTTCTCTCTTACAAAAAGTCCGCCGTCCTTATTACTCTACTACCCTATGTACCGAACCAGAACCCAGTCTCGTTACTCGTCTGTCTAGCAAGCCCGGAATACCTATCCACCTCCTTCCTACATATCCATGCTTAGCAAATACATCTCAAATATTCTCATAAACTTGGCCACGAATGCTTCGAGATGGAAGATAACCTTGGAACCCGTTCTTATTCTATGCTCGTAGAATGCGGACCACTTGATGACCTCCCACTTCAGGTCGTCGTCGATTAGGGGGATGAGTTTGAACGTCAGGGTCTTGAGGATTGTCGTCGGCGGTATGCAGTGGGTGAGCAAGTCGTAGAGCTTCGATCGGACCTGGAGGATCCGGGCTGGCGTGTGCTCCTCCATGATCTCCTTGGCGATCTGCGAGATCAGGGCCTCCCAATCCGGTGGCGGTATCGGTGTGCTGTCTGTCACCTTTTCACTGGGATAGGTTAGTGCCATGTAGGCCGGGTAGGGCTCGGTCGGACGACGGAAGCTAGAACTTACTTTTGAGCGTGAACGGCCTCGTACATCAACAAAGCCCTCCGGAGATTCCGCCCGCTCTCTTCGGCAATTCTCTTGTGTAGTCCTTTAACCACGGGCCATCCTTCCCGCTTCGCTGAATCGGCTAGCACATCGGAGATTTCCTCCACTGTTGGAGCCGCAACTCGGACGAGTAGTGTTCGACTTCGAATAGGGGCTATGATGTTGGCGGTGCTGTTGGCTAACAGTATTAACCGCAGGTTCGGGCTGTATTTCTCCATCGTCCTTCTCAGAGCGGCCTGAGCATCTCTGGTAAGATGGTCCGCCTCATTGATGACAACGACCTTGAACTTCTGTTTTGCGGACTGGTCGACTTGTTGGGTCTGCGCGACCTCCTTTAGGAGGTCCTGGATAACTACCCGGTCATAGTTCCCAACATCGGACGGTGTGATCTCGAGATGGTAAACAGAGGCGACAATGTTAAACTCCAATTTGCGATTGCTGCTTGTCTGGAAGACTCGGGCATCAATCTTGATCTTTTCCACGCCAGGACCGTATAGCTCTTTGAGGGTTGCCACGATCCGTGTCTTTTTGCCTGCGCCGGAGGGGCCGTAGACGAGGAGGTGTGGGAAATCGCCGCTTTGAGCCTGAATAGTAGATGCGTAGACAAGTCAGATCGAATGAAGCGTGAAGGTCTGCTATACTGTCCGTTTGGGGTACTACATACTAGAGATCGCAGTCTATCGGATAATTCTGAGTGGTAGGTTAGAGCGTCGAGAGACCGAGGCCTGTGCTTATCGACTATCAACGCCATTGTCGTTACTCGGTGCTGTGATATTGAAGCTGTAAAGTTGGGTTTACAGAGTTGTTGCTGCAATGGATCTCAGATGAACCACATCTAGCAGAACTGAAGCGTTGGACTAGGTAAGTATCGTGCTATGCCTGCCTCAATGTCGCGTTAATTGATTCTTAGGACGCGTCGGTGGATCTGCAGGTTTTCACCGCCTGTAGAGTTGGGAGAGGCAGAAAAGACCAATACCAATTAGGTACGGACTACCTACCTACGGATTACGTACTTAAGTATGGCCCGTGCTCTCCATTGCAAATTCTGAGTTCCCAATGGCCGGGGGTCGTGTCGTGTCGGTAAGTTGCCCCTCCTTCAAGTTCTACCTAAGATCTCCACTATCTCATACGGAACAAATCGGGCGGGGGCCCCGAGGTTTTCCCCGCACCTGATCTCACCTCACTGGAGAGGTCAGGTCTAACCTAACTAAAAAAAGGGATTCCCACTACCTATGTAGGTACTATCTGATTAGGAGTTTCTAACAGGATAGTATTGGTGATTGATGCCTTACTCGTGTCAGAAAATTGCTTACTTATTAGTTCTTACCTACATACCTACATACATACATAGGTACCTGACCTACCTAGGTACATGTAGCCAAGTCTGTAGGTAGGTGTTCTTTTTCGTATAATGTATGTTGTTATTGGGGTATGTGTTTACTCTTTGCTCGATCGAGGTATAAGTTGCGATGTTTACAGGTCTCCACGGATACGTTTATCAAAACGTAATATCGATACATTAGATTCGTCAATACAGGTTTGACACTAAGTAAGTAGGTGGTACCTAGTACGAGACAGGGTCTCACGGGCTGCCTCCCGCTGTGTGTAACACGAAGAGAGCAAACAAGCGATAAGGTAGGTACTAGGTAGTATCGGTGGACGATCCTCTTATAGGCGGGCAGGCATTGGGATTTCACCAGCGAATGGCCGGGCAATGGCTGTTGGTACAAGTTGTTGATGATGGTGTGTGCGCCTGAACGAAATCGACGGGAACAAGTGCCGGGCGGATCCACAGAAATCGGTCAAGGAAACAGCCTAACAGCGTCTTTTTTTTCCCTTTTGTCGCCACTTTTAAGGGGACGGGGCAGAACCTGACCCCATGAGCGGATCCACTTTAAGCTTGGGGATCATTGGGCTCACCGATGACCATGGCGATATCTTCCATTTTTCTTCTTTCTCTTACCGTGGCCCCTTCTCCTTCCCTCAGCTGAATCCAAACAACCCCCCCTCAGCTGGCCCCCTTTTTTTCCTTTAAGTTTTGCCAAGGAAAGAAAAACACGGGTACCCGTCCTTTTTTTTTCTTTTCTTTTTCTTCTTTCTCTTTTTTCCTTTTAATCCAGCTGTCCGGTCTCATCGTTATTTTTTTTCAGCTGGAATAGATCCTCGTGAAGTTTTGACTTGTCAACACTCTCACCACTACCACCACCACCGCTGCCGTCGCCGCCGCCAGGTTGCCCCGCATTATCCCGCACTTCCAGACGTGCCCAACCCGCCAAAATGTTCAACAGTCGCAAGTTTTCTATGTAAGTCCTATTACCTGTTACCTATTTCGATTTTTCACATTTTCTATTGATCCCTCTCTTTCTTTCTCTCCCTCTTTCCATCCTACCCAACCCCCCTCCCCATTATATCGTACATCGTAGATACTACCTTACATATCTATATACTCTATTTTATTCTACTCTACCTGCCATCCATCTGTTCCCCCATCAACTCTGTCCAACAGAATTCCTTACCCTACCCTTGGGCTCCATGGAGAATATATACAAGATTAAACTTGTACCCAACCCTCCGGAACCTTCGTGACTGACCCCCCAGAACAGGAACAAGCACACGGGTGTGCCCCGAAGAAGGTTCAGCATCGGCGACCCAAGTGCCAATGGTAAAGTTCTAGATTCCTGCATTGTCCCTCTTGTCTGCCGCTTGTATTCTCGCCCTGTCGCACCGCCAAGAGCAGCACCAATGTGGCGTGCCACCGGTGCTGATAATAGAAGAAAATACCACTACTACACCTGTAACGGTCTTGGCGCATGGCCCACAAGGCTGTTTGGCATGTTGATCATGGTTCACAGACCTTTGAACTTTAAGCTTGGCACTTCTAATGTTCTATTGTATACTTTTGACTAACATCCCGTCTTGGCAGAGACGAGCTCCAAAATCCATCGTCAGTTCCGTGCTGCGAACCCCGGTCATCTTCCCCATGCTGGATTGGATGCTAGTCGTGCTTCCACCGGTGTCGTGTGGTGTACTGAGCGAGCTGCCGAGTTTGGCTTTCTGGAGGAGCCCGACAAGTGGGCAAACCTAGGTCAGGGTGCTCCCGAGGTCGAGGATGACATAGAAGGTTCTTTCCACCGACCCACCACCATCGACGTCTCTGTCGCTCTGAGAGAGTATGGCCCCACGGCTGGTATCAAGCCCCTCCGTGCCGCCGTTGCTCGCATGTACAATGAGATGCACCGGAAGGGCAAGGATAGCCAATATTCCTGGGAGAATGTGGCTATCGTCCCTGGTGGACGAGCTGGCTTGATCCGTATTGCTGCAGTGCTTAACAATGCCTACGTTGGCTTCTTCATCCCCGACTACACGGCATACAATGAGATGTTGTCGCTCTTTAAGAACGTAAGTTGATCGAAAGGCATTCTCCGTTACGAACTGCGCTTACTCTATTCGAAATAGTTCGCAGCTATTCCTACGCCGCTTTCTGAAGAAGACGGTTACCACATTCATCCCGATGTGATTGCTCAGGAGATTGCACGTGGTACCTCGGTCATCTTGACCTCCAACCCCCGCAACCCCACTGGTCGTGTTGTCGCCAACCCCGAGCTGGCTGAAATCCAAGACATTTGCCGTGGACGTGCCACCCTCGTCAGTGACGAATTCTACTCTGGCTACAACTACACTAGCGACTGTGATGGCACGACCATCTCGGCCGCTGAGAATGTCGAGGATGTAGATGAGGATGACGTTCTTATCATCGACGGTCTCACCAAGCGATTCCGTCTTCCTGGCTGGAGAATTGCCTGGATCCTGGGACCCAAGGAGTTTATCAAGGCGTAAGTGTTTCCCGCCGTATCCTATACCATCCTGCTTAGATAGACTGCTAATACTAACAAAATAATGAATAGTATCGGATCTTGTGGTTCGTATCTCGATGGTGGAGCCAACGCTCCCTTCCAGGAGGCCGCCATTCCTATGCTTGAGCCTTCTCTTGTGCGCCAGGAGATGATTGCTCTCCAGAAGCACTTCCGCGACAAGCGTGACTACGTCGTCAAGCGCCTGCGGGATATGGGTTTCGTCATTAAGTATGTGCCGGACAGCACATTCTACCTTTGGCTCAACCTTGAGGGTCTCCCGGGCCCCATATCTGACGGACTGAACTTCTTCCAAGCCTGTCTTGAGGAGAAGGTCATCGTCGTACCTGGTATCTTCTTTGATCTTAACCCATCTCGTCGCCGTGACCTATTTGACAGCCCCTGCCACCACTGTAAGTCGTGTCCCGTCGATAATCCCAACTTCAAACCGAAAGTGGTTTGCTCCGTAATTTCTTGTCATAGCTAATCTATTCCACAGTTGTCCGTTTCTCTTACGGTCCTCGGATGGAGGAGCTGAAGATGGGATGTGATGGCATCGAGAGAGTCGTCAATAAGTACGTTGCAAGATGAAATTACCATTCCCAACTCTGTACAACTGCTAACACTCCCCAACAGGTTCAAGAAGTTTACCCCGTAAGGGACCTTACAGGTCACAAATTATGGGGGGTGCGTGAGACAAAAAGCAATGTTAGGTACATTCGTGGACTTCGGCATTGATACTGTGCGTACATGAATACAAGCCTCCTTTGGCCTAGATAACCTCCATCGATAGCGGCCCGCCAGGTTGGTCGTCCGTAAATGGATATAAGAGAGTAGGATCATATAGAGAGCGAGAGCAATATGAACATTTCCTGTGATTACTTTCTTTTCCCCTATTTCTGCCTCCTTCATACATGTTATGATCACAGACGAGGTATATATCCTCCAACACCCTCAGCGTAGATACTTTCCACACGGCAGTTTAACAGGATCATTCTTTTTGAACCAGACGTAGGAGCACATCCGAGACAGTATATGACAATACCGCCCCGTCATATCTATGTGCCGGTAATATCAAAATATAAGTGGATATACCTTCAACTATCAACCTTACCCCCTAGCATACACCAAACTAACCTAACCTTAGGTTAGGTTGAATACTACTCAGAATGCTTATCCCATCTTCTACCTACTGTCCGGCGTGCCTAAATCCACGGTGTCACCTACTAGTAAAACGGTGGCTGGTGTCCGCTAAACCTAATATCGCTAGTCAGCCTTGGTACGCCACATTCAGTACAAAGCGCACTGGAATAGAAGTACTAAAGCTATTGACAGATACCACGAAACATACTTACCTACCTACCTACCTACTACCTCACGATAGCCATACGAAGCTTTTCGCGCCATTAAAATGGATCTCATTGCTAACTTTTGTTGTTTTCAGATTTTCTAGATGCCGACTAGAGTAATTTGCGACGTGTGGTTTACACCTGCTGCACTGATAAACTACCTACCTATGTAGGTACTTAGATATGTATGTTGAGACAAAATGAGTACTTAGATTACTACGGGCTATGTACCAGATGTGGGGTATCAGGATTGGCTAGCGATATCAGGTTTAGCGGACACCAGCCACCGTTATACTAGTAGGTGACACCGTGGATTTAGGCACGCCGCTACTGTCCATCTACTCATATATCACAGTTTTACAAAAAAGGCAAAGAACCAATACACATACAGAGAGACAAAGCATACATACATAATAAAAATTCAACATGGTATCTCATTTTGTTTTTTTGGTGGGGGTTTTTTCCCTCTTCCTAACCCCTCTTCATTTCGTGCATTATTTGTAACTGCTATGTGCATACCTAACAATCTGAGCCGAGCCGCTGGGTTGAGAGAAGAAGGAACCACAAGCTCCCCCAAAACCAGCCGCAACCGAGACCTGATGAACCGAGAGCAAAGACCAAATTGAAAAAAAAAAGAGATGACTAAACACGCAAGCTTCCTACAATATGAGAAAAAAAGAGTCCGTCGCCAATCTAGAGTGGGGAAAATAGGGGGAAGGATGACTGACAGTTGGACAGATCATCATGCGACTCCCCTATTTAATTGATATGAAATTAACCCAGGAGACGAAACCAGTCCGACCCATATATCAACTAGCTTGCCTTTCCCCGTGTATTAACCATTGCTCAAAGCGACTCGTTCACTGTTGATCACATTAGATGAAAATTCATAGGTAGTTCAACTAGCCAGGGGAATCATACTAGAATCTCGTCCTCCATCTGGGCATCGCCGTTTGCAGCCGCAGTTGCTCCACTGCCGGTGTTCTCGTTCTGGTTGTTTGCTTCAAAATAATCGGCCATTTCAGAATCCAGCTCCTCAGCCGTCTTCTTAGCCGGCCGGCCGCTGCGAGTAGGTCCCCGACGCTTGTTACGTCCACGAGCACCGCCAGCCCCAGTAGGCTTACCAGCACCCTCCTTCTTCTTATCATTAGCCGCAGATTTCGGCTGAGCCTTCGGTTGGCTGATGCGCTCAGTAAGCGTCTTAGCGGGAGGAATGATCTCGGCAGCCTTGGCGGCGCTGACCACGATCTCGATCTAGTGTATGTGAGTATAAGCTAATCATCAATATGAACAGTAACCTTACCTTGATAGGTCTGTTGTCCACAAGAAGACCATTCAGGGCATTGAAGGCCTTGCTTGCTCCATCAAGCTTGCTGAATGTAACAGTGGCAATACCACGGCTAACGCTGTTCGGGCCGTAGGAAAGCTCTACTCGCTTGATAGGTCCAACTGAGGTGGTGAAATACTCCTACGGATGGCATGCATGTTAGTATCATGAAATCCATTCCATGTATGCGCAAGGCGGTAATCCAACATCGATCTGAAAGGTCCGGCGAGTAAATAATCCACGGCATTGATCCATAGGCGCATCAACGACAACGAGCAGGCAGTGAGCGTTAGTAGGGCGGTTAGCATCGGATTCCCCGGTCAAACACAAGCCACCCCGACGTCTTGTCCGCATGCATTCTAAAGCAGAGGATATCCAACGTTGCCCCATCATGTAGACGACAGGATCCAGACACCACCAAATTGTAGATCCGCTAGAGTCCAAAGACCTTACAGGTCAAAGCCTTATCGAGTCCCGTGGTGGTACCTTTGCCCACGCAACGACCTTAATCCGTCAAAGACGAGATTGAAAGCATCTACTTAGCTTAGTGAATGATACCCTCGCCACCAGGGGCCATTCAAGAAAGCGGTTGGACTGGTCCTCTTATACGAGGCCTTCTGCGATACTGTTGCTCACTGCTGTGCTCGCTGTTGTATGATCCCACAAGAAATGAACAAGACCCCATCCAAAGAGAAGACCAAGACGGCCAAGCCGGTGAGGCTTGCTTGTCACTTCGAGCCACTGTCTGATGTCTACGCATTGTAGCCTACAATAGATGGTTGCCAAGCCATCCGGAGGACTAACAATTTTATTGCGTGACGAAGACTTACTCAACTTCCGACGAACAGCCATGCAAGGCATGCTCATGTAGTCAAGGAAGGAGCTTGGGCATATGGACAGCGCCAGGTCTAAGGAAAATCCTTGCTGGCGACGGTAATCATCTCGATCGTTTAGGATACGCGCGTACGTTTCAAGGAAGATGTCGACGAAATTCCACAGGCGAAAGCCCTAGGAAACATACCTTTATCTGGCTTTCGTTCACATCCTTGGGCTAAAGAGACATTAGCGAATGATTCGGAAAGGACAAGTCGGAGGACGCGGTGACTTACGAGGTTGCTAACGACAACCTTGCTCTCTCCATTGCCTCCGGCTGCCTTGGCAGGAGTTTGCTTAGTGGTTGCGGCACGGTTCTGCTTGGAGGTCTTCTGGACACCACCGATAGGAGCAGTGGTGGCTGGTCGTCCAGCAGGCCGACGCTGCGAGCGACGACGGCCGCCAACAGCAGCACGGCGCTGGCTCGAGATGATCTCGTCAAGAGGCTGGTCTAGCTTTCCAGACATGGCGGGCGGATGAATGTGTGATTTGGTGAGTCGGAATAGACGGAGTACGATGGTGATGCAGGCTTAGCAGTTCAGGCTGCAGACGGAGTACTAGGCGCGGTGAATGCGGTACAACTTAGCAAGGGTCGTAACGCGGCTCGAAGGCGCTGAAAATTATAATATTATGGCAAATGATTAGTGGCTGGATGCGCGCTGAATGAGTCGAACCAGGCAGTGAGTTGTTTGTTTTGCTGGCAGCGATGGGCGAGAAGCCTGACGCTTGACTCGTGTGGTTTGGGCGTGATTTCAGGGCGCGGGCGCGAAAATGGCGGTCGAAGTTGGGTGTCGCCAAAATCGAAAAGAAATGAAAAGAATGATAGGGCTTTATCCTGCTGCTTGACTGTGCAGGTGAGAGGAAAAGTATGCAGAAGGGTTGGTTGTGTGTATGCGGGTTTCGCAGTCGGGGTGTTGCGAGGAGATTTGTTGATGAAAATGGTGAGTGGGAAGAGATGACAGGCAGAAGAGGGAGGATGTTTTTGAGTTGCGCGCGACGGGGACGGGAGGTAGGATGGTGAATGTGGAGCCTTGGTGGCCAAATAAATACACTAGTCCCAATCCGGTTTGAAGCGCCGTATTTACTGCAGTAGCTCCGGTCACTCAGCCACGTCCAACTCTGATAAAGTCATACCTAGAGGTGGTCAAGGTTTCCATTACATGCATACCATGCATTCCATCTATCGGCGCAACCGACAATGAGGTATAGGTAGGTACACGTACCTACGTCCACTTCCTAAGGCGTTTACATACCTGGATAATTATGACATTAGGTATTTATTGTTTTTCGTGAAGTTTCACAGCAACGGAACTTAGTACGTAGAATGGATGATGTTGGGCATGCTCATGCTGGATCGATCATAAGCTTGCAAGTCCATAACCTCGCCTAAGCTTGATTTCTCATTGTATTGCGTAACGAGGTACGCATAGTCTATGTGGACAGCGATTGGGTATTCTAACCTGTGTAGAAGCAGGTCTGGCCTCTGAGAATCCTCGGTCGACTAATAACACGGGAGCGATTCTGGTCCTGCGCATTCAGTTTATCCCAACTGGTTTTCAAGTACCGAGACATATTGGACCAAACAAAAGCCTCGTTTCTACCTACTTATCCCCTTGCGAAACACCAGAATCGCCAATGCCTTGGTATCTCGTCTCTTGTCTCCTGTTCCCTTTTACTTTTTGATTCGTTGCTCATGATTGTTTCGCACCGGCCGATGCCTGTCTCGCTGGGTTTGCCTTTGCAGACTTCTTGACGAGTGCGCTATCCTCTTGGGAGTTGACCTCGAAGAAATGGTACAACACAATGAGCGCCATGGCTACCGAGCCAAGGAAGATGGCAAGGCGGTATAGATCATCGTCGGAGATCATGGTGAATTCTGCGAGGTATTGAATGTAGCTGTAATCTTTGTGTACGGCCGCTTAGGGGGACTATCGAGCTCTACATCAACTGTTAATATCATTTCTATCAGAACGGAGACGTATAATTGGGACCTTACAACTAGCACTTGGTATGCCTCGTGTGGGACATGTATCCTTGTGGAGAGACCGAAACGAATGTAGGTACGTTTGTGATGTGATGATGAAGAGAGCTTGGCTGATAAAGGACAGCTTTTGGAATTACGATTCGGACAGTGCCCATTAATCGGGTTTCAGCTGCACCGATAAGCTACAACCGGGGTGCACCTAGGTAGATGGTACGATAAGAAATGTGGCTAAGCAGAACGGGTGAACCGCCAAAAATTCCCCGCCATAGGTAGGTCGCAGGTGGTTTGAGCAGCCCACAAGTAACTGTAATTCAGCGGATGGATCCTTCTAGGTTACTATTTCTAACCTTACTTTTCTCCCTACTACGTAATTGTACAAATATTTGATACCACCACCACCACCACCACCACCACCAACACCACCTTACGAGTAGGGCTGTCCCCGAGCCTCATTACCACCCACTACCTAGACCACCAGCATTGCCCGTCAAGATGCCCCCCAAGAACAAGAAGGACGATGGCAAAGGCAAAAAGCCTTCCGCCGCCAAGGTCGCCGAGGACAAGACCTTTGGAATGAAGAATAAAAAAGGCTCCGCAGCCCAGAGACAGATCAAGCAGATTCAAGCATCAGCCAAGGCCGGTGGCAGCGCCGAGGAGAAGAGGAAGCAGGCAGAGAAAGAGGCGCGTGCCCGAGAGAAGAAGGCTGCCGAAGACGCGAAACGGGAAACCGACGCTCTACTCAACAAGCCCGCCCAGATCCAAAAGGTTCCCTTCGGTGTCGACCCCAAGACCGTCGTCTGCATCTTCTACAAGAAGGGAAACTGCGAAAAGGGCAAGAAGTGCAAGTTCGCACACGACCTCTCTCTCGAGCGGAAGACCGAAAAGATAAACCTGTATACCGACAACAGAGGAGACGAAGAAGAAAAGAAGAAGCAGGAAACATCCGAGGACTGGGACGAGGAGAAGTTGCGAAAGGTTGTCCTCTCCAAGAAGGGAAACCAGGTTACCACCACCGACAAAGTTTGCAAGTACTTTATCGAGGCCATCGAAGACGGCAAATACGGTTGGTTCTGGATATGTCCCAACGGGGGCGACAAATGCAAATATAAGCATGCGCTTCCACCAGGGTACGCATCGTCCGTGTTCATGACTTGGAGGGTTTCTTTACTAAATCACTGTCTACAGTTTCGTGCTCAAGACCAAGGAGCAGCGTGCTGCTGAGAAGGCTCTCATGGACAAGTCTCCGCTGAAGACTTTGACCCTGGAAGACTTCTTGGAGTCGGAGAGGCATAAGCTTACGGGAACACTAACCCCAGTTACACCGGAATCGTTTGCCAAGTGGAAGAAAGATCGATTAGACAAGAAGGCAGCTGAAGAACAAGCCCGACAAGCCAAGGAGTCGACTGGTCGTGCTCTGTTCGAGAGCGGCAACTGGAGAGCCGTCGAAGATGGGTCGGAGGAAGAGGATTCCGACGATGACGAAGACGATGGTGCTTGGAACCTCGAGAAGCTAAGGCAGGAGACCCAGGCCATCCGGGATAAGAAAGAAGCAGAGCGACTCGCGGCTACGGCAGGACAGACCGACACGGGCGACGGGTCCTGAGCCCGTTCCTTCGTCATCGGACAAAATGCTTGGGGAGTATTAACTTGCGATCCATAAGGATCAAAATAAGCGACTAGCCGAGGGCTTGTAAGAAATGGTGACTTTGGCTTCGGTGTGCCTAGCCCTTCTCAACGCGACCAAGTTCCAGATTGACTTGTCGCCCCTCCATCGCGAGCTGGGCATGTTGACAGGTTAACTGCTGGCTGGACTAAGGTATTCAGCCTTCGATCTTAGGATTAAGTAGAACTAAGGGGTATGTCACACGATTGACAACGAGATTGGGAACAATTCATTCGCTTCTCTTGCCTAAATCTGTAACTTCGTCCATGGCATGGTCAGGGGTGATAACTACCTATATTCATAAATGCCTTTATATGTGTTCCCAACCGCGGAAAAAAAATAGCAGCTATGCAAGGGATCGGTCGGAAGAGATGGTCGGTTCCTAACATGGCTCACAATAGCCTTTAAATAGACAGCCGGACAAACCATTCCTCTTGATGACATGTGTATCTAAAACCCCTAGGCCAGCAAATGAGTGAAAACCTAAACTCGAAGGTACGTCAAGCCCCCTCCTCCCTTTCCCCCAACCCCCCTTCTCTCCCTCTATCAGGAAAAATCCGAGACGACGGTTCAGAACTTCTCAACATAAGGTCGCAAATCTATCTCCTGTGTGAAGCCAGAACGATGCTGTGTGTGCAAGTTCCAGTAGCTCTCGGCGATCTTATAATATACACAGGAAAGGGGGGGAAAGAGAAAACCCCCCCACCGTCCATATTAGCATGAAGTGTTCATCAGAAAGTGGTGAGGGAACAAGGAAACAGACGCACCGAATCAGCACTGATCTTGCCGTCCTCGGCGCCGTTGTTGACGACGTAGGCACTGGTCCGGGGTATGTCGATGACGCCGTCGATGACGGCGTGGGCGACGTGGACGCCGCGGGGGCCGAACTCGCGCGCGAGCGACTGGCCCAGCGCGCGCAGGGCGAACTTGCCCGCCGCCATGGTGGAGAACAGGGCCGAGCCGCGGACCGACGCCGTGGCGCCCGTGATCAGGAGCGTGGGCGGGTGCGGCGCGTCGGGCACCGCGTCGAGCAGCAGGGGGAGCGTCTTCTGCGCGAAGATGAAGAAGCCTTGTCTGTTTTGGTTTGGAATGTGTTTTTTGGAGGGGGAGGGTTAGAGATTTTTCTTCCCTTTTTGGATGTATGTATAAGGGTGTATATATATACATATATATACATAAGAGGGGGGGGGGGTTATGTTTTAGGGCATCGGGGCCGCACACACGCATGACTAAATCTGCCCTGGGTATGGTAGGGAGGGTTAGGATAGGAGTAGAAGACTTACGCATTGCCCGTCAGGCTGGTGTTTAGATCCTCCACTGTCAGCTCTAGGAAGGACTTCCGCGCGAAGCCGGCGGCGGCGTTGAACACGGCGGCGGCGAGCTTGAGGCCCGGGAGCTCCTTCTTGATGGTCTCGAAGGCCGAGTCGACGGACTTCTGGTCCGTGGCGTCGGTGCTGATGCCGATGGCCTTGCCGCCGGCCTTGTTGATCTCGGCGACGGTGGCCTGGTACGACTCGGGCCGGCGGGCCAGGAGCACTACCGGGTAGGCCTTTGCGAACCGGAGAGCGGTCGCCCTACCTATATAAAAAAGGGGGGGTCGGCATGTGTAATTCAGGCCAAGGGGTAGTTAGGTGCCTCGCTAGGTTACGTGGTAACTCTTACCTGTGCCAGGTCCTGCACCGACAATGACGGCAAAGAATTTGGAAGACATTACTGATATTCGAGGTTAAGTTGCCAGGTACCTAAGTAGTAACTGTATTTTCTTTGATAATTTGGTAACTAAAATAACTAGGTCGCTTGGGTATGTCAAGGTAGGTCTAGTAAGTAGATATAATTCGAACAAGAACTACTCCGCAGAGAGATTGATGGGAGTTTGGATATTATAAGCTTTTTTTTTCTTTTTGAATTTCAGTCTGCTTAGCTACAGCTAGAAGAGGGGGAAGCCCGTCGAAGTTGTCCGATGTGTGTGCTTTGTCGTTGGCAGGATGAAGTGAGGAGAAAGCGGTTGCATTAATAATTCAAGAAGCCATCTAAGGTTTAGTGAACTCGTTATGTGATTACAAATTCCCGTTCTCGTGAGAATGTCGCAATCTCTCGTCTTGACGGTCGAATAGCGAGCCCTGAAATCAGATATGCATCTTGTAGTAACCTTTGAGGGGGAGGGGGGGATGGATGGAAGTAGTACTGTTTATACATCATCATAATCATCATCAAAGACTTACATATACCTACTTACATAGGCTAGATGGGTATGCACATAGTATTATCGAATAAGCCAGGATACATCAATACCTGTGGTATCTATTGATGTATAAGTTCTACGACAGAACGCTATGACCATTTAGGTATTACTAACCTACTTTGCGGTTGTGCCAGGATTTCATCAATGCACCCAAACTTTACTTTTGAAAGAAAGCCCACTGTCTATTTAATAGACCTAGGTACAGTACATCAATTGACCTACCTAGCACGGCACCTAATTAGTGTAGGTATTATCAGCCACTCTATCGCCTTCAACACGCGTCAACGCGTGGAATAAATTCCAATAACCTTAATTACTCCCTATCAAATTCTGCCCCTAGAAACAGAGGATTTGCGGCGTTAAACGTGCTTTCATTGTAGCTTTCAACTGATTGCTAAGTTCAATTATACTTACTCTGCTATTATTCAGAAACACACACGTCTAGAGTGATGCTTACATAGAACTTCTCAAAGAAATTGAACATAAACCATAAGTGAGGTTTGAAGAAGCATCATGCCGGACGAGGTAACTAGCAACGATGTGTCTACCGCGGCACCAACTGATACGAGTGACTGCGGGATGGAAGGCGACGAGGTCATGCCAATTATCGTATCAGATATCTTGCACCCGACCCAAAATCATGGCAACCAAGCACCTCTTTCGGTTCCAGGGAGACCACAGGCCCAGACTCCATCGCCGAGATCACCTGGGAAGGAGGGACACCTCGCATCTGCACAACCCTCGCTGCCCCCATCAGCTACAAGGATAGCGGTTCACATCAGGTCCTTATCAGCCACTTCTCATCTCTCATTCAAAAAGATGGGGCAAGCAGAATCTACACCATCCAGCCAAAGCCGGACTGTGATATCACAGTCCAGACCCGACCAACCAAAGACGGATGCCGGGCCTGCCTCTCTACTTGCCTCTACCCACATTCACGAGGACGGGTCTGGTCTTCAGCCAAAGAAGAGAGGCCGGCCGAAGGGTTGGAGGCCGGGCATGCCATACGCAGAGCCAAGGGTTAAAGAACGCAGGCGACCGGTAGAAGCGACCAACGGCCAGGAGCCAAAACGTCGTGGACGGCCCCCTCGTGCTCCGGCGCGGACAGTCCGGGAGCATTATCTACAATCAAACCCAGATTATACACCCTTCAAGTGCGAATGGGTTGAACAGAATAAGACATCGCCCTGTCCAGCAGAGCTACAGAACATGGAGACGTTGCGAATGCACGTTCACAGCGTTCACTTCGTCCCCGAGGCGTTAGGCCCAACGGTTTGCCGATGGTCGAAATGTACAAAGAAGGAGGCGCCCCCCGAGTTTACGGATCCCGAGGAGTTCGCGGAGCACATGGAGGAGCACTACACGCCACACCTATGGCACATGGGCGAGGGGTACCGGAACGAGGGCATCTCGGAAATCAAGCACGACCCTGGCGAGCTGCCATCCTATCTATTTGACGAGAACGGCAACCAGGTCACGCCATCGATCGTCGACCAGAAGCTGGAAAGCGAGCAGCAGCGGAAGGAGAGAAAACGCAAGTTACGGAGGCTTCTTTATCTGCAGAACGAAAATGCCCCTGACGAGGAGGAGTACATCAAGCAGACGCTGGGGATCATCGCGTGAGCAGTGACGAGAGCTTGTCAATTTGGGGAAGAAGGGGGGAGGGGGGGTGCTTTGCATCGCTATCATGATTTGCCCACTCGCGACTTCTCTGGATGAACTAGGTACTAGGTTAGCCGATTGTATTGCATATATATATTCATATTCAATATCCATTTCTGGAGGTGCCAGGCTTACCTATGGCTTTAGGTGGTGGGGAAGGTTTTGAACCCAAATATTTCAGTAGACGATCGGGACTTAGACTACAACCTACGTGTGTGTGTGGTGTGTATGTGCGGATGGAGGAACTAAGATTCCCCTCCCCTTTCCTTTCCTTTCCTTTCCTTTCCTGCCCCTCCTCCCTCGCTTCGGCTATGAACATTATCATGGAATTGTTTTTTAGCATGAAACGAAGCCAAAAATATAGTGTAAAGGAAAGAAAAGAAAAAGAAACATAAATAAAAAAACGTAAAAAAAACAAAAACAAATGTGTCCATTACACTAAATCCCAACTTTGAACAGCGATTCATGCGCGACCCCATTATGGTGCTTCCTTTCATTTTCCCTTATTCAGGACCGGTATGGTTGTGTTTTGTTTCAGCACGCCAACAACAACATACCACATGCCTACCACGTCAGATGGTTGGGATCCAGGGGTCTCCATTTCGGCATGGGGTAGGTAGGTATGCGAATTGCTAGTACACCCCCATAGGTACATTTGGTGTGTTGATTACGTTGACTTGATGGATACGACAACCATTTGCTTGGCCGTCCTTGCGAAAGAAAAAGGGAAAGAAGTTTCGAGGGCTGTGTAATAATAAGTGGTTTTGTTTGGTTTCCTATCAGTACCTAGGCATGTGTCTAACATTGAAGTACCTAGTTAGTGTATTTGATGTATGTATGGAGGGAGGATTACGGAGTGGAATTTGTCCAATAGACTCCGGGTCTAGGTACTTGCTTTAGGTTGCCGAAACCAATGAATTTAGACTTGGACCTGACGATAGCTAGGTATTTATCTACCTACCTACATACTGCCAAGGTTGGGTGGTTCCTTCTTCCATGTGTGATAAAGTCTATTTATATAAATGCATACTACCTACTTACATATTTTGAATGTAAGGTACCTGTGCCATGTGTAGCTTACCTGTTTGCTAGGTCTGCATACATATACACTATAGGGACAAAAGGGATCAGATAGTAAGCATGGACCTGACTTACAGCATATTCACCATGTAAGTGGACACTTTGAAGCGTCCCGACCTACCTTAGAAATGCAACATACTACTATGCTCTTGGACAAGGCGATGCAGGTGGTCTGTTGATGCCATCCATGCCTCAGGTAACTTAGGTAGGTAATACGTACTAGATTAACCTAGCTTATTAGGATTTTTATGTAAAAGTTTTTTGTTTATACCTCTTGCTTACATGGATGCAAGTGATAAAGTTATGTACCTACCTTAGGTGAAGAGAATGGGGGATTACTTACCTACATATGTACATAAGGTAGTAACTTGGTATGTACGTACATATTTATATATGTACCTATGTATGTATTAGTTATATACTCATTACCTATAAAGGTATTAATGTATGTAGGTAGTAGGCTACTATGTTAAGTTACCTAGGTGCATAGGTACTTACTTGGCTTTAAGGTACGGAAATATGTCCGGGTTGTGTACCTGACCTAGGTACCTGGTAAGTATTGTACATAATCGTGGATCTGGTTCCTTCTTGCTGTGGTTGGCAACAAGTTGAACCCTCATTGTATCCTGCTGTGAGTAGTAGTGTACCAAAAGAACAGACATCAACCTAGTTGTGCTTACTTACCTTAAACCTGAGCCAAACAATTTTTCGGGCCCCATCAAATTGATCGATCCTTCTTCTTGTTTTGTATCAACCCAACTCATCTTTCCCTTCCCTCAACGTCTTTTTGTTGCTGTTTGGTCACTTGTTACCGGACATACTCTGATTTCATCTTCTCTCGAGACCTGATTCACACTGCTGCTCTCCCATCGTCCACTTTCATTTTTTTTTGTCTCCGGCAGCTAAAAGTCCCCTTGCTGCCTACGATCTGCAATTTTCAAGGTTCACCAAAACCAACTCGTTCTAGCCCCTCCGACAATCTCCGGGGTACCCGTTCCCAGCACTCATCACGTTGTCCGAGGCGAGCGATCGTGGTACAGCAGCAGCAACAACAGCAGTGGCGGTAGAAGAAAGAAGAGGAGGACAGTTTTTCCGATTCTCCTCGTATAGTGGAGACGGGACGCAGGGTGGGAAAAGAAAAACAAATAACTGAAGCTTCGGATCCTGTCATTGCGTTGCGTTGTGTTGTGTTGTGTTGTGGTGCTGACTACACTGCAACTTGCACTTTCAAGTGAAATACCTCCCTACCTAAGGTTACAGAATACACCACATCCATCCATACATCCATCCATCACTACCTAGCTGCTCTAGGTACTTTCCCCCTCTCCCCCCCCCCTCTCTCTCTAGTGGCAGGGCAAACAAACACCTACCTACTAGGTACCTAACCTTAGATACCTTGCCTATCCGATACCCTATAATGTGTGCTTAGCAAGCAGGTTTTGAGACCAACACAAGGCAACGTATCCCTGGTGGGCTCAGGCTCAGCCCCCCCTTCCGCACCTCCCAATCCCAGCGGTTCCCCCGATCAAGTTAGAGGCTTAGTGGTTTTAATGCCAAGAACCAGTCCAGTGATCGAGCAAGTACGGCCTGCCTAGCACTGAGGTAACAGTGCAGCAGGTACAGGTACTTAGCCACCTAGGTTAGGCCATAGCCGCAAAGCCTGCTCCCTCGCCCGCCCGTCCACTCGATTAAAGCCGCGCCCGCCATTATGGGGCCAGACGAGTCGCTTGACAACTCCAACTCCAACTCGGTCCCCAATCACCATCCTTCCTCCTCCTCGCCAACCTCTTCCCACCGCCGTGTCCCCCATCTCCGCATCAAACAGCGATTGGCATCATGGCACCATCCGAACTTTGACCTTGGAACCACGCAATCCCATCCCGACGCCAACCCCAACGCCAGCAAGATGCCCCTCAAGTCGCCCAATGCCCAGGGCGGCAACAGCCACTTCAATCAGAGGCTGAAGAACTTCTTCCGCATCAACTCAGCCAACAACCATCCCGACAAAGAAAAGTCTCTAGACCATGCCCTAAAGTCCGACACCAAGGCCGGCTTCCGCCAGTCCAGAAAGTTCTTTACCAACGTTGGCAGGCTTAGGTCCACCACCACCACGAGCGAGGGCAACCCTCTTGACGATGCCATGAGTCCTACCGCAAACGCCAACCCCTACTTTGCCCACCAGGGCCAGCCCGGCCTCCGACATCACAATGAAGGTTCGGTTCCGCCCAGCCCACCAGAAACCCCGAGCTTTAAAATTGACGGCCCAGATGGCGCGAAAGAGCAGGCTACCAATGCTACCAAGGAGGAGCTTGCGCGGAAACTTCGACGAGTCGCGAGCGCCCCGAATGCACAAGGCCTCTTCAACCAGGGCAAGGGTGACGGCGAGAGACCGGCTACCGCAGAGCTTGGAAAGGAGCCCCTCATCCACGGCGAGAACGCGTCCACCCTTGGATTTGTCGACCCCAAGGCGGCCGATGCTGCTTCGCTTGCCGTGCCTGAAAACGACAGTCTATCCGCCTTGCCTCCTCCCGGCCAGAACCACTTGGCTTTCCGCCGGACCTACAGTTCCAACTCGATCAAGGTCCGCACCGTCGAAGTCGGGCCTGCCAGCTTCGACAAGATCAAGCTTATCGGCAAGGGTGATGTGGGCAAGGTCTATCTCGTCAGGGAGAAAAAGAGCTCAAGACTCTACGCTATGAAGGGTGAGCGAACTTGGCTTGTTTACGACTTTATATTATGCTAACAGGGAGTAGTCTTGAGCAAGAAGGAGATGATCAAACGGAATAAGATCAAGAGAGCACTAGCGGAGCAGGAAATTCTCGCGACGAGCAACCACCCGTTTATTGTTACATTGTACCACTCCTTCCAATCCGAAGACCACCTTTATCTCTGCATGGAATACTGCAGTGGTGGGGAGTTCTTCCGCGCGTTACAAACTCGGCCTGGTAAATGCATTCCCGAAGATGATGCTCGGTTCTATGCTGCCGAGGTCACTGCGGCCCTGGAGTATCTTCATCTGATGGGCTTCATTTACCGAGACTTGAAGCCAGAGAGTAAGTTTTCAACCACGTATTCCGATAGACCATTCATTCTAACATAGTGGATATAGATATCCTGCTCCATCAATCTGGGCATATCATGTTATCGGACTTCGATCTTTCAAAGCAGTCGGATCCTGGTGGCAAGCCTACTATGATTATGGGCAAGAATGGCGCCAGCACTTCATCACTGCCCACGATAGATACAAAATCGTGCATAGCCAACTTCAGGACAAACTCATTTGTGGGAACTGAAGAATACATCGCCCCAGAGGTCATCAAGGGCAGTGGGCACACTAGTGCTGTGGACTGGTGGACCTTGGGCATCCTGATATACGAAATGCTTTACGGAACAACACCCTTCAAGGGCAAGAACCGTAATGCGACTTTTGCCAACATCCTCCGTGAAGAAATACCGTTCCCCGAGCACTCCGGGGCGCCTCAGATTTCAAAGTATGTCGTACGCACCGAATTGTCATGTTATATGATATACTAACTCTATTCTAGTTTGTGTAAATCTTTAATCAGAAAACTTCTCATCAAGGACGAGACGCGAAGGTTAGGTGCCAGAGCCGGTGCTTCGGATATCAAGGGACATCCCTTCTTCCGAACGACACAATGGGCTCTGATTCGGCATATGAAGCCTCCCATAGTGCCCAACGCCGGTCGCGGTATCGACACTATCAACTTTAGGAATGTTAAGGAAAGTGAAAGTGTCGATATCACCGGCTCTAGACCGGGTTTCCCTAAGGGTGTGCCGCTGGACAGTGGACTGGCGACACCTGGCAATGAAGCACCTGATCCCTTCGAAGATTTCAACAGTGTGACGTTGCACCACGACGGGGATGACCAATACGAACCTCCCCGGTAATGAACTCACGAACATCGTCAACGATTGCGTTTCATCGCATACATCTGCTACAGCACTACTCTTGCCAAGAGCAGGCTTGCCACCATAGACGATCTCGTATAATAAAACTGACCTGGAGTCCTTGTCACATTTCATTTACACAGCGCCCGTTATTATTAGGATGTATTATGAACAATGAAGAATAAAAACGATGCATTTACGGCATTTCACTTATACCATTCATTCCAGAACGATTGTGACGAGAAGGAGAGGAAGGAGGGATTTGGAGGGAATCACGGGCTGGTGGCAACATCAAGAGTACTATTCATGGATGGCGTTGATCCGGAGTCTTGGAGTTTTTAGGGGGGTATCGGAAGACTGAAAGAGAAGTACAGAGGGAGGAGGAAAAAAAAGTAAAGAGCAATTAAAAAAAAAATCTTGTTAGGGAAAGCTTTCATCATTTGTACACTCGTAGAAATACGATATGTATGATCCGAGTTCGCGAGGACAAGACAAAAAAAAAGAAGAAAAGAAGAAAAAAGGAATGGAAAGGAAAGAGTCGACAGGTTGCCGATGCCACTGTGTTTTGAGAGTATACTATAGATCATTGGTTATTTGATGGCCTCTTAATCGGGCATGTCCCATTTCATCTCTCTTGTGTTTTGTTTGGCCTAACCTAGGATATGTAATCCCGTCCATTTGCGTTGGCATCAGTGATAGTTGTTGAGTGCTTGTTGCTAATTTTTAGGCGCGTACTATGTGGCCCCCCCTTTTCAGTGGCATTCTCTAGAATTTGGTATGTAAATGCTGCTGTCTTTACCCACTTGCCTTGGGTACCAAGAAATTTCACGTCACTGTGCCTATTAGATAAATGTAGGTATAGTTATGTTTCTGATATTGAGGGGGAAGATAGATCATAGTAATTGATACTCTAGTCTATGGCATGTTAATTTGATTTGATTTTTTTTTCTTTTTCTTTCTATCCCCGAGAGAGTGATAGATAGATAGATAGATAGAAAACCACTATATGCAAAAAACGTGCCCTATCAAATATCTTGAACTTGTCCCTTCTATTAGGTAGTAGCTACTGATCTAGGGTATAGCACGAGGTCTCTATCTTTTTTACGTTCCTAATGTCGTAGAGGGAACAGAAGGACCCCCTCGCCTCCCCTTTTTTGGTTAACTTACAGCCGACGGTTCTTATTGCCTAACGTCTATTGATACAGTTGACCTTGATCTCGTCATGCTTTTATTTTCAAGTCCCGGGGAAGTTACTGGGTTAGGTGTACCCCTATCTTGGTAGCTGAGTGAGAGGCAAAGAGGTAAATAGGTATCGATATGTGATAACAAGAGTGAGTCGGTCGGTTGGCTACTGATTATAGGTAGTCGAGGTATCGGTATCGTGTCCTGATCGTAGAACTTTTTTTTTTCCATGTAGGTATGGTCGATAGGCAGAAGGTATTGTAAACTTCGAATAAGTATTCGGCCACATGTTGGCTCCCCCCCCCCCCTCTCTTCTGCTGTCGATAAAGGACCCAGGCGGGGGATCAGTCAATATAGACGTACAACTAGAGAGAAAGCGGGAGGGAAGAAGAGCAGAACCAATCTCCAGGACCGTATGAAGTTATATGTGTATATATATCTTCCTCCACTCTCACACGAAAACCAGTGCTTTAAGTATCTTCCAGTTCACGGGGGAGAGAAGATAGTTAGTCTCCCCCTGCTTGTTTGGTGTATAAGAAACCTCCTCCTCCTCTTCTTCTTCTTATTTCTTCATCGGCTTTATTGGGTAATATCCACGATCAGGTCGTGTGATGATGATGCTGACGGGTCTTCTTTTTATATTTAGAAAAGAAAAGAAAAAAAGCGTGATCTCAGAACCCTTTTCTCTTCTACTATTTTCCTTTCATACTAGGTAACGAGAGTTCTCCCCAAAGACATGTAAATGCATCAATACTAGGTTAGTAATCTTGGGATTTGCAGGAAAAAAACTGGTTCAAAGTCCGGAAATAGGTTTACCTCTTGGATTTGAGTTGGAGTGCCTATATAGTAGTATGTAGGTAGTACGATACAGTTGAGTTGCATGTTACCTACACTATGTGATCGTATGCGCGTGCGCATGTGCCGGTGGGCGAGTGGGGGTGATACATATGTATATATCATTTATCAGAAAAATACTTTTACCTCCCTAGGTAGATCTTTGCTCAACACGCGCGCGCGCGCGCGCATCATCGGCTGACCCGGCCGAGGGGAACTTATGATTTGCCGTGGCTGCAATCACGGGGGGGGGGGTTCGGTATCCTACGATGGACATGCCGATCTAGTCAAACACACGTGTGTGTGTGGTGTAGGTAGTTCAGGTGCGACAGCCTCGTCGTAATTGACATATGAATGCACACACATACACATACATACATGCATACATCTCAGCTACCAACGGGCGCCCACTTGCAGATGCTACCATAAGTTTAATATATGCGACAAACCATCGTGTTGAGAAATGACCATTGGCCGTAAAAATATATATATATGAAAAAGAGCGATGCAACGGCGACTAATATATTACCTACCTAAAGGAAGGGAGTGAAGGGGGTGAAGGGGGGGAGGAGGAGAGAAGAGAGGAGGGTCGCGGAGCTGACCCACTGCTTCCTCACGGCTGATTATCATCTGTCAGCTTTCCTTTGGCTAAGCACCAGGCACAGCCCTGCCTGGTTTTGTATAGTAATAAGGTCACGCCCGGCTGTCAGAACCAGAGAGACTTGGGGTAGCGGACGGGAGAGAGAGAGAGAGAAGATGAGAGAAAGCGTGGTGTGCTCAGTTGAGGACAAGGCAGATCTATCCGTATTCGACATAACAACACTATAGATATAATATCTTCCAGCCGGACCAACCGGCCACTAGAAAAGTCAGAAATACGAGGTAGCTCTCTGGAAGGAGGACATGCGATCAATCGCCTCAGACTCAGCGAGAAATTGGGACCGCCAACCACCACCGCAGAATTTTATAGTGCCCGACTCGTATGAGGATCTAGAAACTCGGGAGACTTTATATATGGCCGACGAATTACACCTCCTAGTAAATGAGGCTTGATACTCCAATACATCGAAGGATATTAGACAGCGTACCTATTTGTCCCACAACAATAACAACCGCCTACCTACCTACCTGCCTGCCTAAAAAAAGAATGCTCTTATACCTTATATGGCCTTAGGTAACTAGCAAGACCAACATATAGTCGGTATATATCGCAGCTCATTCAGCTCCGTCCGTATACTACGAGTCAGCAAACACACAAAGATGAGCGTACGGCAACCCAGCGACGCGGCGCCGGCCTACGTGCTGCAGTGGCGGCGGGACCAAGAAGAAGAAGAAGTCTCCCAGGAAAACATCAACAGCGCCAGGGATCTGCGCTCAAGGATCGAGGACGAACGAAACAGCGAGCGCCGGCTATTCGTCATACGCGGGCTGCCTGTGGACTACCTCGAGGTGCTGAGGGACATGTTGGATATCGATCCCTATTTCATCGAGGCGTACGCGCGGAGGAAGAACTACAGACCCCTAGGGCGCAGAAAGGATGGGGTGATGTTCGCACACTACGACTATCCAGAGCTGACGCACGTAGCGCCAGGTGACGATGACGGCAAGAGGATTCCCAGAGTCGCTACTTATCCGAACATCCTAGGCAGTCCCCCCATACATATGATATCGAAGACGGGGGATGGTGTGTTCTTCTGTCGCGCTTCTCTGTGGCTGAGCCCCAGAGCAAATGGTAGGTGACTCCCCCCTGACCATGCGTCCATTCACGTTCATGCGTTGCTAACTAATACTGCGCAGTCCTCTTTTTAGACTGCCCCCTACGCAGGAAGCAGACGCCCGAGCCCCAGAAGGCGATGCAGCTACCGAGGAAACTGCATGCCGAAGCGGCACTAGTCGCCAGAGAACTCCTAGTCCTCGAAGCCGATCATGCTGCTACCGAGGAACCGAGCCTCGAGACGCTGCTGTGCGAGAGCCTGACGGGCAGCTGCGAGCCTGGCCAGGACCTGTGGCACCTCGTCGAGAAGATCGCGGTGCATCAGTGGTTCGACTTCTTCGAGGCGATGCCCGTGGACCTGCCGCTCGGCGCGGCCGAGACGAGCGCCATGTACTGGCAGTTACAGAACTCGCTGGAACGCAATCTGAGGAGCCACAGGCCCCCACCGGAGTTCACCCTAGCGGCGACGGCGCACCGACCCAATCCTCCGGACCCGGGCTGGGAGGCGCTCTTGGCGCGCATGGGCCGCCACACGCAGTTGCTGAGCCGGCTCAACCCGGTCGTCGCCAAGGTGCAGGTGCCGCCGTCCTCGGTCGGGGAGGCAGCCCGGCGCGCCGCGGACCAGGACCGGGACCGAGACCGGGGGCAGGGGGACGACTACTTCAACTCGGAGGAGAACAAGCGGGCGCTCGACCGGGTCGCGTACATGGGCGGCGTCCTGCTGCCGCTCTCGATCGTCTCGGGCATCCTCTCGATGGGGGACCCGTTCGGCCCCGGGGGCAGCCTGTTCTACGTGTTCTGGGCCACGGCGATCCCGCTGACGCTCGTCACGCTCCTGGTCATCTACGCCGACTCGATACGCAAGGCCGAGGTCTGGATCGAGGTGGCGGCCCGCCCCCCGGAGCAGGCCGCGGCGGAGGAGGGCCAAGCTGGAGTCTCGGCGACAACATCGATGACGACGACCACGACCACGCCGCACGACGAGGGGGGTCGCCACCCACACTACTCCCCGTACCGGCCCATGGGCGCGGGCACGTTCGCGGAGCGCGGGCACTTCGTGGAGAAGATGTTCTCGGGCACGAAGGAGAAGCGCTGGCGCAAGGAGGAGCTGGGCTGGGTCGGCGCGTGCATGACGGCGCTCAGGCTGTATAAGCTCAGGACGGGTGCGCCGCCCGCTCACCTCCGTGAAAAGAGAGACGTGTGAAGACGGCCTGGGAAAAGAGGGAAAGGGGGGAAAGGGGAAGGGGGGATATGTAGGCGGTAATGGTTCATGATCAGTAATGCGTACATGGATGCAACTGGATATACCTAGTGTGGGTACCTATCTAATTAGTATGCTGTAACAAAACTCCTCTGTGCTGGGTTTGTCGAGGTAAGAGATGCTATATTGTCCTGACGTGGTGTACTTCCTAATATAAGGGAGCATGTTAAAGTTGTAGGAGGAGGGAAAGGGAAGGGGACGGGGTGCAAGTCAGATTACCTAGGTACATTATATGTGTACCCACTATGTATGTTAGTACATATTTGGTATGTCGAAGCTACACAGGTATATACACTAAACTGCATGCAATAGCGGGGGCGGGGCAACACTTTGCTCTGTCCAACCTTGTCGCGTCGTGTATGTATTTGATGTAGGTATCAAATGTATGCGACCGACCGATTACATATGTACATACCACCACCGCGTTCCTGCTTCACCTCAACTCTCAACTCCCAACCCTCCACTCTTCACTCTTCGTCCCCTACTCTCAAACCAAGCCCGAGTATCGACACACAGCCCATAGATTGTCACCACAAACATTTCAATTGGGTGGACACACAGATTGCCCATCTCGTATCTACCAACCAACCAAGCAATGGATCCCCCAGCGCCAAACCCGCTCCTCTTGCCCCCGGAGCTCACCCCGCTAGAGCAGGAGGTGCTGGAGGAGTACGAGCGCCTGGCCGAGAACATGAAGAAGGTAAAGCAGCAGCCACGCCATCTCCCCTCTCTATATATATATATTTTCAAAAACAGGAAAGAAAAAAAAAGCCCTCTTCCCACGAAACTAAAAATATCTAGTTCGCCTCGATCCTCGACACCATGGCGTCGCAGCCGACGACGGAGATCCTCGACGGCCTGCGGGAGCTCGAGCGCAAGACCAGCCTCGTCTTCACCCTGCTCAAGGCGAGCGTGTACAGCATCGTGCTGCAGCAGGAGATCGACTGGGGCAACCAGGGCGGATAGTAAAAAAAAAAAAGGGGGGGGGGGGGAGGATATAACTTAGGAAAGGGGGAAAGGAGCAGAGAGCAGACGAGGATAGGGTAGCGTAGCGTAGGGGAGGAGTGTGCTATAGCCGTGTGGGGGGCGGGTGCGTGGGCTACATTACACGCCTTGCGTCGCCAACTGAAAAAAAAAAGAACCAATAAGTAGGCCCTAGACCGAACGCTACCTAAGATGGGACGGAATATAAAGAGATGAAAGGAAGGCGATGTACCTACTGACTAGGAAAGGGCGAAAGAAGGGAGAAGAGGCACGAACCGGAAAGATATGTATATATCTTATGGTATGTACCTACATATAAGACCTTTTGACAAGAGAGAGAAGAGAGATACCCAGAGCAACAACAAGAAAAAAAGGGGGGGAGAAGGGGGTAAAAAAATATAAATAAACACCAAATCTACAACATGCACGCTCTACCTATACATACCTTTCTCTCTACATGAGATTTTCATATGTATATTTTTTTTTCTTCATTTCTTAATTTATTCGTCCTCCCCTATTCTATTCACCCCCTTTCTTCATCTTCACCATTTCACCAAAATCCTTTTTTACAAGGACTTTGTATGTAGGTGTATAATGGGTTTACCTATCTCCCTTTCTTCTTCTTCTTCTTCTTCTTCTTTTCCCTTTGGTACATTTCCGTTTTGTTGTACATTACCTACATAATATACATACAGACCAGGAATTAAGATCCCTCCCCCCTCCTCCTCCTTCCCACTTCCCAGCTCAAGCTCTTTTCTCCCCCCCCTTCTCTTTCTCTCTTTAATCTCAAGCTTGAGGGGGGGAAAGGAAGATGAGACGAGGATTTAGAGCACACTGCCGCCGTAGTACACGGACCGCAGGTCGACGAGCTTCTTGCCCCGGCCGATGGCGATCTCCTCGGGGTCCTTTTGATTCCGCAGCGCCTCCACGCACGCCTTGACCGAGTTCATCGGGTTCCGGCCCCGCGGCATCTTGGCCGCGATGTCGTGGATGCCGACGGCGCGGAAGATCTCAAAGAGACGGTGGGAGGCACGGAGGCCAAATCCTAGGTCCGTCAGTAAGAGCTATGATTCGGTTTATGGGGGGTTATATATATATATATAACCCGCCAAAAAAGAGGTTGCCTGTCAACTTACCGGGTGGACGCGATTCGATCTTCACGACCGTCGCGCCGACCTTGGCCTGTACGGTGCCGAAGACGGTCCGGTCCTCGTATCGGCGTATGGGCTGCAGGTTCTGGACGGCCAGCAGCTTGGCCTTCAACACGGCCACCTGCGCCTCGGTCGACTTGGCCTCCCCGACGCCCAGCCGGCCGTTGCCGTTGCCGGCGATGGCCAGGATCCACATGCTGCGGACTTTGCCCAGACGGGTCTGGTTGTGGACGAGCCGTGTCACCAGGATCTTGGACTTGATGTCCAGAATGTCCCGGACGGTCAGGCCGGTCCGCCTCTTCAGGTTCTGGTATATGCCCTCGTCGTCCAGGCCCTCGTCGGCGGGGTCGATGGGGGGCTTGTACATGCCCGCGATACCGCCGATCTTCCTGCCCAGCGCCGGGGCCATGGCGTTATTCTTGACGGACCGGTGTCCCAGCAGAGTGGAACCCTCCTCGAAGTACTCGGCCGTCTTCAGGTTGAAGTTGATCTTGGAGTTTAATATCCGCTCGGCCTCCTGGGCGGTCATGTTGTCAAAGTTGATGTCGCGGGGTATCATGGACTTGAGGTAGTGCTCTAGCTGGTCGATGTGCTCGGTTTCGCTCATAAACCTGCTTTTCGGGTGGAGGGGCTCTTCGATGTCGCGGGGGCGCTTGTCGACGATGGGGCGGATCTGGCTGAAGTCGTCCAGATGGTTTAATGTGTAGGGGTCTGTCCGTATGCGACCTTGTATCGTTATGTCCTGGGTGTTGATGACGGTCTCGCCGGCTTCGAGGGCAGCCATCTGCTCGGGGGTGTAGGTTTCTCGCAGGACGTCCATCTCTTCGGGGGTATAGGCGGGGAAGTTCTCCTTGGTGAATTTGTCGACCCTCTCGGGGGTGATCAGGCCCATCTCGACGGCGCGTATGTTCTTGAAGCGCGGCTTGCGGTTGGCAAGCGGGGCCGAACTATGGAGGGGTGCGCTGCATCGTGGTGCTGCCGGTTGGCCTGCGGTGACAAGCCGCCTCGTGAGCAGGCATCGTGCTGGCCGTACAACACTCATCGCATCTCTAGAGGAGGGTGTTCGCACGGACGTGGCTTCAATGGCGCAATGGCAATGGAGGGGCAGCACTACCTGGGAGGTTACGTTCGTGGGCCGGCGCAAAGCTGCTGCTGAGAGCTTCAATTGCAACTTTTAATGGACTTAGCTAATCTGTATTTTTTTCTGGTTGCTCCAAAGTGCAGTGCGGATTTTCCTTTGTCCCGCAGCGCAACCCCTCCAGCGGGATCCAATTTGCTCTCTGATTGGCTAGACCTTATAGATGCTTTGGCACTAGTGTAGTGCTTGAGCCTCCGAATGACAGGGGTTCAGGGGCACTTAGTGTATCCTAGGTAGGTACATACCTGTTACAGCTAAGCTACTAAGTGCATACTTACCTACCTACCTTATATTCTTATACTCTTCCCCCCCTTTTTTGAGATACAACTATGTAATCTATCAATACCGTCTTTCACATGTAACTAGTCCAAGGTAAGACAACACCCGCTATAGATACATTTAATACTACCTTTGGTAGGTAATACCTCAGCCCATTCATTATGGGGCAATTACGCGCTCGTTGAAGAAAATCTCGTGGTAGGCAAGCCGCTCCAGGAGCTACGATTGGCTGCGTTGCATCAGTCGACTCTGTCGCAGCTCTGAAACGTGCGAGTTTCACAGGGATCACCATCGCCCTTCCTCCCCATCGGTCGACCTCTTGGTCCTGAGACTCGCCCTTATAATAAAACCTATTGGGCCGCCCCATCCTGAAGCCCTCTTCTCTGCTTTCGAGCTCGCCAACTTATATACAAAAACCACCCTGTAGACTTGGCCCCCGATCGAGCAGGCCTGTGGTCGCTCATCCTTTTATTCTCTTCTTCCCTTTAACCAGTTCGCCTTGTTGGTCTCTAGCGAGTGAAGCTATATTCAGTCTACCCGCTCACTCATTTAACTACCTACTTATACATACCATTCTTTTTTTTTCTTGCGTGTGACTGGTGCACCACCCATTTAATTATACAATACCTATTGGAACGGCATATAATACCATCGACTCTCATCGCTTTTAATCCAAACAAAAAGTCAACAGTCGAAGCATCATCATAATCACTATCACCATGTCGGGCCAATTCGGATTCATGGCTAAGCTGGGCGCCACGCCCGAAGCCGTCGCCGTCCTGAACGACCAGCCATACGTCTTCACCATCCTAGTCGTCGTCCTCGTCATCCTGATCGCGCAGAGCGTGTTCCTCTGGTACATTCACTATGCGACGCTGAAACCCGAGCAGAAAAAGAAGAAGGAGAAGAAGGGCGATGCCAAACCGGGAGCCAAGCCAGCAGCCCAACGATAGACGGGAGATCAGACGGGGAAAAGTCCGTCACCAGAGACAAGTGCCGTCAGGGCCTGAGCGTGAGCCCTCGCACAGCTATAGCATCGGCAATGACGTGCCGGCTACGGAGGATAATCGGCATGGCCGGCAGTCGGCAAGCGCTGTTACTCGACAACCATGAATGGGTAGTGACGGGGTAGACTTTATCCTGTGGAAGACATGTCCAGAGGGTTGAGAGGTATGATTCACCGATTCCAGGTGATCTGGCGAGAGAGGCGTTATAGACATTTTCAAGGTGGCACCTAAGAGTGCTTGGATGACGGCAGGTCGTGTCATGGCACTGATAATTATACCATGCTTTTCTCTTCTATTGCATATAGTCAGAATTGTCAATAAAGGACCCAGCGTTTAGACAATTCGTCAATTCTTATCTCATTACTTCACTCTCGTCGAATTCCAGGTTCCAAAGTGTATGCACGCTCCCATGTCGAAATCCGTGCCATCTTTCAACCATATGTGCAGTATCTCCTGCTAATAGAGATTCACGGGTCACATACTCATCGTCTCCTAATACATCATAGTCAACTTCGTAATTGCCAATATCATCATAAAAATGATAATCCTCATCTTCATCGTAGATGATATCCCCGGGGGTATATAATTCATCTGCTAGATCTTGACCTAGCGGGCCACCAGCTTCTAATATAGATATGGGGGTCGCGTTCTGGTCAGAAATCTCGGCATCAGCTTCCTCATATTCCACATGCCAGTGCTCCAGTGTATCCAGTGATATGCTGTACTCATTTTCACTGTTTGTTGAAGGAAAGGACCATGCGGCATTCGGTTCAAAATCATGGCTAGAGCCAGTTAGATCGGCGTGTTCTCCGTCGTAATAATCAGAGTTTGGAAATATGGATAGCGTCTCGGGGGGTGGTACATATGATCCCCCATGCGATGGAGTGATGTTTTGCTTTGTAGCAACGCCCCGGGTGCGAATATTTGGCTCTAAAGTTGTCTGTAACAGACCCCAAAGCCTTCTTTGTATGGACGAATTAATGTGTTGGGTACTGTCCGGACTATGATGGGGGGTTTCTCGTTGGTTCCTGTTGCCATCCTCTTCTAGCAACTCAGTAGCTTTGCGCCTAAGCGCTGGCGACTGGCCCTGAACAGAAGCTGCCAGGATGTTAGAGATAATAGGAAAGTTCTTGGAATGAGTAGCCATCAACTAAATACTAGCATTAGCTACAAATCTATTCTCTCCGAAAGACATATTCAAACCTGTAAGTAGTGTGCGTTCCAGATGGATGGAGCAATCTTGAGCAGGGGTAGCGTGTTGTCATTCTCCTTAAGTAATTGCAGACCACGAGGTCTTTTAACACCTATGGTAGTGTGCAACGCTGCCTGGACAAGATGGGCAGCAAATGACCATTCATGTTGAAACTGGCTAGTAATGGTGCCTGCGTAAGGATCATTGCCATCCTGGCTTCCATCATTTTATCCGAATCTGTCCAGAGCATCAGGGTCGTGAGAAGCATCAGGCTTATGCTCAGAGTGAAAATGTAACAAGAACTCCAGGCCTTGGAAATATACGGCCGGGACATGTTTAGGAGACAATAGGCCACAAGATTTATCAGGATGTTCAATGCTGAAATAGAGGTTGGGATCTCCATCGTACACTGGTTCATCATGGACAGCCAATTGATTGACTGTGAGGCCAAGGGTTGGCCATACCTGGGTAGAGGGACGGTGTAAGCATTGGTGCTGGCGGGTAGTATAATTACCTACGGCTTGGTACGTACAGAGCATTGGCAAATTGCATCGGCAATGTACTCCAGGAACCTAGGCCGAGAGTCTGGCCAAGTCATCTGGCAATTGCCGAGTTCCACGATAACTTCCAACCGGCAGAGACCTGAGGATAGCAACCACAGCTGTCTTGATTGAATCAACCGATGAAGTTCATCCGAGGATACTCGAGGGGGAGGCACCTTCGAAATAAATGCCATTGATGAAGTCGACAAAGACAAAGTGGACTCTCTGCTAGATAATGAGTATGTCATGAGCTGGAGTTTGTGATTTGCCATGGCGAAACAAAGGAAGCTGGCTTATCCTGAGCTGCTTCTATGCCATTGAGGAGATCAAATACATATAATAACTAGTACCCTTTAAAGCTAAAGTGAATATCGATATAGTAAGTATCAAAAGTAACCTGATAGTCGTCTAGGTTAACCTCAGGCAGGTTAGGAATCTAAGGGTCTTTTCGGCATCCTGTAAGCTATGGCGGGTCCTGTTTGGAGCTGATTAAACACCAGGAAGGGAATTTGAAAAGAGTTGAAACTGCGCCAGAGGTCGGACACTTAGGTTTTCTCTTGAGATTGCACTAGGTTAACCTAGTGTCAAAGTCGAACAGAGAGGGGAAGAGGGAGGTGAGAGAGAGGTGGAAGGTGCATCTTCCTTGCCCTTAAGAAACGATAGGTATCGCTCTATATACACTGTAACACTGCAGTGGCCTAACCTTATATTAGGTAGCTTATGTAGTGCCCATGTATGTATATACACCTGACACCTACCTATGTACAGTAGGATAGACATCTAGATACCATCAATGCCAATATGGAGTGTCAAATATGCAGCTTAACTTATATAACTCCGTATAAAGTAGCATACCTACTAATTAAATGCATAATAGTAGTTGACTCGACCCTGAAACGTAATCATGTGTGTATAGGTTTCCCTTGTCCCATTGATGGTCCCATTGGTGGATATCTGCCCGACACTCGTCTCTTCGGGTAGGTAGATTTTGTACATGTATCGATGTTGTACAAGAGTGAAAAGTATGTGCCTATGGGGCATTCATAGGCGCACGGCTTTCCGAAGCTGGCGTCGTTGGAGGAGGGACTGGAGTGATACTCTCTGCAACGATCTTTCGCCTCGGTCTCTTCAGCTCCTCTAGTGTGATCCCCTTCAACCTGGTGATGCCAACTATGGGTGGCTCGCCCTTCTTCACGAACTGCCATTGTCCTAGATATACAGTTAGACAGAAATTGTGTGTGCCCCTATTCCCCCCTCGCGTATGAGGCTTACCTGGTAGCTTGTTACCGGCTAACCGGAAGGCATCGCGAACGACCTGTTCGTGGAGCATGCCTCTCACCTCCAGAACTATCTGGTTGACTGCCACTCTAGCTGCCCAGTGATCGAAGGATCCTTTTCCTTTACCCATACGCATCTGTCATGGCGTTGTCAACAGGGAAGACACCCTCTGTGCTTATTGGGATGGACCAACCTCGTTACCGCTCACGAACACACCCACGTTGCAGCAGACTCTCTTGTACAGCCGGTATTTTTGACCACGCAATCTCGTTTTGATAGTATCCTCGGCAATCTTGAGCTGCTGGGCGCTGATCCGCCGGTGATGGTCGGTCATGCGCAAACCATAGTCTCCCCAGACTACCGTTGTTCCCTTAACAGACCCGCCAGTAGCTACTCGCGGGCGTCCCTTCATCATCTTCTTCTTTCGATCCAACCGCGGCTCTAGCCAATTGGCCCTCGTGGTCGTTGCTGAGAAGAACCTGACATTCTGAGGACCCAGGATGTTTCGAGCGGCAGTCGAAGCGGAGGGTATTATCGAGGGCCGCGAAGTCGGAGTGTGGGTGATCCTCAGTGACCGAAAGGCGCTAGCCAGGCATGAACTGGCGTTGGAGCGCATCGTTGCGGCGGTATCGAGTCGAGGATGGGGGGATGGTCCGTCGCAGCTTGAATATTAGGTGGGTAAAGCTGGTGTCCGACTTGAGGCTCGGACTTGTTAAAGCTCAACCTTTTGAGGCTTCTAAAAGATCGAATCGGATGCATAATTAGTCTTGGCGAGGGGTACGTACCTTTTCTGCGCTAGTCTGTTAGTGGCTACGGTAGGCGCCCATGCGACCGGGGGGTGGGTTAGCCTCGTTTTCTGCCTGTGGCCCCACATATAAATGCATGTATCGCCAATCCATTTAAAGTCGCGTCATCATCGCGTCTCGGAACCTGACTTCTTTAATCGAGCTCTAAGTGCCCGTCACTTCCTCACGTCCACTTCCTGGTGCCAATTTACTTTGCACGACCTCGCGACCTGTCTCTGTTCCTCTGACTGCAGCTATCCGCCAGCCAAGATGCCCGATATACGCTCTTTTTTTGGACCGAAAGGTGGTGCGGCGCCCGCGAAGCCTACGCCAAAGAAGGTCGAAGAGCCTCCTAAGAAACGCGGAAGTATGTAGTCTGCAATCCTCGACTTAGGGTCTATACGTTGTCTAACATGGGGAATTCAGAGGGCAGGAAGGTGGTTGATGACAGTGACGACGATGAGGCAGCCGTCGAAGAGTAAGAAACCAAAGCCAGCTCTGGCTCTAGGTAGAGGTGCCCTCTATACTAAAACTCTACAGGACCAAGAAACCAACTACTCGGTCGACGCCCAAGAAGAAGGCTGCGTGAGTGAATCCCCTGCTTTTTACCCTTGGGTGTAATCCAACGAGACTAACGTATCTGGGCAGCGATACTAAGATCCAGGGCACTGCTACTACCGCTAGCGAATACTTTGCCTCCAACAAGCCCAAAGCCCAGCCGGCAACCAAGTCTGAACCGAAGCCCCCAGTCAAATCCACTGTCCCAACCCGCTCAAGTCCGAGAAAGAAGCCGAATACCGCGCAGGACACAGTGAACAAGAAGGATAGCCAGACAGCAGCAGCGAAGAAACGCTCCACATCTACTTTCAAACGATACAACGATGATGACGACGAAGACGCATTCATGGAGGATGACGCGGATGCTGGAGACGACATCTTCGCAGCCGATGCGAAAAGCCGCAACAAAAGGAAGAATGATGATTATGTTGAGGAGGATAGCGAGGAAGAATTTCTCCCTAACCCGAAGCGAGTTGCTTCGCGCAATAAGCTGGCTGGTGACGACGAGGACAATTCCACTTCTAAAAAACCTGCCAAGCCGAGCAAGAACTCAACAACAAAGAAGAGAAAGACACCAGAAGCCGAATCTGAAGAAGAGGACGAAGACCTGTCATCACGCAAGAAGCCAGCGCCCAAAAAGCCGAGAGCGCCCAAAGCTAAGAAGGCCGATGTGGTGGAAGATGCACAGATTCAAGCTATTTTCGACGATATACCCACCGTGAGACCGCCGACTCCGCCAGCTAAAGACCCCAGTGCCAAGTTTGACTGGAGGAAAGCAGCAGCAGGAGGAGGGAGCTCTGGGCCTCCTCCGAACCCTACAGCGCAGGACCTACCTACTGGAGAGCCCGACTGTCTTGCTGGATTGACCTTCGTCTTTACTGGACAGTTGTCTACGATAGCGCGAGAGGAGGCCCAGGCTTTGGTGAAGCGTCATGGTGGCAAGATCACCGGTGCGCCAAGTGGTAAAACAAACTATGTAGTACTTGGCGAGGACGCTGGCCCTAGCAAGCTTGCCAAAATCCGTGAACATGGCATCAAGACTATCAATGAGGAAGGGCTTTTCGAACTCATCCGTCGTCTCCCTGCCGGTGGCGGGAGTGGAAAGGGCGCCGAAAAAGTACGCCAGAAGCGAAAGGAGGAAGAGGAGAAGATCAAGAAACAGGCAGCTGAAATGGAGAGAGAAGAACAGGCGAAGAAGGCAGAAGCAGAGAAGGCTCGAAAGGCTGCCGTAGCTCGAGGAGCTACTGGTCCTGCCCCGGCTACATCTAATTCTGCATCCCAACTCTGGACAGTCAAGTATGCCCCGACACAGGCAAGCCATATCTGCGGTAACAAAGCTGCCGTGGAGAAGATTCAGAAGTGGTTGAAGAACTGGCCTACCGCCAAGAGATATAACTTCCAGAAGCGGGGAGCAGACGGCATGGGTGGGGATCGTGCTATTATTTTGTCCGGTCCTCCCGGTATTGGCAAGACGACAGCAGCTCATCTCGCGGCGAAGTTGGAGGGTTACGATGTCTTGGAGAGCAATGCCAGCGATACGCGTAGCAAGAAGCTTGTCGAAGCCGGCGTCAGCGAGGTTATGAATAACACATCGCTAAACGGCTTCTTCGCTGCCGACGGGAAGAAAGTTGATAAGGTTAAAAAGAATATCGTTCTCATCATGGACGAGGTCGATGGAATGTCGGCTGGAGATCGTGGAGGTGTGGGTGCGCTTGCAAAATTTTGCAGGAAGACTGAAGTTCCTCTCATTCTAATTTGCAACGAGCGACGCTTGCCAAAAATGAAGCCTTTCGATTTTGTGACGTTCGATATCAAATTCCAACGGCCTCAAGTTGACCAGATCCGCTCGCGGATGATGACCATTTGTCATCGGGAAGGCATGAAGCTATCGCCTCAAGTACTCGATGCTCTTATTGAAGGTAGCAACCGGGATATACGGCAAATCATCAACATGCTGGCTACGGTCAAGTTGGACCAGAATTCTATGGACTTTGACCAAGGCAAGAATATGTCGAAGGCCTGGGAGAAGTCTATTGTTTTGAAGCCATGGGATATCTGCCAGAAGATGCTCGGCGGCGGTCTCTTCTCTCCTGCTAGCAAGAGCACCATCAACGACAAGATCGAACTTTACTTCAACGACCATGAATTTAGTTATCTAATGATACAGGAAAACTACCTTCGAACCAGGCCATCAGCACTTAGTCAGCATCAGTCAAATAAGCGGAAACAGAATTTGAAGGCTCTGGAGCTGATAGACCAGGCAGCGGAGAGTATTAGCGATGGCGACTTAGTCGACCGGATGATTCATGGCCCACAACAGCATTGGAATCTGATGCCTACGCATGCAGTCTTCAGTACAGTTCGTCCAGCTAGCTTTGTAGCCGGTCAGCTCTTAGGCTCCAACTTCACTTCCTGGCTTGGTAATAACAGCAAATACGGCAAGCTCAGTAGACTTGTCCGCGAAATTCATTCGCATATGCGACTGAAGTCTTCTGGCGACCATAATGAAATCCGTCAACAGTACTTACCAGTGCTCTGGAACCAGCTCATTAAGAGACTCGCAGATGATGGTAAGGAGTCGGTCGAAGAGGTTATCGAGCTTATGGACAGCTACTTCCTTACGCGAGAAGACTTCGACTCGATTAAGGAATTAGGTGTCGGTCCTCAAAACGAGGATCTTGTCAGCATCGAGACTCAGACAAAAGCGACCTTCACCAGATTGTAAGCAAATGATCACCACTTGTGACTATTGGACCATACACTGACTGATATGATTAGGTATAATGCCATGTCCCACCCGATTCCTTTCATCAAGGCTACCAATGTTACTGCCCCGAAGAAGGCTGCGAAAGAGAAGCCAGATCTAGAAGAGGCAATGGACGACGAGGATGATGGAGAGGTGATAGAAGCTGCTGAGGTTGTGGATGATGACGATGATGACGATCTTGAGAAAGATAAATACATCAAGAAACCCAAGGCTAAAGGTGCGAAAAAGGGGGCTAAGAAGAATGCCGCTAATGACGATGGTGATGAAAAGCCGAAGGCACGAGGCAGCAAGACCAATGCCGCCAAAGGCAAAGCAAAGAAATAATGAGAGAAAAGGGGGTTTCCAAGAAAATTTTAGCCGTTTGAGAGTAGGGCGTTGCACTATCGCCGAGGATCACAGAAGGATGAGGTCAGGGGCACTGCGCACTCATCAGGGCCGAATAAAATAAATATAGGTATCTTAGGTAGATATGTGGATTAGACGGGCAGGAGTATTTGGGCCTCCTCTTAATGACCGGTCTGCAGAAAGAGAGGTTGACCGCTCTCTAGTGAAATAGTAATATTCATATTATATGGCCGGTCGGTTGCTGCGGTAATCCAGTCTCGACCTTTCGTTGCCCCCCTCCTCTCTTCTGGTAGCAACATGACAATTTCCATTCAACATCACCATGCCATAACTTCCTTCTCAACGTGTAATAAGACCCTTATGGTGGGCCGGCTTCTCATTGACATAGGCCTTCTCATCACTTGTTTCCCCCTGCACCTCTCGGCACTGGCTTCGTGCAATTCGAAATACACATTTCCAAATCTCCCCCTGGCGACCGACCACCTTCTTCGCCCCCCCCCTCGCCTTGTTTATCTATCTGTTTAATTGTCACGTAAACCGGTACCTTCCCTGTATTGTCTAGCCAGACTAAGTCTTCAACCTCAATTCGCCCTTGCTTTCATAGCCAGGTGTTTTCGCCGCCCTTGGCAAGGAACAATGGGCGACAGCGACCAGGGATCAGAGCCTGAGAGGCAGAGATACGACGGCAAAAGTAAATTCAGATTGGTTTTATCACGGAGATATTGGTATATATTTCGAGGCTAACTATGCTAGATTCTGGTGGATCAAAGGATGGAAAGGTCGCCCGTCCGCTACACACGTACTATGACCACATCTACCCAAACCACCCACCTGCCGGCCAGTCGAAGGGAAAAGGAAAGGCCGTGGAGAGAATAGCAACTCCTAAACTCAGAGAGGAGGAGACTAATTACTACGAACATGCTCACGAACATGATAATAATGCAAGGAGAAGCCCCAAGGGCAAGGGGAAGGAAGAAGTCGCGGACTGGAGCACCGCAGTAGGCCCTCACGCTCACTACCTTCCTGGCTGTTCTGGCGGCAAGCAGAAAGAGAAGCAAGTCGTATCCAACGCCATGATGCAAGCCTATGTCAAGATGCGAGGACCCTGCATGGGAGGTGCTGAGGACCCCTTGTTCGAATGGATCAGACTCCGCGAGGACCTGCCTGTCCGCAACCCAGCCCCTGGACACAAGAAAGACGTTTCTCGGTACGTGGTCATCAATATTATACCTCGACATCGCGTGAACGATTCCTGTTACCAGGCTGCTTGAAATAGTGAAGTGAACTAACCGGTAGCTCTTGCTCCGCAACTTTGCAGAATGTTGGACCTCATCGACAAGTCGCTCGAGGAGACGAACATGGGCGGCGACTCCCCCCGCGACGCCGTCTTCGAGGTGGAGAGGCCGCACGTCGACCACATCCGCGTGCCCGAGGGGATGGACACTTCTATCCACGCGCTCACTGCTTCCTGTGCCGAGTTCGAGTTCGAAGACGATGAGGATGAGGACGACGAGGAAGCTGACGCCACCGGCGGTCGGGTCTCGCCATGCACGTTCCTCGCCTGGTCTAAGGGCTGTACGCGCTGGGACGACAGCGCCGCCAAGGTCCCTCATGATGTAAGTCTCTCTCCTACCTACCCATCCATCCATTCATCCCGCTAACTCGCCCCCCCTTCTCAAAAAGTCGATCGCCGCCACACACCAGCGCCAGCGGCCTTCCACGCCCACGCCCTCCACCGCCGCTGCTACCGCCACGCCGCCCCGAGACCGGTATCCGCATTGGTACAACGAGTTCGAGGACCAGTACGACGCGATCGACGGCGAGCCGCTGACGCCGCGCTACCACGTGCCGACGGAGCCGTCGATCGTCTACACGCCCCCCGGGGTCGACCCGCTCGACTTGCAGGAGCCCGAGTTCCAGGCCCAGTACACGCGCATGGCGCCCCTCGCCGCCTGGGACATGCGGCGGCACCGGTTCGGCGGCCCGGCCACGGACCAGGACGTGGAGCCTTCGGGACAGGACGAGCGGTTTACTTGGGTATGATTCTTTTTTTTCTTTCTTTCTTTTTTCTTTCCTACCTACCTACCTACCTAATATACTCCCCCCCTTTTTTTCTTTCCTCTCCCAAACTAACCCCCCCACTCCCCCACTTCCCCAGGACGAAATCGAAGCCGCCGCGCAGCAACCGCAAGCCTTCGGGCACCTGGGCACGTTCCGGGGGGCAGACCTGCGCTCGTACCTATCGCTGCAGTGGCGGGCGGCCGCGACCAACGAGGCGGCGGAAGCAGCGGCGCACGCGGAGGCCTCGGAGCAAGAGGCGCGGATCGCGGCGCTGGAGCGCGACGCGGCGGCGCTGCGCGGGGTGTACCTGCCGGCGCTGCGGCGGCGGCGGGCGTGGCGCGCGCGCCGCGGCCGCATCGCCGACCTGCTCGCCCGCCACCACACCGAGGCCCAGGCCCGCCTCAACGCCAGCTTCCACCGCCTGTGCCGCCAGCGCGCCCGCCGCGACCGCGCCGCCGCCCGCCTCGACGCCCTTGAGCTTGAGGTCGCTGCTCTGTGTCTCGCTGAAGGGCTGGAGTGCCCCCAGGACGTGTATGATGAGGTGGATGGGACCGGGACGGGGACGGGGAACGCGCAGGTTGAGGAGGCGCCGGGAGCGTGGAGGGGGAGGGGCCCCTTGAGGATTGAGGTACCGCCTACGGAGGTGTGATGTTTCTCGGTGACGGAAGAGAGGAATAATATGTTGTTACTTGTGGGGAGTTTTTTTCTTCTTTAGTTTCTCCTACCTTTTTTTTTTTTTCGTTGATGGGTGTAATGGGCGTTGGGATCGGTTATATGGAATGGGCGAGAAAAAAAAGGAGGGGGGGGAGGAGGGGGTAAACAAAAATAATAATTGTATCGCGGATCTTTCGGTGGAACTGGACAGGACACGCAGAAATTGTTGTCTGTTTGGTGTGCGGCAGGTAGGGAATGGGGATGGTTCTCTCATCTACCTACCCCCTTTCTCTCCCCCCCTCTCTCTTCTACTTCGATGCGGCGGCTACACGCGAGATTCGAGGTTCATGGGCGTCTACGAAGGAGGGGAGTTACGGTGTAGCTCTTCTGGATGGGAGCAGTTGCAGATGCTTTCAAAAAATATGGCGGTTTATTTGTGGAATCAGTTGTCAAGAACTCACTGTAGAAACTCGATGTTAGGCATTCAGAACACAATTGTCGATACATATTATGGACGTAGACGTGACTATACCCCCCTGAACCTGGTAGTATAGGTCGTAAAGATCGAACATGTCGGGAAAAGAGTCCTCGGTATCCTATCGGAAAGTCAAACCTACGAATACTTGCTTTCATATCACTAGTGTCATTACTTATTAACTCTCTAAGTTCCGTAGCAGTCAACTATACTAACGAGAGAGGAAACTAGAACCTAGCAGGACAAAACAACAATATCGCAGGGATGCTCCCATGCCCCCAGGCTGCACAAATTCTCGAGATACCCTTTCGCCTCCATCAGCAAGACCCGAAATCTAAAGCTGCCGTATTTGCTTATCGCCAGCGAGCCTGATTCTGGCGGTCGTACTCGTCCTCGGTGTATTCATTCCACTCAGACCGCATAGCCGAAGCCTCAATCTCGCTACGAGTGCCCTGGCCCTGGAGCCGATCGGCGCGGAAGCCCAGGCTCATGAAGTCGAAATGGCCCTCGAGGCGGCCGCCGCCGAGGAATCGGATCCAGCCTTCATTTCCGTTGCCGTACGCGATGGGGCCGTTGTCCTCCTCGCCTCGCCACGTGAAATGCAGGGGGTCGTGCGACGACTCCCACGGGCGCTGGGGAAACCGCAGGATGCCGCTGATCACGCCGATGTCGAACTTGCCCCAGAGCTCGTGCCCGCTGAGGGTGAGGACGAGCGAGAAGTCGTGGTAGTAGTCCCACTGGCCCGATACGTCGTCGGATTGGATCCGGTAGCGTCCGTTCAGGAGCCCCAGGGGTCGCAGTGCGTCATCGTCACGTTCATCGTAGTCATCTCGATCATCGTCATCTTGATCGTCATCAGAAACTATGCCGCCATACTCCGTGTATGGAGGCGGAGGCTCGTTGTACCCGAAGTCGTCAGAACCATCATCGTAGTTGCTAGCAGCCTGAGAGGGAGCTTGGATTCTGCCGCGGGCTGCGAATGCACCACTTCGTCGGGCTAGTTGAGGAGGTCGCGAGGACTGCGTGCTAGAGGTCCTGGCGGCACTTCCCCCTCGACTAGGCCCTTGAGAGATTCCCCCGCGGCGCGCTGTCTGTTTCGGTTTGGCTGCAGTTCCACTTGAGGTGGGTGTGGATGTGGTCTTCTTCGGAGATGCCGCTTTGGGAGCTTTGGGGGCTTTGGGGGCTTTGGGGGCTGTTCCCTTTGGCTTGGCCTGGGATGTAGATGCCTTGGATTTGGTAGTAGCGGTGGCCGATTTCGACGTAGTCGTCTCGGAAGTCTTCGTCTTTTTGGCGGTCGTCTGGGCGGAAGAGGAGTTGGCTGAGACCGTCAAATTGATTCCGCCGACATTGATGGTGAGGTCGACGGCAGAAGATTCGGCCTTGCGCTTTGTGCCCTTGGCGGGAGTCGACGAGGACGACGAAGCAGCGGGGGCTTTCATACCCTTCTTAGCCTCCCGTTCTTTCTTGGTCCATTCCTTCTTGAGTTCCGACTCTAGCTTCTGGATGTGGGCCGGTACAGTCAATTTGTTTCCGTTGACGGCATCGTGGAGGCGCATGCGTGCCACGGACTTGGTCTTTGATGGGGTGAGTCCATAATGAATAAGCTGTGCTTCAAACCAGTGCCAGGGCCGGTCCTTGTCAGAACCGGACTTGACGAGCTCCTTGAGTTCCGCGGGGGTAGCGCGCCGATGACGGTTGTGATCGCTCACTTCCGCAAAGAAGTCCCCTGCAAACGCGAAGCCGTCCTTCGTGACAGCGGGAACCAGCGACATGGTGGAAAGGAGATGTCTCCGATATTAAAAAGGAGGATAGGCCGTGTCAACTGGGTCCGAAGAGGGGGAAACGAGAAGGAATTTAGTGCACAATTTGGTTGACTGCGTAGCGAGTGACGTCGACTGTATGAAATGTAAGATGTGAACTTTCTGATGAAAAGGGGAGAGGACCTCGCACAATCTCGCCTTTGCGTACAAAGCTTGAACCTAAGCTCGTGCTTGTGCCCAGCTTCCTAGGTTTGGACTAAAAGGCGGGAGGAAATTAATACAGTGGAGGACTTTCAAGGCACAATTTAAATTATAGTGCACGTTGCCCGGCAGACGAGCAAGTTAGGTTGACTTGTGCACAGTACCCCGTCCCAAACACCTGCACCTAGGTAACCTAGGTACTTAGGTACAGTAGGTACTTGGAGGGAGGGGTGGCTGGGGATTGAACATATGAGATACCAATCCATCATATAGGGAAGAGGGGGGGAGGGGAAAGGGGGTCAATAGAATTAAAGTACCTAGGTTACACACGACAACACAATACTAATCGTAGAGGATCACTCGAATGCGGCATTCCGGGACCTCGGACACGTAGATGGGGATGTAGATGACTTCTTCTTCATCGGTAGCTGTATTTTTAATCAGCCATCAAGCTAAGGGGGTGTTCTATACCAAACCCCAACGACGACTTATCTAGGCCGTATACTGCCTGATACCCGTAACCATGCATGCTATATAAACAGCGAATTTCCACCAGTCGACTTTTCTTTTCGTGAGAGGAGCATTTTTTTATACACATTCCAGTACCCCCAACGCCAGGCCCAAGGACATCCGGTGTTTGTACAAGGTTGTTTGTACAGCGAGTACCCCCTTTTCCTATCATTACCATTATCATCATCGCGCTCATTGGTTCTTGACGACGCCGACCTTGGCAGCTCGTAGTATTCTTCCGTTCAGTTTGAACCCCTTCTGCTGGACGTGGAAGACAGAGTTGTCCTCCTTTCCGGGCTGGGGAGTCATGAAGGTTGCCTCATGCTCGTTAGGGTTGAACTTCTCGCCTTCGGGATCGAACCGTTCGAGGCCATGCTTCGCTAGAGTCTGTAGCATGTTGGTCTCCGTCATCTTGACGCCCTCGTAGAAGTTGAGGAGGTCCTGGTTCTTTTCCCCGTCGCTGTCCGCCTTCAGCTTTTCCTGGCCCATGATGAGAGCCCGGTCCAGGTTGTCCACGCTATCGACCAGGTCCTTGGCGAACTTCTGGATGGCGAAGTCTCGCGCAGCCTTCATGTCTCGCTGCGTGCGGTCCTGGAGGTTGCGGTATTCGGCTACCGACCGAAGGTACTTGTCCTAGGGGATGGGGTTAGTGGTGTGCAGCTCCCTACGCTTGGGCGGAACTAGGTCACTAACCTTCCAGTCGAGGACTTCCTTCTCCTTGGCCTCGAGCTTTTTCTTTAGCTCGGCTTCAGCGTCTGCCGGCGCATTGGTTTCCTTGGTCTCTTTGGACTCTTGCGCCTCGGCCTGGGCGGCTGGCTCCTCGCCCTCCTTCTTAGCCTCCCCTGATTCTGCCTTGTCGCTATACCATCTTAAGCTTGAAGATACAGTTGGCCGGAGCGAGCGTGCAGGCGCGGGGGAGAATTGTGGTCGCAGTAAAGGTTTTGACGCAATTGTCCGTGAGCTGTTATAAAGGGCTCTGGATGAAGTGGATAGCGCTCGTCTGAACATGGTGGTGGTGCGTCGTGGGTTTCAAACTTAATTAGAAAAAAAGAGAGGAAGGGAGGGAAAGGAAAAGGTTAGAGATTCGAAATATCGCTTGTGCAGAGGATTTGAGGCGGATAGCTATGGCTCATCAAGTGAACAATTTTTTAGCTCTATGCAGGCCGGGTCTACACTGTACTTAATGTACATACTAGTACTTAGTAGAACATACATCATAGGGCTACGTATGTATGTAGTGTAGGTAGGTTATGTACCTAGGTACCTTAGTGGATGCGCACGTGCCACTTCCCCTCCATTCTGCCGTTCTGCCATTCCATAGATTTGGGCTGGCAGAATCTCTGACCGCTTTCATTCACCGCCCTAGCTGCCCCGCTCCCAAAAAAACATAAAAGGCTGGCTTGCTCCCCTTCCTTTGGACTTTTCTTCCTTTCTTCTTTAGCTCTCTTTGCCTTTTGGCTTAGATCAAGTGTAGTATCTGTTCTTTTCAGTTTAATCTCTGAAAGAGTCCTACTTGGGCTCAATCGTGATTATTCTAATTTTTGTTCTTCGGAGACGCATCCTCTGTGCTTGCGCATGATCGTCTTCACCGTGTCCCTGGTATTACACTGCCTCCAGGCGACGCGAACCTCAATTTTCATTGCTATCTCTGGCTTGCCCAGGGTTGTGAGGAAGATTTTCTGCGGTCGGCCCTGGTAATGGGTTTCAGCCACTTGGATTGTCACCTGTAGCTATCATTTCATAGGGCGTAGGCTTATCTACCTGTGTAGGTACGCGGTTTAGCAGCGTAAACAGGGCAAAATGTTAGGTGGTTCATGCTGAGAAGGTAAATTCTTATAAAAAAATTTACTCTATTTGTACAAGTACCTAAACATGTAGATAGAACATAGGTACATAGCTACTGTAGCCTTCAAACTTTCAGCTCTCGATTATTTCCCCTGGTCGTAGTGATGTCCCTTTCCTATGTACATCAAATATATCGTAGCATTTCCATCTTGGAGGTACATACCTACCAGACATAGTGCTTAGGTAGGTACCTACATACCTAGGTAACCTTACATATAGGTGCTCAAGGTTGAGTGGCTGCAGCTCTCCAGGCTGGATCTAGCCCCAGCCTCAGATGGAAAAATACCTAGGTACAATGAATTCAGATTGATCCTTGCCATCCATCCAATTAGGTAAGGTTTGTACCTACATAGTATGTAGTGTACTTAGGTAGGGTAGATACGTACCGCGTACCTTGCCTTTATTCTAGTTCCTATCCATCAACCTTTCTACATTTCAGCCTCGAGACAATTTACATTCCTCTTCTAATAATTGCAGCCTTCCCTTTCCTCTCTACTTTCCCCATCCACGTCCGACAGTCCTCCACGTTGCTATTTGTTTCGCCACTGGGATATCCCACTCAATCACTCTTCACTGGCACAATTTCTTTAGAGATTTTCGCTGCAGCCTGTGTGCTGCATCAACCGCGAAGATGGATTACGACAACATGATGCTTGATGGAGAATCTCTGGGGCCGTCGGTCAAGATTTCAGCGGTAGGTGGCTCTACTGCCAGTGTATCCGTCTGTCATCGTCGCTCTAATGGTCGCTCCCGCTATAGGCAGACAGTACGCATGTCGATTTCGAGCTTACTAATGTTGATCTCTCGTTTGCGAACTCTCTGCGTCGCGTCATCCAAGCCGAAGTGCCCACCATTGCCATCGACCTGGTCGAAGTCGAAGTGAACACGTCTGTGCTTGCCGACGAGTTCATTGCCCATCGGCTCGGCCTCATTCCCCTCGACTCGCGCGAGATCGACCAGCTGAACTACACGCGCGATTGCGACTGCGATCAGTCTTGCGGGAAGTGCACCGTCCAGCTCACCCTCCATGCTAAGTGCACTTCGGACGAGGTTATGAAGGTGTACGCGCGAGACCTGATAGTCGGCATCGATCGGCCGAACAACCACATCGGCAACCCTATCATCACCGACCCTGACGGACTTGGCTCATTAATATGCAAGCTACGGAAAGGCCAGGAGCTCAAGCTGAACTGTATTGCTAAGAAGGGTATTGCCAAGGAACATGCGAAATGGTCACCCACGGCAGCGGTTGGGTTTGAGTACGATCCTCACAACAAACTACACCACCTGGATCTGTGGTATGAAACAGATGCGAGTGCGGAATGGTTAGTACTGGGCTCTGTCTAGTTGTGGATGACTCTAACGTGCTGGTGTGACGATAGGCCGAAGAGTAAGTATGCCGACTGGGAGGAGCCTCCTGCCGAGGGCGAGCCTTTCGACTACAATGCCGTCCCGTCGAGATTTTACTATGAGGTGGAGGGCGCAGGCAACATCGAACCCGATGCGATCATCCAGGAAGGCATCAAGGAACTACAGAAGAAGCTTGCCGGTCTAATCCACGGCCTCGGTGAGAACGACGGCATGAATGGAGATTACGACGGCCCGCGGAGCCCTGATGCTATGGATGGAGGAGTAGGGTGGCAAGATCAAGGCTACACAACCCCCTACGGCAATGCCGGTAATGCCAGCGCCTGGGGAGGCGGAGCAGCCACCGCGTACGGCACAACACCTTATGGCAATTCGGGTGCGGGCTGGTGAGCGTGGAAAGGTTTAGACACACACACCTTGCATTGGTCCAATTCGGCCCAGAAAAAAAAGCGAATTCGTTTTTGCTTTGTATTATCTATTTACCCGGCGACAGCTCGGGACCGGCATTCGTGGAGGCCTGCAATTTTTTCGTATTGCTGCTGCCTCCTCGCACGGCGTTGGGTGATGATGGGAAGGAAGATGCTCGCTTTCTAAGGGGATCCGTTATGTTATGGTGGTCCCTTGCATTTGTGAGATCCCCAAAGGATAAATACCTAAGAAAAAGAAAAATGTCATTCACGAAATGGATCAATCACGATAGACATCTCCCCCCCTGACGTGGTGTAGGAGAAAGAAAAAACAAGCAGAAAGACTAAAGGAACGGAATAATAATAAAAAAACCCCTACATAAAACTTGAAATATATATAATATGCAAAGTATACCTACTGATGCTATAATCACTATATACTACTGACTGACTGACTATAAACTGTCTAAACAAACAATGCCCGAAGAACGCCTGTAGCCAATGCAAGAAGAACCCTTGTTCTAAACGCCGTGCTGACGGGTATAAGCGTCGAACCTTTCTCTTTCTCTCTTTCTCTCTCTCTTTCCTTCTCTCTTTCTATAAAAAACCCCCGTGGTTTATCTATATCGAAATCTAAGTAAGTAAAGGGGACAGTAATCGACCTCTATCCAAAGGGTAGGTAGGTATAGCATCTAGTTGTCGAGTCCCATGAACCGTCTATATGCCGTGCGATGTGCCTCCAGGAATAAGAATGTACATATCGTTTGCCTATTTGGTGTGTCAACGGATGTCCCCATGAGGGTACCCCTCGGGCTTTGGGGGCGGGAGCGGGAGGAGGGTAGGTAAGTAAAAAAAAAAAAAAAAAAAAAAAAAAAAAAAAAAAAAAAAAACTTACGGTCCCAGTCTCAAGAAGGCCGGTACCCAACCTTTGAAGACCCAGGTGATGCCCTCCTTGGCGTAGGTCTCGGTTATCAAGCTAGCGATGCCTTGCTTGCCGCTAGCGCTCATGACACGGCTCTTGATAACATCGACGGGCGAGCAGATGGTGGTGGCGACGAAGCCAGCGAGGAAAGAGCTGGCAAAGTGCGTCGTGGTAGTGTCGCCGAGCGGGGTGTTGGTCATCAGGAGCACCTTGAAGGTGTCGTAGCTGGCAAGCTGGCCGGCATTCATGAGGGCGGCGCGCATGCTATTGGGCCAGACGCCGCGGAACCAGCTGCGCACACCTTCCTCCCGCAGCATGCGGAACATGCCGTCCAGTCCATGCCGGTACATACGGCGCTGCGCCGCGGGGAGCGCGGCGTCCTGCTGCATGCGCACGTTCGTCACGTCCGCCGCATTGCCCGATATCCCGCCCAGCATCCCCGAGAAGGTCGACAGCCCGATGAGCAGCGGGAGCGAGGGCTTCTGGCCCTCGGGCGTCGTCCGCCGCTTGAGGTCCTCGTACACGCCAAACCGCACCGTCGAGTACGTCATCTGGCGCAGGAGCGAGGCCGTCAGCCCGCTGTATAGACCGCGGGGCCCGTCTGTCCGCAGGATGTGCATAAAGGTACCGCTCATGTTCTTGGGCGCATCGCCGGACCGCAGCTGCAACCTAACCTTAACTTTATATTCACCGCCGTGTTAGAACCCAATTGCACTTCGTTGGGTTGGGGAGAGGGGGGAGAAGGGGGGGGGGGGGTTGAGTCACTTCACATGTTTATGTGAGGAGCCCGGCTAGGGCCAAGTGAAGTTCGGACTAAGAATGACATACCGAGATCGAGGGGGTGAGTAACACAGGCGGCCATGCTACTGGCGCTTCCGCCAAACCAGAAGGGATATGCGACCTGTTTGGGAACCACGGCGGCCTTCTTCTGGCGCTTCGGCTTGGCTGCCGCTATGGCGGCAGCCGAGGCGGCCGGAGGGTCATTGGACGTGGTCGGAGGCATGGCGGCGACGGACTGCATCTTTACAGCAAACACACAAGCGAGGGGCGATAAAAGCAAGGTTGTGAATCGGCAAATCGCATGAGCTGCTCTGCTCAGTTAATTGGTAGCCCTGGAATTGTGTTTTTGTGTTTTTGTCTTTTACTTCCCCTCCGTCTTCTCGCGAAGGAGTAAGTAAGCAGAAGAAAAAGAAGGGAGAAAAAGGACTACGAACAGCTACCAGAAACAGCGAGGCCAAGCCATAAAGAGGGACTGGGTTTAAAGCTGGCCGACGACGGACGAACGTAGGGAACAGCAAAGCCGCGGTGAGAGGTCAGTCGGCTGATCCGGGAATAGTTTTTCAAGCGGGTTTTTTTCTTTCTGGTCTGATAAATATTGGAGACGCAGGTCGGTTTGGTGTAATTGGTGCCGAGTAGGTGCTGATTGCCGCGCGCCAGTCAGAGTCGTGCCATTATTTCATGGATCCTGTCCGGGCAGGGATGGGGAAGAAAAAAAAAGTTTTAAGTTTAACGTCCCCCCGCCGAGGGGTCATGTCCTTACTTCTGTACATACAATTGATACGTAGGTAAGTACCTACCCAGCTACCAGACATACATCTAAGACCTACATACCGCATACTTATACATATGTGTATATCTCGTAACAGTACCTAACCTTGTACATACTTACATTGATGTACCCAAGGTACTGTAGTAGAGTTGGCGGGTGTACCTAACCTTAGCAACCTATAGCACCGACCTGCATGGAATGGAATTGTCCAAGAGGTTTTCCATCTCTATCATTGGTTCATAACCTTTTTTTTCTTTCTTTCTTCAAGGTAAAGCTCCAGCTACAACGGTAAGGGGTACGTACATTATCTACCCACCTACCTACCTATTTATCTACCTCCCTATATATTGATGTAGCTTCTTTGTGATAGCCTCACTTCGCATCTACAAACAACCGAGCCTTTGGTTCAGTTCCATTCTTTTAGAAGCCATGTGGGCGACACGGCTCTCCTCAGTATATGGCTGCGCCGGGAGGGTGACTAGCTCTAGAGCTTTGGCGCAAACCACCAGCGCCTTGCGCCGTGTTCCTCGCGTACTACCATCAAGTCGCAGACTCTTGTCCGAAGGTCGGTTGGTCCAATTGACAGCTTCTTGACAGATGAAGCAGTCTCCTAACTCCAATCCAGCTGCCCCCGCTACCAGCCCTCAGACACAAGAGCAAACGGTCGAGATCGATGGAAGCACATATACCACAGATTCTTGGTTCAATGCGCCGCGAAACATCACAGACAAAATCCCCCGCCGTCTCCACCTCCAAAAAGACCATCCCGTGGCTATCACCCGGCAGATCATCGAGTCTGTCTTTCCGAATCCCACCTACAAATACCACAACGACCTGAGCCCTATCGTCTCGACACAACAGAATTTCGACTCTCTGGGCTTCCCGAAGGACCACCCCGGCCGGGCCAAATCGGACACCTACTATATCAACTGCAATACACTGCTGAGGACTCACACCAGTGCTCACCAAGCCGAGACCTTCCGGGCGAACCTGAGCGACGGTTATCTGATTAGTGCCGACGTCTATCGCCGTGATGAGATCGACCGAAGTCACTACCCCATATTTCACCAGATGGAGGGTGCGCGGTCTTGGGATCGCGCTAAGGTGCCCAATGGGGATGTCGCAGCCGCCATCAAGTCGGACTTAGAAAAATTACCGAAGCACAATATCGAGGTTCAGGACCCCAATCCCCCCTTTCACCCCCAGAGGAACCCCCTCCAAGCGGACCATCACTCTCCGGCCGAGGCTGAAGCTATCGCGGCTCATTTGAAGAGGTCCCTAGAGCTCATGGTTGTTGAGATATTCACTCGTGCCAAGACTGCCGCGAAGAAGGCCAACCCCGACTATGTCGATGAGCCGCTACAAGTGCGTTGGGTTGAGACGTATTTCCCCTTTACTAGCCCCTCTTGGGAGCTTGAGGTTTATTACGATGGAGATTGGCTCGAGGTTTTAGGTTGTGGCGTGGTCAAGCAAGACATTTATATTAACGCAGGCGTACCAGACCAGGTAGGCTGGGCTTTTGGTATCGGTCTCGACAGGATTGCCATGCTCCTATTTCAGATACCAGATATTCGCCTCTTCTGGTCGAAAGACTTGCGCTTTCTAAACCAGTTTAGGGGCGTGTCAAACAACCTCAACTCGCTCAAGCGCTTCAAACCATTTTCAAAATACCCAGGCTGCTACAAAGACGTCTCTTTCTGGCTGGGGCCAACCTCGGCCGCCGGCGGCAGTGTCAAAGCGAATGCACATGACTTCCATGAGAACGACCTCATGGAAATTGTACGTAGCGTGGCTGAGGATGCAGTCGAGGATGTCAAGCTAGTGGATGAGTTCACCCACCCAGGGACGGGAAGGAAGAGCATGTGCTATCGCATCAACTACCGAAGTATTGAACGGACCTTGACTAACGAAGAAGCCAATGGTTTCCATGACAAAGTGATCAATATTCTCACGGAGAGGTTTGGTGTCGAAATTCGGTGACCTAGAGTGCAAACGGGAAATTCGGAAGAGCCCGATTTGCGCTTTGCGGAACTATATCGGATTCTTCGGGAACCACAATCGGTTCCGCTCAACGTAAAGGAATCACCTTGACAAAGAAGTCCGGAGGCACGTACAACGCTGAGGCGTGATTCAAAAGGATCGTCATTTGTATATTTGATAAGCAAGATTTGCCATGACAACGATTTGATTGGCACGAGAAGAAGAAGAAGAAAATACTGGAAGAAAATACCCCATGTGAAGTGGCTATAAAATGCTTGAGGATCAAAACGTAGGTGCATGGCTGAGTCTCAGCCCCTTAGCCGGCCCTCCGGTAACTGGACTCCTAGATACATCCCCGGCCCGGGAGCATGTCAAATGAGCATGTTCCTAAAATTCGTTCGTCATCAAGCACTGGCTGAGCTTGTCACTTTGAGCCACGGCTGCGAAGATGCATGACTAATGATAAAAGCATCCATAGCTTGGCAACGGCGATGATACTGGACAAGGTTGTCTGCTCACACGGCCACAGGCTTTAGTCAGCAGCTTTTCCGCGCATGGCTATGGCATCGGCTGACCAGGAGGCAGACATTACAAATAAGCAGGGAAAGGAAGAGTTAATCTTCCTACGAGATCTCGTACTCCGGAGGCAGGCCGCAGATCCATCTATCTCGCTAGGGGCAAGCTCCTAGACTAGGCAAGTGAGGAGGAGAAAACATGCCCATCACGGGCTATGCAACAAAATGTTTAACTGATGTCAACAGGGGATTAAGCTACTGGAGTATTGATGTAAGTAGGTAGCGTACCTACTTAGTTGGGGCTCTATACCTTGCTGTACCTAGGTGCCTAGTCGTAGACTTGGCTGCGATTCATCCCGGCACATGCATGTTCTGTCAATGTTTATGTACATGCACTATATAGCGAGGCGTCGCACGATGCATAACTACTCTTTGTGATGAGGCAACCTTCTCGAAATGCCGTGAGGTTTTGCGACGGACGAGCCGTTGCAAAATTCATTTTGAGACATTAATTATGAATGCTGTCCAGGTCAGAAAACGGATTGACCGCTTGGCTGACGAAGGTCGAGAATGTGGCTGAGCACTCACTCCTACACCACAACTACGAAATGAGAGAAAGGAGGGAAAGGGGAAGAGAAAAAAAAACTTTGGACGACTGGCAGACTGGATGGATGGATGGATGGATGGATGGATGAATGGGCTTCTAGCATGGAATGTGATGGGTTTCTCATGCAAGCTTCATCCAGATGCAAATCGTCCAACTCAGGTAAGCCTATCCCAATCCGGGGATGGTGCACGGATTCACGTATGGTCCAGACACTGGGTGGGCGCAGATCTTTTTTACTATCCACTTACAAGAAACAGATTGCAGAGTGCAGAAAGCCGAGAGGCCAACGCGGCTGTGTTGGTACAGTACCCAAGTGCTTGACATATGGGTTTGTTTGAGGAAACCCAACGACGACGGGCAACGGAGCAGAAAAGATCGGGAAAGCGTGCAACTAGAACCGATCTGTATGCCTATCGTCAAGCCCAGAGAAGCATGGTTTCCTAGCGTCTCAGGTTTTCACTTGACAGTGTTTCTATTGTCATGTAGGGAGGTCAAATGCACGATTCAGATCATGCATCCGACGGGCTTGCGGGGGGGTGTTCGTGAGGGACCTGGGTAGGTATTGTATCATTCGCACACCACCTACACCTAGGTCAAGAAGAGGCGAAGGGCGAATTTCACACGATGCATCATAGCTGGGTAGCAAGTGGGTGATGGTGGTGTGCTTGATTCAGTCCTGCTGGACGAAGGCTTCGACTGCGCCCTACCTAGGTTAGGAATGACCCATTCCCACCACTAGGTAGGCCAGGCGTTCTGGTACCTAAATCTCATGAGGATGAGGAATGGCATTGGCGATGATGAGACGGATTACTGGTACTCATCATTAGCATGATACCTAATATCCTATAAGCCAGCATCCAACATAGGTTGTTAGGTAGTACCTAGTTGTCCATAAACGATAAAGAGGAAAGACTCGTAATTGCGAGGTACCCCTGCGCCTTGAAATTGGTGGCAAGTGACATAGCCCAGAACATTACGAAGCCGAGAACAAAAAAGAATTCCATACTTCCTAATAACACATGAAAGCTTGCATTGTGTTTAGCAATGCCTCAAACCGTCTCCGCAAGAGAGAAACCGGCCTCTTTTATGTTTCGGACCTAAGGTTAGGTAGGTATACGTATTCGCAATTTTGTGGCGATCGACGATTCAACTCGACACGACACAACACAGCACAGCACAACACAGCATACACACAATGGCTCAGCGCTCATCACCGGTTCGACTACCTAGCGTGTCCTTTTCGAGGTGTCCATATTTGTGTGTGTAGTAAGTAGGCAGTAAGTATGTTTTTTTTTTGGAGCTCACAAGACAAGACCACCAGTTGGTCATCTTACCTACCCTTTTTACCTGGTAGGTGTATAATAAATACCTTAACCAAATACGTATGTGATGAGAAAGCCAGCAGACATAGGTACTTGCTTTGCGCCAGTTGGCAAATACTATGATTATTATTATAATGATAATATGTAATGACAATATCAGATACCTATATACCTAACTTGGATACCTTTTATGTCGTAAGTCATCCGATATTCGTCTTACATACCTTAACCTAGGTGAGTTGTAAGTTGTTAGTTGGTTCTCGTTACCGATACAGCTTGTGCAGGGGGGGAGGGGGGAGGGGGAAACAAGTGTTCACCTATTTGATGGAACTGAGAGAGTTCCAGTTGTTTGTTCATAGGTCCAGTATTTTCACAGCATAGCCGCCCCCCCGGGCACGTACACTAGGTAGGTACATACAAAAGGATAGAGGGGCTAGAAGCCCGTAGCGGCTAGGGTAACCCAGGTAGTGGTCCTAGGTACATAGTTAGGTAGGTGGATTTGATAGTTGCTGCTGCCGTTGCCGCCGTTGGGCTTTTTGTGGCGTGGCAGGTTTTGCGTTTGCAGGTGCGTTTCCCCTCGACATGGCCCGAGTGCCGACCAGGCCAATCCTGAGTTTGCCTTCCCACTTGTCTTCCCTCCTTCCTTGCGCAGCCACCATCGAGAAAGTCAATGGATGCCGGGGGGTGCATAGGTACCTATGTAGTACAAGTGTTTCTGTGTTTCTATAATATTGCTCTCCTTCCCACACACACACACAACCTCACACAACATCTTTGCTTCCACCTATTTCCCATTCTCTCCATCATCACCATCAACGAACACCACCAACAAGAACTACCAATACAGACCATATAACTCTGTCTGTTCGCTTGCGACTAGCAGAATACCAACCCCCCCCCCCTACACTACCGAGACGAACCCCTCCCTGGGTACTGTCTTGCTTGACCGCTACGTAATAGCTACAATAACAACAACACAAACAACACAACAACGACGTCGCCAAGCACACGATAAAAAGCAACAAGGACTGTAGCAAGCATGTCTGGCCCTCAGTCCCCTACATCATCCCCCTCGTCGCCATCTCTCCACTCGCGGCCCCTGATGGAGCGCCGTGGTTCCTCCAAGTCGTCGCTCAGTCTAGATCTCTCCAGCTTACCGCCACTGACACAACCCACGCCACCTACCAACACCCTCCTGATAACTAACCTCAACGACGTCGATATCTTCCGCCCAGACAACCTGCAGACGATACGCGAGCTCATCGAGGCCACCGCACCCGTCTACACATGGTCTCCCCTGAAGTCCTTCCGTCGCATTATAGTGTCTTTCCCGGATGAGCAGGCCGCTGTCAAGGTGCGCTCGATATGGGACGGGGAGGCTATCATGGGCGAGCGATGCCGCGTTTACTTCGGCCAGCACACCCCGCTTGATCTATCCAAGGACAACCACCTGAACCTGCCCGACGCCGGAAAGCTCTTCTTTATCAGCCCGCCGCCTTCACCACCCCACGGCTGGGAGATGCGCCTGGAGGATGCCCCGAACAAGCTGGTTCATGCTGAGGACTTGGCCGAGGCCCTTGCTAAATTGCACCACGGCCAGCGCTTGGATGCTTCGGCTCCCGTCGCCGGCCCCGATGCGTCTCCCGTGTCACCCACCGAAGGTATCGGATCCGGGCGCACACGCAGCCGCAGCAGCACCCTGATCTACCAGCCCGAGACCCACGGTGGCAGCCCGAACTTGCCCGCCATCTCCGTTGATGACATGACGGATCTGCCCATGGATGTGAGCCCCACACCGGAGCGGCCTATCATGGCACACACATCGCGGCCGCCTGTCGAGCTCATGGAATGATGTGCTGTGCTTCAACAGGTCGTTTATATACGACCGTCGCCTCAGTGGCCTTTACCAAAAGGGCGCATTCTGTATTAGCCCATAATTAATATCGTTTCCTTCTGTTATTCGACAGTATGGCGTTTACGGAGCACGGAAGAACGGGCCAACACAACCTGCAAGAAATAAAAAGCAATACGGCGAGCTCTGGCCCTTGTGGTTTCTTTTCCATCAGCATCATCACTGTCACTCTCATCACTCTATCTTAAGCATGGCATATGTTTTTGTTTTTGCAACTACGCATTCAAGAGTGGGGATTGGGAACACGGCGTTTCTTTTTTCTTTTTATCCAGGACGGGATTTGCGACAACGGGAGGCGTCGAAGGATGGGGGGCTCATCTATTCAGGGGTAGAAGGGCAATGGAAGGGGAACATCATCATTGTACGGGACGAAGTAACGGGATGGGAATGGTTGGGCAAGTGGAAATGAGATGAAGTGAAAACGTCCTGGACTTTACTACATGTAGTAAAAAAAAGGAGGAAATAGGACAGAGTAGATAAGGTACACAAACTACATGTGTGTGTTTATGTGTATAGAAACTTGTTCTCAAGCTATCTGCGTCTGCCTACTGTGATACATCGGGATCCCTGGATATAAACCTACCCGCCTGCTTAATATGGAAAGTACCTAGGTAGGTAAGTGAGAAAACGAGAAAGACAATTGGTGACTTTGGATTCATTGTTTTACTTTGTGAGGGTATAACTTAAAAGAGCTACATGTACCTTATCCTTCATAGGTAGTACAAATGCTTCCAAAGGAGGAGGAAATAAGCTATCTTACCTATATCCTCCCCTCCACTTCGCCTCTCCTCTCTCTCTTTTTTATTTTTTTATTTTTTTTAGGAATGAAATCCCTCGTGCCTCATCCTACACGCGGGCAAACGTGTGTGTGATTTCTCGAATATCCCAAGTATAGAATTTCTAGGTTAAAGTAAACCCCCCCCCCCCCTTTTTTTTTTTTTGTTCCCCCTTGCTCGCACCACTGGAATGGGAAGTATTAGTATAAATGAATAGGTAGGTTCACTTTCGTAGAAAAGGAAAATAGAAGAAGAAGAAAGGAGGATTAGGAAGGGGAAAGGGGAAAGGGGGAAGGGAGGAGGGAGGAGGGAGGAGGGAGGATCGATCCTACGGCACGTTAGGGAAGATACGGATGTTTTTAAAAAAGAAGAGAAATTCGTTTGAGAGGGGGAGGGGAAGGGGGGGAGGTGGAGGAGGAAGAAGAGGAAGAGGAGGATGAAGTAGGGGGGTTAATTAAGGAGAGAGTGGTCGTGAAGGGGGGGATGTGAGTAGGAATAGGAGCTCTCTGTTTTGTGCATGTTTTATATTGCTACCTATGGGATGGACTGGTTAGTTTCTATGCCATTTCCGCTATGGAGTGCAAAACAACAGTAAAGGGGGGACTCCCCTTTATATAAGATGTATTCATATCTCTATACAAACAGAGGCCTGTTATTAGTCCATCTGGCTACCCCTGATTGAGAGAGTTCATACCTACCCAGAGGTATCTAAGATCTCACGTACAATGGTAAGAGAGAGAGAGAGATAATGAACACGTTAGCGTTAGTATGCAGATGGGTAGGCTCTTAGATACCGTGTGTATACTGATTAAGGTAGGCAACACTCATGATCTTACCTCCTCCTACCTATAACTCACGTAGTACAATAATGGCCCAGGAGGCAGAGGAGCGGGATATCATGCCCGTAGGTACTGCCTCTCTTCCTGGTCGTTGTAACGTAGGCAAAGCGTATCTGCATGTCTAGGTAATATTCAGGAACTGACACTACCGGAACTAGAGACGGAGGGGGGATTGTAGCTAGTAGCCTAACCTAGATATATCGATGAAGAATATAATACTAAACTCGATATTATGTACCGGAATCACAAACTATCATACCATACTATTAGACTAACCCTCCCCCCTAAACCAACCCCGACCACGCCGCCACCGTCACAATAACCTTAACCCCAACCCACGCGACCACCCCCGCCGTCCCCGCCGCCACCAGCAGCGCCACCAGAGCCGCGCGCTCGACGCCCCCGGAGTGCGTCGCCGTCTTCGGCACCTCCCCCTTCCCTTCCACCCCGCGCTCCGTCGAGATGCGGTCGAAGCGCGGCACGTACTTGAGCGCGAACCGGGTGGTGTAGCCTAGGGCGCCGGCGGACTTGTCGCGCAGCAAGAGCTTGAAGAGGGCGCTGCGGACGAGCTGTTGGGGTTTTGTTACACACACGAAGGGAGTGGGCCTGGGCGTTAGCTTCGGCTCTCTTTGCTTTTTTGAGTTGTAGGGAACCGAAGGAAGCGGGACAGTGGTGGTTCGAATAGGGAAAGGGGTAGGTAAGGTAGGGACGGGATGGGATGGGGGGTTAGGAGGAGAGGGAGGATGGAAGTTCAGACGATGAGGGATGGGCGAGAGTTCGGATGGGAAGGGAGGAGGTGGGTAGGATTGGGTTGCGTGCGTGGGATGATGGGGGAATATCATGTATGTATGTGTGCCCGGCGATCTTTGGGGGGAGGAGAGACGGGATAGAGGGAATGGACACCGGACCGCAGAAGATGAAACATGGACAGGAGAGAAAGGCGGATATTGGTGATGTGCAGACAGCTGGCATGCAGGGACTCGTGGGGAACAGAGCCAACTAACATATGAAATGTCCAATGGGGAAGAACCGCTGACGATGAAGAGGGGGTAGGCGCGGGTTCGGAAAGGCATCGCAATATACGGATCAGAAAGATATCAACTCACTTTGATATTCCTCTCGTCAAGGCACGGGACGCTACGATTTACGTAGCCCATGGCCATGAAGAGGATGCACTGCCCAAGGACCAGGGCGAAGTAGTAGAGCCGCGGTCGTTCGATGCCCAGCGCGTCTGAGAGCTCTCTGCCGTTGAGCCAGTATGCCTCCGCGCACATGAACTCCCGCGATGCGTACGTTGGTGCCTGACCCTGAAGGCCGGTGATGATATTGTTAGCGAGTGTCGCAGAAGCCCTGGTCGGCCGGATCTCTGACACGAGCAGCGACTCCATCATCCTCCTGGCCGACGCGGGGGTTGACATCCAGTCGTGGGGCGCGCCCACGAGGTAGGCGATATATCGCCATAGGGCGAGGTAGTCGACGATCTCCTGGTCCCGCAGCCAGATTCCCTGTCGGGGCAGGCCCAGCCACACGACAGCGGCGGAGAAGGTGCTGATGGTGCCAAGGCTGTCGAGCTCGTTGATGGGGACGCCGTATCTCCCCATGTCGTAATACTCTGGCCTGAGCTCTGCCATCTGCATGATGCGTCGTCGGACGGCAGCGTGGAGAAGCCGTACTTGCACGGAGTTCACGAACCCGTCCCCACCAGGCTTGATGGACTCGAGATCGCGCGTGGCGTTGAGAATATGCTGCGTGGTCTCAAGGAGGCGCCTCCGGACGACAGTTACTCCAAAGCCCCCTGTACGGTCGAGCGTTTCGACGGTCCTACCACTGCCCATGCCCCCAAGTAATGATACGAAAGTGAGCTGTGTTGTCTCGAGTTATTCTTCTGGCTTTTCCCGTTTTCTTTTCTTTTCTCTTGGCGAAATTTTGAAGAAGCAAGCACTTACTGTTGTGATAATTGCACCTCCATACCTGTAGAAGACCTTCTGGCCCCTTTCTACCTGATCCCAATCTACCCAGTCTGGAACCATATTGACTTCAGCCCAGAGCCTCTCGATCTTCTCATTTTTGGACGCATACTCTCCGACTAGCCCGTACAAATCCCTGTGGGCTTTCTTCTCACTGTCCGGCTTCATAGTCTCTTCATCATCCTCGATCCTGACTTGGTGCGGCGTGAACGAATGAGGCGGCGGTGATATTCTGTCGAGCTGCTCTAAAGCGTCTGTTGCCACGATATCATATTGATGAATCAGTGGTTCTAAATCCTTGGGCGTGAGATGTTCGGGAGTCCACTTGAACTTTGTCCCCCAACAACGCAGCCAACCATACTGGTAAGTTCTCATACCACTATATGAAGACGCCATAGGAAAATGCTGGTTGGAGATCCTGAACCTCTCGGGTATCTTTGTGGTAGCATGTTACACTACCAGACTTAGGAATGGAATGGATAGTGGATGGAACATGAAGCAAGGTGGAGGGTGTTTGACTTTAAGGTTTCCCAGGGGATGTTAGGTACATTGATTAATATTGATATTGCACTTATAATAATGGACTGATCGATGAATCAATACTTTGAAATCATGTATGACACAACGGATTCTTGCCATAGGGTAGAACAAGGCGCTGTAGGATACATCGTGAGGGACTGGTTCCCAAATAGGCAAACATTTCGTTAAAGAGGGGACTCTGAGGAGACAAGAGCTGTCAAGAGGACCAGATGCCGGGGTGCATTTCAAGTGAGTTTCTTGCGACGATCCCTCGAATAATGAGGAGAGAGTGAGAGCGGATAGGTATGTAGGTAGGTACTAGTTAAGGAATTTGGAGTAGCATTAATTGTTACCTCTAATAGAATCTCTGTCTGGAATACTTGGTAGATGGAGACTTATTAGGTAATTATTAATATTCCATGTAGGTAAGTACTTATTTAGGTCATTATCGGAATAACTCTTCACTACTGAACAGGCTGAAGAGGGACTTGACTGAATATCAAAAGTAAGTACTTAATTGATGTATATAGATAGGTATAAGGTTTTAATGCTCATTGATTAATAGAAATCAGCTTGTAAGTGGTGTCATGTATGAGAAGAGGTACATACATACATCATAAAGTACATAGTACATACATATGTATATATTCCCCACATAACCCCACGATCGAGTTGCTCACTTTAGGTCGGAACTTGCATATAGATGGTCAGTGCATACTATATGTCATGGTCTTTCTTATCTTATCGCGCTTTTCCAGAAATTTTCTCGCCCCTCCAGCGTCGCCACTGCAGCAGCAGCAGCCAATTCTTCTTTCCCAACTCCGTCCGTTTTATTGAAGCATCGCATCGAACATAACATATCACAACTTCGCATGCCGTCAATTTAACCATGCTTTGTTCTTGTCGAACCATGCCTTTACGGCTCTTGGTCCAGGGTCTCACGGGGCTCCGGGTGACCGATTCTGCTGTCACAAGATCTACGCGGCACATGCATCAAGGCTTCCCAGCCGTCTCTCGACTGTTACCATCCCCTTCCTCTCCTTCGCGGGCGTTCAGCACCACCCCCGCCGTGTATTTCCCTCGGAAGAAACCCTCCCGTCCGTCTCATAGTTCATATAGTCCACCGTCGAGCAGAACCGAGGAGGCATTGGTTCAAACAACATCCAATGTACAGAGCGAAGAAGCGTTTGCCTTGTCACCAGTCCGTGTATCCAAAAGCATCCTTGATCAGGCTATGAAAGAGGGGAGCGCGCTTGAGTTCACGCCTCATTCGCTTGACCACATCTCCGCGCACGTAGATCAAGATGCGGCCGAGAAGCTGTCTCCACATTTAGTAGAGCCAGACTGTCAGTATCCAGAAGCATTGTCAGAAGCATTGCCAGAAGCATTGTCAGAAGATGGGCCGATCAGCCAGCTTCACCAGGAACCAATACCCAAAGAACCAATAGATGAACTAGGGCTCAGATTCGATCCCGAGCTACAAAGCACAGAGAGCCTACTGAAGAAGCGGAAACTAGCCAAGAAGGAGGCCAAAGCAAAATCAAAGGAAAAGGGACAGAAGGATAAGAACGGGCAAAATGATAAACGGCGCAAGGAGCACTGGGAGATTCAGAAAGAGGCTCTGAAGGAGAAGTTTCCAGAGGGTTGGCAACCCCGTAAGCGCCTATCGCCCGATGCCTGCGAGGGAATTCGAGCATTGCACCAGCAGTACCCAGAGCTATACTCTCTCCCAGTACTGGCCAACCACTTCCAGATATCCCCCGAAGCGGTCCGCCGCATTTTAAGGTCCAAGTGGAGGCCGGACCCGGAGGAGGAGATTGAACGCCAGGACAGGTGGTTCTCTCGTGGCAAGCGGATATGGACCCAGATGGCAGCCTTAGGCAAGAAGCCCCCCAAGAAGTGGCGCCAGGAGGGTATTGTCCGAGATCCATCCTGGAACGAGAAGAGGGGCCCGCGCAACTATTGGCCTTACGTGCCACATCCATATGAAGAGCCAGATCCGTATGAAGAGCCGGTCACTAAGAAAGAAATGATACGGCGAAGTCTCTCCGAGAATCTCGTATAAAGGCCTGAAGTGCCTCCATGCGAACATAACACCACCTTTCAGCATTGCTTACGTGTGAAGGGGCGTGCACCACGGATTACAACAGTATAAAACCTACGATATAGGAGTCTTTGGAGCTAGGTAGTTCGGATAATTGCCTTTTTTTTATCACACACGGGGGTCGGGATGCACGGTCAGATCTATAGCAAGCGGCTCTCTCCTTATCATACAACAAATAATATAGACAAAAGTCGGTTGACATTACGTAGTCTCTGTCATTTAAAAAGGGGGTACTGGGTATAGGAAATGACGGGATAAGCATGGCACAAGTCGTGGGAGAAGGTAAAACGTGTCTCCTTACAAGATTGAAATTGGAGAGCGTTTCTACGGTAGTGCTGCGAAAATACATATGTATATCATGGAAGTCGAGTACGTAGATAGGTAGGTCAGCAGAGATGGATGTCATATGTCGGTAGATTGTATGATTGTTGTATACTTAAAAGATTGGACGGAATTCATTGGTGTGGTGACTGTGATATCATTCAGGGGCCCCTGGCTAAGCTCATTTCGTCTTGTCCGTTCCAGCAGTCTGGCCCAGGCCTCCGCGCCGCCTGCGTTGTGGCATTACCGCCCCCAGTCAATCTAAGCTTTAGGTTACCTAGCATAAGGTACTGGGCGCCAAGGTAAGTACATTGGTACACTACCAGCCTAGGTAGGTATTGCATCAAGGACCTACTGCGCAGAAAAAAAAATGCAGAAAAGCCTAAAAAACGTCATGTGCATATCCATACTTGCGTGCAGCTAATTAGGTACATCAACGTTGAAAGAGCTGACTGGAGATGGTGAAGAGAGAGAGCACCGGCAAACTGGGGACCTGGGGATCTGCAACTAGGTACGCCTGGAAGGTACCTAGGTAGGTACATGGCTATAAATCTAGTGGCTAATAGTGGCTGGGGGTGGTACTACCTAACCTTTCCAAGAGAAGTCGTCACACCCAAAAAGAGTCAACCCGGACCCACCAGAGCTCGTTAGACCAAAAATATTGTCCAATCCAAACTGGTTCTCGGTTCCTCCCCGCCAACCCCCCTACTTTGCCAGTCTTTTCTGGGTTGACACCAACATCGAAAAGGGAAAACGAGAAAACGTGAGAGAAAAAAAAATATTATAACGAAAAAGATCGATATTATCTTATGTAGCTAGCTTCAGGCCTAAGCTGACTCTCACAATATCTATTGACGGCCTTTTTATTATTATTTTACTTTTATTTTATTTTTTCTCTTTCCATTTTGTTCCTTCGTTCTTTTTTTCAAGAGAGGGGAAAGAAGAGATTAGATGACAAAAAGTCAAGTCGCATGTCCTCATAACCCACCCAACCCTCCTTTAGCCACCACCCTAACCTAGCTAACCATGCTTCTTTGCATCTGCAAGCCATCGTGAATCCCTTCAAGGTCAGGTACCGAAAACAGGTGGGAAGAACAAGACCAGAAAAGAGACAGGAGGGAAACCAAAAAAGGAAATAAAAAAAGAAACACCACCAACCACCACCATTATACCACTGCTACTACCACCACCTACCAACTATACTACCTACTTATCACTATCACCATTATCGTCACCGTTACGGTTACCGCGATTGCTACTGCGCCCTAGCTAGGAGCAACACCAGCAGCAACACCAGCAGCTGCTGCTGGCTTGTCTTTCCTTGACTCTCTTTCTCCCTCCATCCCATCCCTTTCCATGTTGTTCGCGCGCATGTCTATGCTCGTGCGCGCCTAGGTTTCCACACCAAAACATAGGTAGATCGTCTTCCTTTCTCGTCACTGTAAGTAAAAAAAAGGCAACAACCAGCAGGATGGAGACGGTTGCTCTGTAGCTCACCATTGACCTTGTTTTCTCAGCTTTTGATCCTCTTCCTTCCCCATCGTTCCTTTCTTTTGCCTTGCTTAGAGAGAGGCCGGTAACCGATCCTCACCTGACTATCTTTGCTCGATTTTTCTTCTTCTGGACCGTCAGACCGCTGTTTTCCGGCTCCACTCGTCTTGTGCTTGTCCTTGTTGCTCGTCCTTGTTGCTCGTCCTTGTTGCTCGTCCTTGTTCCATATGATCGCAGGCACCGGGCGAAGGACATCATTACTTGTTTTCACCTCACCTTAGAATCTTCTACACCAGGCCTGGACGGACCGACGTGTTATCATTTGAGCCTGGCCGCCCTCGTCGTCCTCGCTGCCTTAGCATCTCCTCTGAGCTGAGCACGTCAATGGCAGCAAGATGACCTCCACTCCCTCCAGTCGGCCGAAACCAGCCCCCTCTGGCTCACCTTACCTTCACCGTCCACGTCCTGCCCGGTCTCCCCATCGCGGCCGACCTCCTCCGGCTTCCGATGTGCGCCTATCACTGAAGCGCGTTGTCGGCACCACTTGTCTCTCGCCTCTTGGTTTTGACGCTGTCCAATCCGCCTTTGCCTACATTGCCGGTGGAGCTGCCGTGGTCGTGGATGTGGACGTGGATCGCGACGAGTGCTCGCAGCGATTCTTCCGCGCCCGCCCCACGGCTCTTCCTGTTTACAACACGCAGGCCTTCCCCTACTCGCCCTCAACCCCCACATCCACCCCGAAGGCCAATGACAGCCGGAACCGCGTTTCTGTGCGGGACTCTTCCTACGACTGGTCCGACTCGCCAGCCTCGAAGACCTGGACGAGTCGAGAGCGTATCAAGGCTGCCACCTGCTTGGCTCTGAGCAAGGACGGGCGCTTTCTGGCCGTCGGCGAGACGGGCTACTCCCCGCGTGTTCTTATCTACAGCCTGGAAGACCACTCGTCCGATACCCCACTCGTCTCCATCAGCGAGCATGCGCATGGCGTCAAGGCCGTTGCTTGGTCTTCTGATGGCCGGTATCTTGCCTCTCTAGGCTCCGCCAACGATGGGTTCCTGTACATATGGAAAGTCGATCCCAAGACCGGCGCTGCCATGCTGTTCCAGCAGAACCGGTGCACTTCGTATGTCCGTGGCATGGTCTGGGTGGGCAGCAACCTGGTAACCCTGGGCGTGCGTCACATCAAGGTCTGGAGGGTCGACGAGGCCCAATCAGCATCGCCCTCGAAACAGAAGCTCATGCCGGATCCGAGCGTCGCCGCTCAACCCCAAAAGACATTGCCTGGCCGGAACGTCCTGCTTGGCGACATGATTGAAGCGACCTTTTCGTGCGCAGCAGCCATCGACGATACCAAGGCCATCATCTGCTCAGAGAACGGGGACGTGTGCCTATTTGATGACACAGATAAGCAGATGAAGTTGACCCTCATCCTCGGAAGTGGATTAGTAACAACCTGTGTCGCCATTCATAAAGGCACTGCTTACCTTGGAGGAAAGTCTGGCGGCTTTCTCGCTGTCGATTTAGCCCCATTCCTAAAGGGCGATGCGAACTGTCTTCAGACAAGTGCAGAATCATCGATCCCTACGGGGCTTCTTGCTTTGGGCTTCTTGAAAGAGAACATGATAATTCTGGATGCTAGGCGTTCTATCCATGTCATGAAGCTGGATCACCTGCCTACGAAGATCGACACCGAATCCGCAATCCCGATATCTGGACACCGGGATGCGATCCAAGGCGTTGAGGGGTTGTCGCGCCCGAACACGGCGAATGCGGACTTCTACAGCTGGTCAGCATCCGGGGAAGTTGTGCTCTGGGATGTCGACGGCCGGATAAAAACTTCGTTCCAAGTACCGCTGGAAGATGCGTATTGTGACGACGAACTTGGGCTTGCTAACCAGATGACCACGATTCGAGCTACCAAAGGATGCGCTTTCTTCGTCACGGGAGACAAGCATGGGATTATTCGAATCGTTGACTTTGCCACCAGGGAATGTGTCTCGACGATGAAGGCGCACTCGTCAGACTGCCAGTTCATTTCCATCTTTGAGGATAAGACCAACTTCCTCATTGCCTCCTGCGGCCGTGATCGCACCGCTCAGCTTTTTCATAAGACGGCTGGCGGGGCATTTGAACATTTCCAGACCTTGGAGTTTTCCGCCAGGGTAGCCCAAGTTCTTATCACCTCGGCCAACAAGTTCATCACCTGTTCACTAGACCGGACATTGCAGATACACGATCTCGTGACGAAAGAGGGCGAGCCGGACGTGAGAGCAGCCATCACGTGCAAGTCTCTCCCTATAAAGGCCTCACCGTCATCGATGGCTATGTCACCAGACGGGAAACTAGTATTCGTCTCGCTCCTAGATCGATCTGTCTGTGTTTTCAACGTGGAAAAGAAAAAGGCTATAAACTCATTTAAATGTCTCGACGAAAGCGGCATCGAGTCTGTTGTCCTGGATTCACTTACTATCCGCCAAGCTACCGACACCGATCCTGCCTTGCTTCTAGGCGTTTCCAACACGGACAAATCCATTAGAATATACGATGCCCATACCGGTCTTTTCTTGGATCGAGAATGGGGCCATACTGAATCTATAAACGGTGTTACGATGATCGAAGAGGACGACAGCAGTCGAACACTAGTAAGTGTCGGTTCTGATGGGACGATCATGATCTGGGAGATGGACTTGCAAGATCGGCTAGGGGGGTCCGCAAACCGCGACCAAACCCCGACTCGAGAAGGCCCTGCTGCAGCGCGTCCTACATTACGCCGTGTTCTTTCCAAGACGGAATTAGCTGAATTCCAGCGCTCTTTGCCCTCTGGCGGGAAGCGCTCGCCTTCGAGGACGGTCGCAAAGAAAAGATCCCTTTTCAACCTATCAACTACAGTTTCAACAAGATCTCCCAATCCTTCTATACAGCAATCTAGCCCAGTCTCAGCTGTTGCTGAAATGACACCATCCAGGAGACCTTCGACGACTGGCAGCCAGTCTGGCAGTCCACCGGAGAGCCCTAAGACGAAAGGAGTGACCAAGCGACCGTCTCTCCAGGGATTAAATTCCGCAAGGACTAAAAGCAGTAGCAACTTAAAGGCTCTTGGAACTATCGGGTCTCTGACCACAGCTACGGAACAGACCTGCCGGAACCTACGTGCATATCGGAAAAAGCTTGCTTCCTCGGAATCTATCAATCCAGATGCCTTAGCCGAGCTTGACCAAGAGCTCCGTCTTACGGCCGTTGCCTTGGGCGACAGGGCAGCCCGTTCCAAGCTGATGGCTGACACCATGAACAGTCTCCTAGACCAGTATTCGGAGCGGTTAGTCTCGCTCCTCGACGAGAAACTGCGTATGGGTTACCGGTTCACCATTGATCAGGATTCTGACTATCCTGGGAGGCGACCCGGGTCCTCAGGCACCGGTTCTAGCAGCGGTACTGGGTAGACCCGGGTATTAGATTTCTTATCATGTGTTATTCCTTTGTATTTTCGTTCTTGACTTAGGAGAGGTCGCATTAGGGCATGGGGCATAAGGAGGGTTACAGGCAGTAAAAAAAAAGCAAAGCCCTGGAGGAATGTGCGGATGGGCACAGCGGCGGGGGGATTTAGGCGCCCCGGATACTATCATTATCATCATCATTATACTTTCTCCATGGTGGGAGGGGGGTGAGAGCCACATTACACACACCGAAAAAATGGATAGGGAAAAAAAATACATCTCCAAGGACCCGGCGTTGTAGGAATATGAGGGGGAGAGGGAGGATGAAGGGCGAGAGCGTTCATCAAGACCTATCCCCTAACATGATGATACCAATTGGGCAGGAGTTAGTACGGAGTTTTCTGGTGGTGTGGGTTTTTTTCAGGTTAGGTAGGGGGAGGAGGGAGAAGATAGGAATTCCCCTACTTACGACCTATAACACCCGGGTCCTTCCATACAGACACATACATATTAATATGTGTAGGTAGAGAAGGAAATATAAGAAAATCCTTGCTTCTAGCTAGGGTTTCTTTCGTTTTCACGTTGGCTTTTTTGTTCGACTCTTTTTTGTTTTGTTCTTCTAGAGAGAAAGAAATACAACACACACGCAGATATATATATATATATACATTCAATCGATACCTACTTTACCTCACTTCATAAACCCCCCCGGGTTAAGCCTAGTAAAAAGCACAAACACACACATACATACATACATACACATATATATTCATTAGGGCTTCTATTATATTAAAAGAAAAAGAATAAAACTACAAACCATGGTCATTTAAAGGAAAGCCCCGCTTTGTATTGTTGATATGTAATATGTGATATCCGTGTGTATAAGAATAAGTGACATAAACAACTAACCTAGCCTAACTATGTATCAATGTAGCTCCTAGCTAGGTAATGTAGAAAATAAGACGTAGACAATAACTAACATAAATTTCCAGTGCTAACCTTAAGGTGAGAAGTTTTAAATACATCAATAGTGCTCGAACTCTAATTGTTCTCATTCACACGATAATATCGAAATACCTACCCCAAATAGACAGCTTCTTCCCTTTGATCAATCAATACATACCTACATTGATAAACCCTAGGGAGGTTTCGCGCGTGCCAGGCGTACCAGCTAGGTAGGTAACCCTACCCAAGCTAGGTATCTATCTATCTAACCTAGAAACGTGTTAACAAATACTGCTTTTGCGAAAAAGGGGTTGTTGTCCTATTTATTTATTTATTTGTTTCTCCTCGGCTTGTGTGGTATACCGTGAGGCCTATAGGTAGGTAGGTAGGTACCTAGGTAGGTAATAATATATGTATATATATGTATCATCATTATCTGTATATCCCTTTGCCACGCGTACCAAGTTTTTCCCCTTCTCTTTTTTCTTCTTCTCTTCTTCTCTCTCAACTCCCACTCCCACTCCTTCACCTCACCTTACCTACCCAAAGAACCCCCCCTTTCCCCCCTTTCCCCCCTTCCCCCCTCCCCCCATCCCCCCATCCACCCATCCATCCACGCAATAAACCCAAACCAAGTTAATCGAGTCGCTCATAGCACAAGCTAACCTACCTAACCCACCTAACCCAACCAACCAAACCAAACCTAACCTTACCTACCAAGCCCACACTGATAATCCATACACACATCAAATACTACATATATCATCCACTCCACTTGATCCTACTATTTCTTCTCTTTTCTTTTCTTTTCCCCTTTCCCTCCTCCTCTCCCCCCCTCCTTTTCCCAAAAGTACAACAAACGACATAAAGTAGGAGAATGAGAAACAACAGACACATCAAACAACAACAACAACAACAACAACAACAAAAAAACAGCAACAGCAACAGCACGCCGCTAAAAGAGGAATGATGTAAAAACCAAAAAACTAAAGAGATGATAATGATAATGATGATGGGAATGGACCCGAATAGTAACACAGAACGGGTAGAATAGGTAGGTAGGTAGGTAGGTAGAAAAAAAAAGGTAGAAAGAAACATGATAGAAACTAAGTAAGATAAGATGACGATATTCATAATAATGATACCTGCTAAAGAAAAACCAGTATTCGTCGGTTCTTTCTTTTTTATATCTCTCTTTTCCTAACTCTCTCTTTCTCTCTCTCTCTCATCATACATCTTCTTTTCTTCGTCATTTATTTTGATATTTTCCCCGACCCCCGTCTCCCTATCCCATAATTCCTTCCTTCTCCCTCCCCTCCTCCCCCCCTCCCCGGTCCTTTCCGCTTACCCCCTATCCCTCCACCCCTCCCTCTCTATCTCCCCTTTTCTTAAATCTTTATATCTCTCTTTCTCTTCTCTCGTATTCATATCCTTACTCCATATACCCCATACGTTATCCAAAAATGGGTTGAAACCCCAAAAATAATAGAAAAGGGAGAAACAGATTTCTTTTCATATAAAATAGACGAGAAGAAGAGTAGAGGTAGGAGAAGGGTAGTAGTGGAGTTTGAAAATCCTCTCTTCTTTTTTTTTCTTCCCTTTTTTTTTGGTCTCCCCTCTCTTTCTAACTCATTACACAACGAGCCCCTCCTCGAGCGCCTCGTCCCTCTCGAGGCGCTCCAGGCCGTTACACACGGCACCGTAGACCCTTAGCGGCACCGCAACCTCGAAGCTCTCGCACTCGAGGTTCTCGGCGGCCACGAGCACGAGGCCGCCGCGGTCGTCGCGCGAGATCTCTTCTAGAAGTGGGTGTGGCTCGCCGGCTCCTGTCTGCGACGACGACGACGAGGACAGTAGGGATGACGCGGGGTCTGAGTCCTGTTCGTTGTTGCCGTTACTATTACCGTTTCCGTTGTAAATATTGTAGTGTCTCGCTGATGAGGAGGAGGGCACCACGAACTCGATGCGAATTTTCCACTCGAGGCTTAGGCCGCTCGTGACGAACTCGGGGGTCGCGGTGATGGGGATCGTGGGGCTGAAGACGATGCGGCGCGCAAAGAGGGTCGCCTCGCTTGAGCTGCCGTGGATCTTTCGCGTGACGCGATGCACACTGGCTTCACTCCGTAGGGCCAATGTCGGCTCAACGCGCTCGCTGGTTTCGAGCGCCGCGTGCACGGCGTAACAGGGTATCTCGGCGCCCGTAAAGTCGATGGCCATGTTCACGGATTCGCCTAGCCGGTACGCAGGGCGTGCTAACATGACGACGCCGACGCGCTGGCCATTTCGCGCGATCTCGAACCGGTTGCTACTCTGGCCCGACTCAGACGAGAGGTTCGAGCGGATGATGGCTAGGTCGATGGCCTCTTTAGCTGAAGTAGCTTCTTCGAAGCCCGAGGTGCGGCGCGAAGTCGTGGCCGTGGCGGTCGGAGACAAAAGGCCGAGGCCATTGCGAGGACGATCGAGAAGCTCGTCCACATAGTGTAGAAACCCGTCTATTGTAGACTCCCGCTGGTGGTGCTTGTTTCGTTTCTTTGCAGGGGGCACATTTAGCCCCTTATCATAAGACTGGACCTTTGCGAGGTCGCGGAGAATAATGTAGGGAGATAGTAGATCGTGTCCCAGAATCTCGCCGTGGCTGTTCACGCTTCCGAGGACACGAAAGGGTATGTCAACAGACCGCACCTGCTGTTCTTTGGTACCTCCAGCTCTTTGGGTACCGATTACCAGGCTATATGATATCTTCATAGCTCTGCCCCGGTGTGTTGGAGGCAGACCCTTCGGCAACTTGAAGGAGTACTCATAAGTCTTGCTCTCTCCTGGGCCTAACTGTAGATCCACAAATAATATGGACTGTGGAGTAGATAATAGGGGAATGGATTTGGAACTTGCGGCACCACGCATGTCCTTGATGCTACTGAGTTCGCCGCCCCCGAGCAGCTCTCCGATAGAGCTACCTAGGCCACTCCAACCGAAGCCGGATAGGAGACCGCTGCCTCTTTTCGAGGTCTCCACTCCTATGACACCACCGCCCTGGCCACCCAGTACAGCCTTCCTCTTGACTGCTTCAAAAGGGCCAAGGTTGATAAGGGATCCATCCAGTGTAAACGAACCCTGAACCTGGGCGTAGCCCATCATCAAGGACTCGGGTAATCTTACCTGGCTTATACCCGACAGGGCGGAGACCCGCCGCAAGTGAGGTGCCCGTCCATTGTGTAGCGGGCGTGTGACATATTCTGAAGCTAAGGTTTCTGACGAGTTGTTGCTCAGTGAGTAGAATTCGCCGCTGCTCCTGGGTGTCCCGCCAGCCATACTGATGGATGACAATATGCGCGCAGCCGGCGCCGAGTGCTCCGCAATGGTCGGTATCGCGTCCTTCGAGCGGACGGGTATGGTGAGGGTCTCGGTGGTCCCCGAGCCAGGGGAGGTCAGGTAATCGGTACCCTCGGCACCCGGTGAGAGCCCGGCTGTCGCGGATAAAGGCGACGGGGCCAAAGGAAATTTGAAGTCGGGCATCTGCACCGAACCTTTCCTCCCCGTGTGCGGTCTGCTCGAGGCGGGCGTGTTGGGTACAGTAGAAGCCCTAGAGGGCTGCCCGAAGGCATTTTTCGACGGGGGGAAGGAGTGGTTGTTGAACACGGGAGAGTTGTCCAGCGTAAAAGGCGAGCGCCGCGGCAGGGTGGCCGACTGGGGCCCATGTGAGGTCGCGGCGCGCGGCGATATCTGTAGACTCGCAGATCGTCCATGGCCGCGAGCAGGCTTCTGGGCCTGGGTAGGGCTTCCATTGGCCTGGAATTGGTCTTCAACCGTGGCGGTGGAGCCCATGGATATGATGGAAAGCGATCGCTTGTGGGTGTGACCAGATCGTTGCGGTGAGGATTGTGGAGGAGCCCATTGCTGGGTGGCAGCCCTGAAGCGCGAGCTGCCCGAGGGGACATTCAAGGACAGCGTCGACCGATGACCCCGTGACGACCCCGGGGGCGTCAGCCCATTGTTTGTCTTCGCTCTCGGGCTCAGCAGAGGCGAGGGCTGCCTCAGCCGGTCGGCGAGGGTGGACGGGGCGACATGGTTTTGGTTGGAGGGGGGTCGGGTCTGGCTTGAGCTGGGGGCAATGTTCTTGAAGGTGATGTGGCACTTGATCTCCTCGCCGGCAAAGACGGTCTGGTCATCCCATTTTATGAAGACTCGGATGTTGCTTGAGGCTTCGGTAGGCGGCATTATGGCACTCCTTCAACGGAAGGAGAGGACTCATGAACGCGGCCACATGGTCGTCAGGCCTTGGGGCAGAGGAAGGGTAGTCGCCTCGCCACGAGATGGGGTCAATTGGGGTGAACCAAGCCAGCTCGTTGCGCGATGGTGTCTTCTGTTCTGGTTTCTAAGAAGCAGGATACTCCAAGTCGGAATGGGTAGATAGGTAGGTAGGTAGGTCGGTAGGTATTTGATGTAGGGTAAGGCTTGGTTCAGTTCTGTCGTCGCTGTGTCCACTTCAAGTAGGTAGGGCAGAGGGTCTCGTCGGGGCCTGCCGTCATGCGTATCACATTACTCTGGTTCAATGTCGAAGGAAGGACAGCAAGTCGTCGCAAATGGTGTTGGATGGTTTGATGAAGGATGGTGGTAGAGGTATGTCATTGTAGCAGGTAGGTTGGTAGGTAGGTACCTATACATTACCAATGTACACTACACGGAGTACACGCTGACCAGGTCGATTCAGTTGACGGGTAGGGATCAGCCTTTCTCACGCTTGGTCAGTGCGCCGACCCTTTACCACCTGCATAAAGTCTAACTTAGGTAATCTCCTCCATCTACCCGATATAGACATACCTAGGTTAGGTGCATATATCTTGTACCTACATAGGTAATACCTAACTTAAGTTAGGTGACTGACTCTATTCTAATACCTACATCCTCATAACCACCAGACCTACCTATTTTGTAGTTATGGATCGAAATTATATACGAAATAATCGAAAGCGCTCATTCATTTGCCCATGCTCTCATCCTTGCGCTCATTCCACTCGTCGCGACGCTGGTATGCCTCCTCCGCCGCCTTCTTGATGACCTCGTCGTGGCTCACCCCACCTCCCACCTCCACCACCATCCTCTCATCCACATAGACCCTGCAGACGTACTCCTTAGTACCGCTGTCACCAACCCCGTCGCCCCCGTCACTGCTGCCGGCCCTCCTGCGCGCCTCGGTCTCGTACCGGATCTTGCGCGAGCCCAGGAGTTCGCCGACCTTGTTCTTGGGGTGTCTGGCGTCGACGCCCGGGCCGTCTCTCAGCCGGCGCAGCACGCCTAGCACGCCCGCGCGCTCGACGATCAGCCGGCACGCCGCCATGGACCCCGAGTCGATGAACACGGCGCCCAGCACGCTCTCGAACATGTCCGAGACGAACTTGGGGATGCGCAGGTGCGCGAGCTGCGCCCAGGGGAACGCGGTCCCGGCGCGCAGGGCCTCGAGCACCGCCTCGCGCCCCGCCTCGTGCGCCGCCTCCGCCGCGCGCTGCGCCGCGCCGATGCCCGCGTCCACGTGCCGCATGAACTTCCAGAAGGGCAGCGGCTGGGCTGCCGCCGCCGTCGTCCGGTCCGCGCGGATCGCCGTCACCTCCTGCGGCACCGACCACTCCATCATGAGCAGCCCGAGCAGGTCCGCGTTGACTGTTGCCGCGCGCATCAGGTGCATGTGATAGTGCGTAAGGCGGGTGTGCGGCCAGAGCTCGGATGTGATGATGTTGTCGAGGATGGCGTCGCCGATGAACTCGAGCCGCTCCATGCAAAACCCGGACGAGGTGCTGAGGTCGTACGACGCGTGTGTCGTGGCCTCGATGAGCAGGCCCTTGTTGCGGAATGAGTAGCCGATCAGTTCCTCTAGGGGTGCCAGGGTCGGGGGTAGTGGTGGGCTCGTCTCCTTCTGTTTGAGTAGGATGTCCCGCGCCACGTCGGGCCGCTGCCATTCGAGTTGGGGGATGAACCGTTTTACGCATAAGAGGGCCTTTGACATCCCACCGTCTAGCCATGCAGCTCCGATGAGTGCCTCGATCACGTCTGCCAACGTTTTGGATGACATGGTCTTCGTCTCTGTGGCATTCGGGTCGAGGTTAAGTAAGTCCTTGAGATAGGAGGGCCTCCATTTTGAGGCCGAGAACTTCTTAGTGAGGATGAACTTATCCAGGCCGGTTTCTATAGTGCACCGATAGAGCCTAGAGTTTGATACTACTCGATCTTTCATTGGCGAGAGATAACTTTCGGGATAATAGGGGGGAGCTTGTAAGACTTAGCAACGAAACAAGGAAGTGCTTGGGGTTTCTTGACTTACAATTGGCCGCAACTGAGAGGGTTGTCAGCAGTTTCAGAAGGGAGTCGCCCAGGAATTCGAGCCTTTCGTAGTTTGTTGTTTCGTTGGCACCCGAGGCGCTTATGGCCGTCATCACAAGTGACATGTCTGAAAACCCTATGTCCTTCAGGATGGTCTCGCGGAGTATATGTGCCTTGAGATGTATCTCGACCATGTGCATGATCGAGGGGATGAGCGCACCAAAGTAGGCCTTGGAGACATCAACGCCATCCATGCGAAACAAATGCGCGGGTCGAATGGTCTGATATGGCTTGCCGGACGGCACGGCCGAAGGCTTATTTTGCAGCACATGGAGAAAGTCTCGTCGTTTTGGCCACTTCTTGACGGCTAACCAGGGGACATCAACTGGCTCCTCGAGCAGTTCCTTGGGGATATACTGCACCAACTCAGGGGAAGGCCTTGAAGGAAGCCACTCCTGGAAGAAAAAGGGAGAGCGTGGGTGTTCCCGGACTAGAATCTTGCAGTTGAGCAAACCCCTCTCGATAGGCTGTTGACCAACATGCTGTGCGAATCGGACCTCTTCGGTCGAGCTAACATGTAGCGCGAGCCTGTCGTCCGCAACCGTGAAACGGTGACCATTTGCCAAATCAACCAAGGCAGCGCTCTGATCAGCCCCGAGTGTATCTAACGACACGATATTGACCCCCCCAAATTCGACTGTCCATGTGTTTTCCTTATCCCAGTAAACACTAAAAGATGGAATGTCTGGAAAGTCGCAAGGGAGTGATAAGTCATATTCGCATATGACATTGTCCCCGTCCTTCAAACTCACTCGTCTCTGTTGCACCACCGTCGCCTTATCCCAAGCATAGGCGATATTCCGCCATGGATTCCACGGCTCGGCGGCATCTACCATCGAACTGCGGGGGTCGATACCTTCCAGCATCTCCTCGACGAGTGGCATCAGGTTGTCATTGACTAGGCCGGCCTTGTAGAGTCCGAGGAAGGCCTGGAAAGAGGCATCTTTGCAGGCGTTCTTTTCCGAGAACCACGCATCGGTGCCTTTCACTCGACGGAGTTCAGGGGGCAGAGACGAGGGTAGAACAACGGTGGCCCTGAGTAGCGTGTAGCCAGCTTGAGGAACCTCTTCTATGAGGTAGTATGGGCGTGCATTTACATACTGCCGAGCCGCCACTATACTGCAGAAGTGTTCGAGATGGGATCTCGCCTGGTCAAAGTCGAGCTGTGCTCCGGTACTCGGAATGTACAAGGGTTTCACGTTCGGATGGTCCTCCGATTCTTCTATTTCCGCTAGCTCTTGGGCCTGTCTCATGTCGTCTTCGTAGCGTTTTCTCATCTCCTCTTCCAGAGCGATCCATTCCGAATGTTTCTTAGACATGCCATCTAGAAGCAGTATGAGCTTCGACTCCCTCATGCGAGCTCGCCCGCGTCGTTGGATGAACGACTTCAAATTCACTGGGCGATCGAAGCACACCACCAAGTTGCACGCCGGTACGTCGATACCCTCTTCAAGGACATTGGTGGCGACGAGAAGGTTGAGTCTACCCGCTCGGAAAGCTTCCAGATCAACGGTGCTCTTGGCCTTGATCAGGTCCCCAAGATCCCGCTTCCGCTGGGCATAATTGCTTGTGCCGATCATAGACCCAACTCTAAAGCGGCTCCTGACCTGGGGATGTTGGGACAGCATGTGGGTCAGGATAGCTACAGTAGCCGTTTCGCGGACGAAGACTATACCTATTGTGTCATCATTTGCAGCAAGAAGCTCTCGTATGAGAACTATCACCTTGTCGGATAGAGTGGCTATGTCATGGTCGATTGGGGGTGGTTTCGCGATCGTAACTCGTCGCAATGCCCGTGCAAGGTACTGCTTCTCTTCAGACTGCCATGTCTCAAAGAACGAGTCGTTCTTGCTAACTGAGTCGAGATACCACTCAAGAGAAGTATGGATGAAGTAGTCGGCCGCCCACGGTCCGAGTTCGTTCAGAATCTCTGTGCTCTTGTGACAAAGGGATTTGAATTGCTTAAAAACAAACGTATCCCTTTTCCTTAGAGACTTTTCGAGGGCAACCCGGCTTCTCTCGGTATCCTGTGATCGTAGGTGGACGATGTACGGATCCTCGTAAATATTCATACTGCCGAACACAGCTATCAAACTCTTCATGGTTGTAGTATAGGGAAACTCGCCCGAGGGCGTATAAAAAACGCATGAAAGGGTTGGTCGCTTCACGGTTTCCATCAACTCTGCTCGATGAACGCTCGGACTTTTGCAGACAGCGTCCAAGGTACGCTCGATTTCATCAATAGCACCTGGGTCCGATCTCATGACGGGGCTCGCCGTGAGGCCGAGTATCCAGGGGACGGGGGAGCCTGCCATCTTCTCTTGGCGATATCGCGCCATGAGCTTACTTCCAGCATGATTCTTGGTGCAGTTGTGCGCTGTTTTCAGATTAGCCATGGTAATCCAAGGACGACGGTAATAGACTAACCTTCATCGAAGACTATGAGAGAAAGCCGATGGAGGCGAACAAAGCCGTGATTCACGGCATCAAGGAGAACCTGGTAAGTCGCGACGACGACGCGAACGTTCCGCAAATAATCGTCCCATATCCGCTGCTCCGACCAGGTCTCGTAGTTATACGCGCCGCTGAGCACTTTGACCTGGACGGCGGGAATCTGGGACTTGACGACTTCATATTGTTGGTCACAGAGCGCAAGCGTCGGAACCAGGAACCATATCATCTTGTCTACTATTAGCACTCGATGTAGATAATGAGGATAGACTGGGCTCACCTGGTCTGCTGGTGACTTCTCTAGCTCGGCTTGGATTCGAAGCACAGCACTAGGTCAAAGTATAAGCCTAGTAAAGAGCCGCGACTAATGGAATCTTGGGCGTAATTCTCGAATCCGTGTTTAAGTATATCGGATGCGTATACCAATCCCTTCCCCCCTTTTCAATGCGTGCTATAGCGATGGAAAGAAAGGGCCTGTAACCTACACTTGGGTCTTTCCACTGCCTGTATCCATCTAAGAGAAAGAGAGGGTCAGTCATGAACGCCTATTATGCTAGCAAGTCAACATACAGCAACAATGATGTTTTGTCTGAGGCTCTCCTCGAACATTTCAACTTGGTAGGCACGAGCGTGTATCACCCGCGGATCATCGACCTGCTCAGCGGCAGACTCGTCTGTAGACTGAACCACCAGCTCCTCAGGCGGCACGTTCGAGTCATCGTAGCCTGGAGGAAGACTAGTCGTATAATCTGATGGGCCACCGAGGTCTTCGGAGCCCGAGGACTCTGAATCCGATGTCTCGTCGTCATACATCGCGTCCATCAAAGGAAAGGCAAGGCAATGCAGCAGACAGGGAAGGATGCGCAAGCTTGCTCGGTCTCTTTCCTTCCTCGGAACGACTCGATGAGATGGGCTTTTTCTCGGCCGCGGGTGGAATCTATAAATCTCGTTTGAACTTTCTAGAAACGCGATAAATGGAGGAGGCAGCACGGGCTCTAATAAGGACGTCTAAGAGGAGAAGCCCCCTCCTCGCAGCCTTTTTTTTACGCGCCGCACTCAATGCCTATCGAATTAAGAAACCAAAAAAAAAACCCTGTACGATGGTTGGTTAGGCATCAATAGCGATTATGGCAAGGCGACCAGTAACTGAGTGCGAAAGATTAAGGGAAAAAGAAAGATGCATATAGAAGGGGGTAAGATGCAGCCTTGAGAAAGTGACACCAGGATGTGTATGAGAAGGGAGGGGGAAAGATGTTTCCCATGTGACATGTCAGTTAGATTGCCGTAGGGTGACTTTTTTGAGAGAGAAACCCCCAAAATAATAATGGTGAATATGTAGAACCGAGAGGAGTTATTCACCAATCACTTGGCTCCCCCGAGAGTGTGGTTGGAAACTGAGTCTAGAGTTGTTGCGCTGTATTCACACACGCACACACACACATCTCAAGACAAGACGAGATGAGATGGGCGGAGACGTACGACGACAGTGTGAGTCCAGCAAATAGTGTGGATATTCGCACGGTATCCGCCAGTCTCAATTGCTTGGATACATAAGTCAAGTAACCTCCTACTACTATGTACTTAGGTACTCCAAAGCCATGCAGGGGAGGTTCCGGATACCTACCTATTCATCCCATCCCACGTCGACGCAGACATGGATCTCTACGCTGCTGGGTTCAATGCCTGGCGACAACTCGAATTCGACGAGGGTGAGCCATCGGACCTGGCAACAAACGAGCCGGAAGACATCACTGCATTCCGGCTCGTGCTCAGTGATGCTCTCATCGAGCCTCCTTGCGCTCTACTGTCGTGCACGTTGGGTAAGTTGGTAAACCCAGACAGGAGCGGAATCTACCAGTTTTGGTCTGGCAGGACACACACACACATCCTGATGCGGGCTAGTTGAAACGAGCACCGGATTGCGACACGCGGGATTCGTGGACAAATCTATAGAAACAGCTGGGCTCCGAGACCAGCTGCTGGCATCCACGGCAGCCATGGCTGGGAATGGCTTCATAGCTGGTAGGCAACCTCCGGCGACGTGCAACGGCACGTGTGTTACGTATGCATGATTCTCCCGCGCAGATTCGCTGACATGGCATGAGCTTTCCTACCTTTGCGTAGTCTATGACGGGGGGGTCGGGTCCATCCGGCAGTATGACTCCATGCGCTCGTTTGCCCAGGCAAGCGAGCAGAGACGATTTCCCGAAACGGAACAGATCGTACAGCTGGTGGCCTATGAGACGGGCTTTGTAGCTTTAGCACGGGATGGCTGCGTCTGGTCGTGGGGTGATGAGCGGTACGCCGCATGCCTCGGAAGGGAAATAACGCCTTCAAGGTATGGATGCAGTAATAAATACTGTGGCCCTTTGGGAGGAATGGGACTAACTAGAAACAGTCCGGCAGAGAGACCTGCTATTATCGAGGAACTCGAAGACTTACCGACTGGAAAGATCGTCAAGGTTGCGGCAGCTGGCTACGTCGTTCTGGCATTGACGGAAGGTCATGATCTCTATGCCTGGGGCGGCCACCCGGGACGACAAGCCATTCTAGGAGACTTGACGGGTAGCCCAACTCCCGTGCTCGTTGAAGAGTGCGATATATTGGATTGCGGCGTTGGAGAATCGCATATAATTGTGCTCAGTGCGGAGGGTGACGTATATGTCATTGGCGACAACGCCAACGGCCAACTAGGGCTCGAAGTTGAGAAGACAACTACATGGGCCAAGTTGCCCCTATCTTTAAGAGAGGCTCAATCCGTCATCGGCGTCAGAGCGGGCCAGCGAAGTTCATTCATACTAACGAAGCGTCATGTTCCTTGAGAAGTCTGCCTTGCTCTCAGTCCTCTATGATGTTCTATGATACACGTGAAGACTTGCGAAATCTAATAATGCCGCCGATGATCATAGATTCGTTAGATAATCCTCGATCTCCTGAGGACTCAGCTTTCTGAAGCGCGGTCCAGTTGCTCCATGGACACCCTCGACGCCCAGGAGGTGATCGGCAGGCGGCCCAACGATGCCTTAATCGTGTTAGCAGCCTTCCTCTTTGAAATCCATGGTAGGGTAAGCACTCACCAATCTCGATCGAATCTCCGTTCATCTCTCCCTCGATGGTCTCCTTCAATGTCAAGAGGGCGATATGCACAGCATCTTCCAATTCCAAACCCTCGGTGTATCTCTTCTCCAGGAAGGTCTTTGCGGTTGTCGCACTCTTGCCAATGGCGGTGGCTTTCCAAGGGTAATAGGCTCCGGAGGGGTCCACCTGGTAAAGCATAGGACCGCCCTTGAGGATACCACCAGTCTTGCCCGAGGGCTTCTTCTCGCCCTCAACCTCTCCTTGGACGGCGGACTCTACATCCGGCATAATGCCCTCGTCCCACCCAGCAACCAGCAAGCTGACACCGTACGGCCGGACGCCACCAGATTGTGTAGCTTCTTGCATCTCCCGCGCGACATCCTGAACTAATATCCGGGTAGGGGGGTATTCGTTGTAGATTCGCTTGTAGCCGGTGTGGGATACCTTCCGCGCTCTGTCGACGAGGACTCTGTAATCGGGGCCCATTCCAGCGTAGACCATGCCGATGTTGGGGGTGATGAGGCTGATCTTGGACAGGGAGGACGGGTCGGAGAGCGGCGACGAGGACTTCTTCTCAGTTGCTAGAACGATACCGTTCGTGGCTAACATAGGTTGTCAGCGCAAGCCTACCCAGGAATGACAGCATGTGAGGGGCTTGCCTTTGATGCCAAGAGCTGTAACACCTTGGTTGACGGCATTCAGAGCGTATTCTTGGGGCACAGTCTCGTTAGCAAACAGATCATGGGGACGGGCGCTCTACAGAAGAATAGCGGGCGATTTTCTCCAAGCATGCGCATCATATGAAGAACAACATACCAATCTGCACCAGCTTCCCACTATCATCGGATTAGCTGTGGTTTACCATCAGGCTTATTTATTTGGTGTTGCTTACCTGGGGGAGAAGGTGGTCAAGGAGAATGAATAACGGTCGGCCATTGCGATGAAGTGCTGGGCGGATACGTGAGGAGGGGAATTTGGTGAGAAACCGGGGTTTGTGGAGGAAGAGGTTGCTTTGTAGAGGGTGGGTGTGAAGGCAAAGACGAGGCTACGAATCCCAGGCTGTGGTGTGTGGAGCTTAGCTACTTAGGCATCGCGAGGTTGCGTGTTGGAGCTCAAGGGAACAACTTGAAGCTTACCTAGGTACTTACCTAAGAGGTCCGAGCGCCTACCTGCCGAGCATGCTTCATCAACCTGGGTACATACATACATACATAGTACATACCTACCTACAGGGTACGTACCTACTACTATGTACCTATAGGTAATTTACCTACCTACGAAATACAGTAAATCGATGATTATGTAAGGATATCTCTGGCGGGGTAGTGGTTAGGTCCACTTATGTACCTACTTACTACATAGTACATAGGTATGTACTACTGCATACATATGTGTGTAGGTAAGTACCTAAGTACTTATATGTAGGGAGGCAGACAGTATCGGTCAGGAAAATATCCGATCCCGATAAGCAGGACCCACCGTAACCTATGGATAAGCCTAGAACTTACAAAGGCTCATCTTTGATTTTTAAACATGGTCCAGCATCACATTGATTTGCATTCACTCATCATCAGCTGGTCAAAATAAACACACGCAGAACACATCTGATACCTACTAAGTTCAATTGACCTAGGGCCACGCTTCTTCTCCCGACATTAGGAAGAAGAAATGGGATACTCTACTTGCCAATCGTGACTGACATCAAGCGTGTGCACAGTGTGCGCCTGTCCTCCTGTCTGTCCTGTCTATCGCAATTCCTTCCAGCCTCTTTCTCTTATGTCTGCTGTCCCGCGACCCTTTGACCTACACCTACCTGCCTAGGTACCTTGTTGTCCCGAATCCGGCCGCCACGTGCCCTTTGATGTCTTTCTCGCCGAGGCCCAATAACCCAAGGTAAAACCTACCTTGGCCTTTCAGTCCTCTTCGAGTCTGATACGTCAACAATGGTGAGCATTTGAGCGAATGACTAGGCGTCTTTACATGCTTTACAGCTTCTCTTGCCTTTATCCATCGTAACGACCAACATTGGTTGCCCACGCTATACTAAATCACATTCATCTTTTTATTTTACAAAACACCAGACAGGGACATAATCTTTTAGGATGGCGGCATCGACAGGTTGGTCCTGGCCCGCAGAGGGGCCTGCAAATGATACCGAGCCCGCGACGGCAACTACGTCTGGCCGTGACCAGGCCCAGCAACCTGAACCGGAGCCGGAGCCGGAGCCTCAAGCACAACCGGAAGAAGGCGGGAAACATGTTCGGATGTGCTGGATATGCCACGACGAGGTGGAGGCAACTTACGAAGAGCCTGGGTTATTAGGTGGACGACGTAGGAGACGTTACATATCCGAGGACGGGGATCGACTTATAAGTCCGTGCCTATGTAAAGGCTCCGTCAAGTACGTCCACGAGAATTGTCTCAAGATGTGGATGAACGAAAACCCAAGCGCATACGAATGCAACCGATGTTCTTACAGATATCGCATGGAGCGGTTGACGTGGGCCCAACGGGTTCGAAGTCCTCTCTTGACTTTGGCGCTGACTGTTGCGATCCTTTTCATTACTGTCTTTCTGCTCGGGTTCATAGCAGACCCGATCCTTGGGCTATGGCTCGACCCCGTCGGGACTATCGCGGAAACAGTTATTTCTAGCAACGATGACGAATTTGATTATCAAGACGAGGCCGATGGCTGGGTTGAGCACTTTTTGAAGGGTATCTTCTCGCTTGGGTTGCTAGGGTTTGTCAAAGCATTCCTTGCCATGAGTCCTTGGCAATGGTGGAACTTGCGGACAAGCGGCATCGTGGGCGGTGGTGGCGCCCGTCGCGCGGGCACTGGGCGTCAGAGGATGGAGAATATCAACCTCACCCTCGTTCTAATCGGGGTCGTGACTTTTCTTTACGTAAGTGGATGGTTTCTCTACAACTTGAGCGCATTGCTGACATGGGCCATGGTAGGCGGTGTGGAAAGCGACGCGCAAGTGGACGGAGCGTACCCTTGACAGAGCTAGCCAGAGAATCCTCAACGTCCAAGGAGATGACGGAGAATATAGCGACGATGAGAACGAGGAGAATGACAAGGATAAATAGTTTGGGTTTAATATTGGGAGTCAGGTTTGGCTCGTGGCCTTGTAGCGATTAATCTGCACACTCTTAAGTTGCCTCGAAGTTGCTCTTCCATGTCTTGTCAACTAGTCTGTGTGCAGAGATTGATACCTTGGTATCATCTGCCGAGTTTAGGCGTCTTGTCTAGGCTTATATTCAGGTGTCCAGGGACGTCGAGTCTGTGACCTTGACAGCAGCCGTCCTTATGGGCAGAGTTGCCGTAGTCAGCTATCCCTCGCCGGTCCCGGCATTTTCCAAGTGAGGGTGCAGCTTGGTAAGTCTTGACACATTCCAGTAGTGCGTCTACAATGGGTACATAGGTATATGCACGTATCGATGCACTTAAAGTTTATCTCTATATATGTTGATACTATACCTAATATATCTGTATAATCTCATGAAGATCTTCTGTCTTGCTCCACAGCTACACTTAAATTTGACTACGTTGTGGTATCGACTCCATCGTATATGGTTCTCACGCACCGTATAAGCCTTTCCTCATTTTTCCACATTTTTTATTTTCTTGCAACTGTTCGGTTTGGCCTCGTATATGGTATTTTGTACGTCGTTGTGGCTATTTTAGCTGCCGAGTCTTTAGCTCTGTTGGAAGTTGTAAAGGTAAATTATAGGAATACCTACCTAGGTACTTGGTAATTGCATATACTGCTCCTGCGTGAGACATGTCACATCGAAAGTTGGTCTTCCATTGGGTCTCAGAGTTCACCTGGACCCTCCCTTTCCCCCAAACCCTGAATCTGTGTGTCCATATCATTTGAATTTCCGGGACCCATCAATAAAGGTACTTGTATGCCCATGCTTTGTGTGCAGGTTAACCTACATACCAGTATGTAGGCATGTACTGGAGGTTGGTACTACACTACACTGCTACACTAGGTGCTACAATACACTACAGCTAATAAGCTACCTCCTAACCTTACATGCCTGACTAGGCTAAGTCGCCAAACTCTGGAAGAGGGTCCAGAATGTTCAGTTATGTTGCTAATAAAACTTGACATGCAATTGTGCTGGGCGCAATTTGACCATGAGCACTCAACTAACTCTGCCAATTCCACGGGATGCAAAACTCAGCCAACGACCCTATTCCGTACAACATCGCGGCATCTGAGGTGATGGCCTTCTAGCTCGAACCGCCCGAAACGACTGACCTGATCCCTACCTCTTAATGAACCTTTACGTAGCTCTGGACACATCAACAATTCCTCCCACGCCAGTCCGTGCCACCAACCAATTCGCCGCCTCCTTTGTCGCGATACTGCCATTCCTGCTTTGCGCCCAGATACCCTTTCTTGTCCCGCGATATCCTCCAAAGGCTGGCTTCTGTCCATTGACCGAGGCCACTCTCTCAATTGCGTTCTAAAAAACTATTGCCTTCGCCTTCGCCGTCGCCGTCGCCGTCGCATTCGCACGTCGGCAGCCCGTAGATCGTTTCTACTTCCGCCGCCGGATTATACGTAATTTCGGGCCAGCAACCACCGCCATCCGATTCTCGCTCCGCCGCCACGTGCGACTACTGATTGCGAACCACGGTCGCTCCCCTATTATACCGACAGATCTCACGTCTGGAAACGTGCTTGGGCTACAGAACCCCCCCTCCCCCCTCGATAATACAGACAAAAATGCACTACGCATATCCTTCGCGGAAGAGCTCGAATCCGCCGCCCTACCTCCCTCGATCCTCGCGATTCCCCAAACTGCGGCGAAGCCACCTGCGGACGGTGGCCTTGCTCGGGCTCGCCATCGTTGCTCTGATATGGCTCTTTTCGGGCGGTTCGAAGCACCACGGCAGCAGTCGCACGATATCCGGCAAACCGCGAGCGGTCGTGGTCACCGTCTTCAGCGACGCGACCGACAATACGGCATATATGAAGAACATCAGGGAGAACCGGTTACAATATGCCGAGAAACATGGTAAGTCGCACTTGTCACCCAATGTTTCGGTATATTTTTGGTTCTTGTCTAATACTGTCCTCCCGTCCTAAAAGGGTACGGTACACTGCTTGCGAAAGCTAGCGATTACGACCTCCAGGGTGCACCGGCTTCCTGGTCGAAGGTGGTGGCCATGCGGCACGCGATTACAAAATACCCCGACTGCAAGTACATATGGTACCTCGACGAGGATGCGTTGATTATGAATCCGCGTCTGAAGGTTGAGGACAACGTGATGGGTGCAAGCAAGCTGGAGGAGATAATGTTAAAGGACCTCCCTGTCGTCCCACCAGACAGCATCATTAAGACATTTTCACACCTAAAGGGGGCCGATGTCGACTTCATCTTGACGCAGGACAAGGGAGGTCTGGCCACGAGCAGCTTCGTCATCAGAAATGGGGAGTGGGCCAAGTTTTTCCTCGACACCTGGTTCGACCCTCTGTATCGAAGCTACAATTTCCAAAAAGCTGAGACGCACGCACTGGTATGTTCTTCCCCTCCTCTTCTCCCCTACCCCTGACACGCCTGTCTGCCTCTTTTCTTTTCTTTTCCTTTCCTTTCCCCCTTTGTCATTGCAAACGCCACGATTAAGAAAAAAAACCTGGCGATTCTCTAACCCATGATTAGGAGCATATCGTGCAATGGCATCCAACCATACTCTCTAAACTAGCAATCGTGCCCCAGCGGACGATAAATGCCTATGCTACTAATCAGCACGGTGAGCAGTACAAAGACGGCGATATCGCTGTCGTATTCCCATACTGTTCCGAGTCGGGGCGAGAGAACTGTGCGAAGGAGGCCGAGCGGTTTTCGCAGCAGTGGCGGACTTCATTCAATAATGCATGAGTACTTTAGGTAGTAAGTAGTATTTGAGGACCGATTTAGCAAGAGGAGGAGCAATAAAAAAAAGGGAAACTAAGAAAAGAAGAAAAGAAGAAAGGAAGAAAAAGGCTATCGGTGTCGCCCATGAGCTATGGCGCAAACGAGTGAAGAAAGAATCGGGACACGTATTAACGGAATTACGGGGCGTTTTTCGAGGAGCATGGGGATCATAAACCTAGGGCGTTCTCTGGCTCATGGCTGAATAACCGGATGGACTCTGGCATTTTCACTGGTGTTTCTCTGTCCTTTTTTTTCTATTTTCTCTCTCTCATGAATGTTCTCTGCAACATACAGATAAACACCGGTAATTAATCAATGGTGATCGTGGATTGGGTGTTTTTTTTTTCTGTTTCTGCTTCTTCTCCCTTACTCTGCTTCTTAGACGAAAATGCAGGAAAAAAGATGGCGCTAGTAGGTAGTATAGGTAGTGTAGGGGTTAGAACTCTTCGATATGGAGCTGGTTGTTGATCTTTTTGGGGGGGGATTCAACTTGGGTGACCTGTTCGTATAATCCACGATAATTTCCCCTGGCCTCGGTTTGATGACGATGGTTATGTCACACGGCCTTGTGACAAGACGCGTTAGTGAAACCCGTGTTAGACCTTGTGGCGAGATTCGGAGTCACTTGTTTTAGACACTGCATCTCTGCAATGCAATGGAGTGCAATTAAGTACGTCCGACGGAGAGGGGGCCTGAAATGGTAGGTAGGTAGGTATGTCAGGTATATATGTAGTACCTTGGATACATTTGATATGTAGGAATTTCCGTATATTTAGTAAGTGTGGTTTAGGTCATTGGATTAAACCGGGACAGCCTCCTCGCTATCCACTGCCAACTTGGACCTACCTCGCATTCCCCTATACCTAGGTAGTACCTATTGCTATGTATATAATATAGTACATAAGTATGTGTCTTATGCGTGGTTCTAACCAGTAAGAGGTAGGGCGATTGTCAGCAAATGGGAGATTCGGATCAGATAAGTTTAGCGTTATCTCGCATTCGCAATTGCATCTAAAGGTCCCGTCTTTTCTTTTTCCTGTTTCCTTCCTCCCATTTGCTTTTTTTCCTTTTTATATGTCGCCGTACCAAAGAATCCCTGTTATGACGCTATAGATGTCCAATTTAGACATGTGATTAGTGGACACAAACAGTGGGTTCACAGCTTCTTTAGCGGCCGAGGTACCCTTTCTATTCGACCTGTAAGATGGCTGCTACCTCATTGGGTGTGTACTTACCTATGTAGGTAGGTACCTACCTACCTAGTGAGTGTAAGGGTGGAGGGGGGATGATGCTTCCCAAATCCTTAATCCCCGGCTTCGACCATTGACTTCTTAAGTAGTATTATTCAGAACTTAAGGTTCCTTTCCATCCTCTTTTTTTCTTCTTTCTAAAAACAACCCACAACACAACTCACAACAAGCGCGTAGATAATATAAAAACAGAGGGGCGCTCTGTTTTCGAGCCCTTTCGTTGTCCCAAATGTTTTGCTTCTCCTAACTCCCGGGACATAGTTAGCAACCACCTGCCAGAAGAGGCGCGGACGATACCGGCTTCACTAATACGACCTCCTGCAGAGAATCAAGCAATCAACTTGAACCAACCAAATAACCAGCCATGCCGGGCACCTCGCGCATGCCAATTAGCCTGCGGGAAAGCCTGCTCAGTGTTCAGAGATCACGGCCGGGCAGCCCCCTACAGCTCTTCAGCCTCGACCTGTAAGTGTATCTATCGTGTATATCATGTCGGTCCTTCGACGGAGAATAGCACTCGTCGCGATTGTCTAACCAACCAGTACTAACCTCACCGTCTCTGCTCCAACACAGGATCCGGAACATCGTCTTCTTCTTTTTCGTCGCCCGAATCCTCCGCCGCACATTCTGGCAGCTGAAAGGCCGCGGCATCATCGGCACCGTCGTAGAGCTATACCAAGATGCGCGCCGTGTGCTCTATGGCTACTTCCTCCGCGCTCCGGGCGTCCGGAACAAGGTGCAGAAACAAGTTCAGGAATCGCTAGCCAAGGTCCAATCCAAGATGATCCCCGCCGGCGGCACGAGATATCTTTCACTCCCGAAGGAGGGCTGGACGGACGAGGCACTGCGGAAAGAGCTCGAGGCATTGGCCAACATGGACCATACGAGGTGGGAGGACGGCTATGTGTCGGGTGCCGTATACCACGGCGAAGATGAGCTGCTCAGTCTACAGACCGAGGCTTACGGCAAGTTCACTGTCGCGAACCCGATCCATCCGGATGTGTTCCCGGGCGTGCGGAAGATGGAGGCCGAGGTTGTGGCCATGGTGCTCTCCATGTTCCACGCACCCCCGACCGCTGCCGGCGTGTCCACAAGCGGAGGCACTGAGAGTATCCTGATGGCGTGTTACGGCGCAAGACAGAAAGCATTCGTCGAACGGGGCGTTACAGAGCCGGAAATGTCAGTCATGTTCAAGTCGCGTGATATCTCGAATGCTAATTTAATGACAGGATCCTCCCCGACACGGCACACACGGCTTTCCGGAAGGCGGGTGATTACTTCAAGATCAAGATCCACTTGGTACCGTGCCCCGCGCCCAACTACCAGGTAGATATCCGCCGCGTATCGCGCCTTGTCAACTCGAACACCATTCTCCTTGTCGGCTCGGCCCCCAACTTCCCCCACGGTATCATAGATGATATTTCGGCTCTGTCCAAGATCGCCGTGAAGCGCCGGATACCGTTACATGTTGACTGCTGCTTGGGGTCGTTCCTGGTCCCCTTCCTCGAAAGGGCCGGTTTCGAAACCGAGCTCTTCGACTTCCGTCTTAAGGGCGTCACCTCTATCTCGTGCGACACGCACAAGTACGGATTCGCGCCGAAGGGCAACTCGACGGTTCTATACCGGACTGCCGAGCTGCGCACCTACCAGTATTTCGTATCTCCGGATTGGTCCGGCGGCGTCTACGCCTCGCCGGGCATTGCCGGCTCCCGCCCGGGAGCCCTCATAGCCGGATGCTGGACAAGCATGATGCGTGTAGGCGAGGCCGGGTACATCGACGCGTGCGTCAAGATCGTGGGGTGTACCAAGAAGATTGCGGAGCATATCAGCAGCTCCCCCGTTCTGAGCGCCGAGCTCGAGATCGTGGGCCGCCCCCTGGTCTCAGTGGTGGCCTTCACGGCGCGTAACCTCGACATCTACGACCTCGCCGACGGCATGTCCCACAAGGGTTGGCACCTCAACGCCCTGCAGAACCCCCCAGCTATGCATGTCGCCGTCACCATGCCCATCACCAAGGTGTGGGAGAAGCTGGTAGCCGACCTTGAGGCCGTCGTCGAGGCCGAGCGCGAGAAGGAGCGCGTACGCGCCGTCGAGGGGACCGGTGCTAAGGGCAGAGCCACCGGCGACACGGCCGCGCTATACGGCGTCGCGGGCAGCTTGCCGAATAAGTCGGTCGTGGTGGACCTGGCGACGGGGTTCTTGGATCTGCTGTATAAGGCATAAGAGTAAATAAGAGGGCGCAAACTGCTACCCTCTAAGAGAATTCAGTATTATCTATCGCCTGTTATCCCCACTACTCACCCCCCCTTCATCCTTACTACATCATTATCATCATCATCACATTCCTTCATTTGCTATTACTATTTAGCTATATTCTTTTTTTTTGGAAGAGGGGCGGGTGATAGGGAGAGGGACAACGGCGCCTCGGGAGTTACTACATAACATTGAAGGGTGGATGAATGGATAGGAAATATCTTACCTCAAGGCACGTTTTTAGTACCGTTGCCATGGATGGGATAGCTAGGGAGACTGGTAGTGTCGCTATGCTGTGTATATGTATTAGGGAAGAAGAAGAAGAAAAGGGAGCATGAATATAACAATCCACACATAAATATTATTCAGCGGTGCTGCCGAGTAGAAGGGAACATAGGAGCGGGCTTAAAGGTAACCTAACTATGTACCTGCTCGCCCTTGATTTGATGTGTCTTAAGTCCAAGGAGGTAAATGCTTACCAAAGAAACGGAGATAGGTAATTAAGCATCGGTTTACCTAAGTACCTAAAATATTTTCTTTCTTTCTCTGTATTTACTACCGAGTCGAGTCACATTTATACCTGCTCATCTATCTATATACGCTTCCGGCTTCCCCATTCTCCCTTTATTCTTCTTCTTATCCGGTTTACGCCCCCTTCTTCCCTCCTTATCCATGATTTTCGAGGGGTGAAAAGAAAAAAAAGAAAGAAAAACACCCCCCCCCCCCCCACACACACACACACCGGGAAAAGGATAAAAAAAAAATTTTTTTTTTTGTCAAGAACACGCTGTTGAGTCTTTCAGTCAGACTTCCTACATACATAATGATGATATTGATGATGATGATGATGACAGAGACGAGAGAGAAACAAACTATCATCCACCCCCCCCAACCACCAAACCCCAACACCTAAAACTTTCTCTCCCCCTTCAAGAGAATAAAGAGGTAAATATAAATATAACTACCTAGGTAATAGTAAGGTGTGAGGTAGGCTAGGTAGGTAAGCAAATTCTTCTTAACAAAAAGATTTCCCACTCCATTTGATTCTCTCGGCCCCGATTTCGTCACTATTCTCCCCAAGTTTCTCTCTCTTCCTCGTCCTTCCCATTTCCTTCTTCTCGGGCGTTCAAGAAAAACAAAATCAAAGCGAAAATGTCCAATAATGGGGGAGAATCTCTTCAAATATGCTTGGTTTATAAGGACAGCTTGTGTTATGAGGTAGATAGATAAGTGCTGGTTCTCTCTCCCCCCCCCCCCCCCCCCCCCCCCCCCTCTCTCTCTCCCCTATCTGTCTCTCTGTCTCTGTCTCTGTCTCTGTTGGTTTGTTTGTTTACAGTTGAAATACAGTATGATCATATGTTTGACTATACAAATACGAGGAGGGCGTTAGTGGCAAAAAATAAGGGAGGAGGAAGAAGATTCTTAAGATGACATTTATCCCTTCTTGCCCACTCCCCCCTTTTCCCTCATGTTTTTTTTTTCTCTTTTGGAAGTTTGTGGCTTAGGTTATGTTTGTTTGGGTTGGTTTACAGTTCGCCCCCGCCTTCTTCGCGAGTGAACCGGCCGCTCTCCTGGGACATTAAGGATTCGGCGTCACCGACCTGTTTACGCTCCGACACCTCCAGCATCTTGAGACGCTTCTGCATCATTCTCTTCGGCATCGCCAATCCTCGGGATGATGTCCAATCCCTCATGACTGCTAATTGCTATTGTAGAGGCTCCGAAGAGCTTGATAGACGGTTCAGGTGGAGGTAGACGTCCGTTCCATATCTGTGAAGACGAGACACATATTAGTCAAACTGCAAAGCTATTTTGAAGGGGGAAGAATGACTTGGGGGGCTACGTACCCTTCCATACTAATCAATTTCAGATCTCCACCGAAATACCGGGCATACAATCTCGATATTGGTAGACCATAACCAAAGCCAGCCATTGGCGCCTTAAAGTCACTCTTGTCAAAGTCGGGATCCAGATTCGGTGTCCGGTCTACCGTCGTATACATATATGTCCACACTAGCGGTATAGCGCTTCGCGGTATCCCTCCACCCTCGTCGGATATCTTGATAGTGATGTCTTCTCTTCCTTCGGCAACGATAACTTTAGTGACAGGGAACTCCTGTTTGTCTTGCCCGTGGGTCTCGACCACCGCTCTCAATGAGTTCTTCAACGTCTCGAAGAGCATATGCGACAAGTGACCCGGCACATACATGAAGTGCAGGTCAGGGTTGCAAACAAGTTGGATTTTGGGCGCCTCGAAGAGACCGTAGTGGTCCTCGCAGACAAAACGAGCATTCTCGATGGCCTCCTGTGCTAAGTCACGGACGTTCGTTTTAGTACAAATAATACCAACGTATGTAGGATCTCTGTGGTGACTCTGGTCGGTTAGGGCGATGTGTTGCCCGATAAGCATACGAATACCAATCCTTGACATGTAAAAGCGATCTAAAAATGATTGAATATTATTGTCGATTTGCATACGCTGTCGTCTCCGCTTGTACTCGAGGATGCCCTGGGCCATTGTCGTAACAACGCCATCGTGCCGCCTCTTGATTTTGTGCAGAGTCTGTGCGAATTTCGAGTTGTAGGCCTGCAAATCGGGGGGCCAGTCGCTCGAATCGTCTACCAGGGCAAAGTACCGTCTTGCGCCATGATACTTCTTGCCATTATTGACGCCAGCCTGTCCCGACGGTGAGGATGCATACTGCCCTTCGCGGATACTTGGGTTTGGCGTGGCTTCTGATAGCATGGAGCCTCTGTTGTTATTAAACTTCCCCGGGTTCAGGAGCCGTTCTCGCACCTCTCTCGCCAGGTCGGGCCTCGGCAGGCTGGTGATCTCCTATTTTCACATGTCAGATGAGTCATGCGACCAAGACGACAAGTCATAGGCGGTTCTGCGTGCGCACCTCGAACGATTGCGCATACCAATCCTGGACTCTTCTCACAGACGGCATCTCGTTAAGTCCATCCGGCAAGTTGTTGAGTTCCTGAACCCGGTGCGCAAGGCGGATTGGGAGCTCTTCGGCGAGAAACTGCGAGGCGCGGAACAAGGTGCCTAGGAGGCAGAGTTAGCGGCCCTTTTGCCCTTTCTACGCAGGAATTGCACGATAGCAGTGCATCGAGAAGCATGTCCATACCTACGGAGGGCCTCTCGCCGAATTGGACCATCTGCCTCAAACTCACGCCCGTAGCTGGGAAGTTGGAGTAGTGGCGGATGGTGTCCATCAGCCTCTCGGAGGCCTTCCACGACATGGTGGGCAGTGGTGGGCAGGGTTGGGCGAGAAGCGACAGGTGAAGCAAGATTGGACGCCCGTCCGGACGGCTACGATTTCAGGCTGGTAGATAGGATACTGGGGGCCATGAGGGGGCGTGGGCGTTGTTGGTGTGATGGTGATGGTGTTAGAATCGGGGTTGGATAGCTACTGCACTATAGACCGAGGACCCCGCGATACGGGAAATGCGATGACGATGATCTTATGCAGCTCGGGGATGTGTACCGAGAGGCCCTGGCAGGGTCGGGAATGGACGAAGAAGCGACGGAAGCTCGAGGCGCAGGCAGAGGCAGAAACGAAAGGGGTCACAAGGAGGAGTTCGGACAAGGTGCTGGGTACAATGGCATTGGTGGTTTGGCTGGTTATAAGCGGACTTGGATTCGGGTGTTGAAGGCCAGAACGGCTGGTGTTAGTCGACTCAATTAGTCACTGAACTAGCCGTAGAGGAAGAAAAAAATAAAATAAAGCAGAAGCCGGGATTGGCTCGTGGCGACGTAGCTTGTGAGCTCCTGCTTGCCGAATCTGTGTCATTAGAGCCGAGGAGGTACAACGTGCAGGGTCATTTGAATGGTCCGTGTGTCCCGTGGCTTGGGGGTGCTGGGCGCTGGACGCTGGACGGGCGGAAGTAAGTAACCTTAGGTAGTAGGTTAGTAGGTAAGTGTGTAACCTAGGCTGCCCACTACACTACTTAGCCTACATAGTAAAGTACTAACTAGACATATGTACATCGTGCTTATATAAATACTACATAGTACATAGTTAGGAACTTAGTAAGTAGTATGTATGTATGTACCATCCATCGACATCCATTCATCCATTCAATCCACCCCTTCCAGCAACTCGTAATAAGTATCAATACAATTCATTACCACCTACCTACGTAACAACACTCGTGAGGCATTATCCGGTAAAGTCTACCTAGGTAGGTGGAAAACCACCTACGTAAGCAATAAATATCTCATATCAAACAGGAATTTTATTATCTCTTTTTGTCTCTTATTCGTTTCCATATTTCCCCGTACATGTATTATTCATGTATGTACTATGTATGTATGTAGGGGTATGTATGTGCGTATTATCTGTAAGTGTTGTACACGTAGGTAGTACGCGCATTTAAGGGAAATGGATACTTAAGTTACTAGCTAGGCAATGTCTGGTACCAGATGGATTCATGTTAAGTTAGACATCATAGTATTTGTTTCTTTAGAGACTCAATGTGGGACTAAGGTAGGTGGGTGTTACACTACTATGACCACTACCTACTACCTACATCTTCTCCTGAATCTAGATACTTTTTACCTATGTAGGTTGGGTTAGATCGGCCTATAGAAGTCTCCGACCACTACAGCACTTATCACTAACCTTACATTAGGCTCTTCCCATGCGCCCCCTTTTCCACCTACCTGTAAGAAACACATCAGAACCTCGGATTATATGCAGCGCTGCCAGCACATATGCCACCAGGTATCCAGACAGACCGGAAGAGAAAAAAAAGGAACAAGGCAAAGAAGAATGAGCAAACGGAAGAAGAGCATTGGAGAGCAACTTCCCCAAGGTGATGCCCAAATCAATAAGGAGGTGCTGAGCATTTGTGCCCCACCAAAAAGACCCAGAGACCCAGGGGTGGTCAGTGCTTAAAGTATCGCCTCTCGTTCCCCAAGTTCTTCCAGCATCGCAACTGTAAAACAATCTTGAACTCCTCGTACGCCAGTTCTCCTGCGCCCGCACCTGGAGCTTCTCCTCTCGGACAATTTAATGTTATGAACCTTCGGCGCTTTGGACACAACACGGCCTAAACTTGTACGCGAAACTCGCTTCTTTGGCAACCACAGGCGCTTTCCTAGAGTCCTCAAGCTGTCTACCTCATGACTGACTTAGATCCTGAGGACTACCCGGCTCCGCAAACGCCCACCAGAGATGCTCGAGCAGAGCCTCATTCCCGGCATCGCCGTTACGATGTGGCCACATCCAATTCATCACCATCCATCTCGCCATCGCCATCTCTCAGTTTTCTGCGCATGCACCCCTTAGGCATGTCTCCCTTTTCACCTCTCAGCCGCCAATTCTCATCGCCCTTTGCTGCGGCCACCTCGCCTCCGCGCTCCGTTTCAGAAGAGCTGAGCCCAGAAGAGGGCCTGACACAGGACAGCAAGGATGTCCTCATCCAACGCCTGAATGATCTTGCCGCCCGATTAAATCACCAAGACCTCATGACGGAAGGGAATGTCCTCAGTCTGCATAGCAAAGTGGACGAGATGGAAAGTCTACTAGCTACCCATTATCACCCTCTCAAGTCAAAGTCACCCAAGCATCGGCCTTCAAGCTCAGCCCTAGGGAGCAGCAGAAGTGAGGTCGTATCCCCACGGAGGCCCTTAACCCCAAGTCAAGTGACACCGGACAAGCCGCCACACATGCAACCTCCCTCCGCGGTCAAGACGAATGGAGGAAATCGTGAGGACAAGCAGGCGAAACCAGAGCCTGCCCCCAAAATGTCGCCAGCAGAGGCAGAACGAGTAGTGGCCGAGGCACAGCTTCTGCACAAGGGATTAGAGGAGGTCATTGCGAATCTACGTGCGCGACAAGAGGAATCTGATGCAAGCACCCCCCGCCCTTCCAAGCCCGTGTTTATACTAATATATCCTGCAGCACATACACGACCTACTCATCACGCGCGCAGAACGCGCCGCGCAGCGGATCATCTTCTTGGAAAGGAGGTTGAAGGAACTGTGAGTTTCGCTCCGATATCCTTGGCTTCACCAATGGAAATATTCCTAACTGATATTGGGAAAGCGAAAGTGAACGGAATGAAGGTGAGATGGAGATGCTCAACCTACAGATTCAGCTAAAGGCGATCGAGGTTCAGTGTCTCAGCTACGTACCTAAGGATGCCGATCACGACCTTCGAGAAAGCATTTCAGCGTGGAAGATGGAGTGGTCGGCATTGAAGCGCCGGCGGGCGAAAAACAGGGGTAGCATACATGAAGATTTCAATACACCACCCAGAAGAATGTTTTCCTCCCCAGATTGAAACATACCGACGTGGCCACGAGGAAATGGGGCGTTGGGGCTATGTTCGACATATGTATGAGAGCGCCCCAGCATTGACGATCATGTGTTTATTTTATGGACCGGAAACGGTATGTATAGTTATGGATGCATAGACGGCGTTAGGTTAGGCATAATTAGTCTTAGATACCCCAAGGGCGGAAGTCTAGGAGAAAACCAAAAAAACAACAGAGCTACATAATAATTTCGAACGTTTCGATCTGAGCCCATGAAGCGAATTGTGGCTATTTTCTTACATGACACCTCATGAACAGCATATACGGCGTGTGTAGGTAATCGGATCGAGAAGCCAAACCCCTACCAAAAATGCGCCACCGTATTACCAGATTACAACGTGACTAGTTGTAGATGAAGCGAGGACGCGTCGTTCTTCCATATACTTACCCTCTTTAGCCATAGAAGGATTCAAATCCCAGTCAAGCTAGACGAGGTTGCCGTCTTTGCATACCTAGCTCATGCGTTTCCATTACAGTAATGGTGCTTTTACAGGATGGTGTTATGGGACCATGACGGATGACGCGGGGAAGTCAGTGGAGGATCATGTCAAATATATTCTTGCAAGAGCTGGAGCGATGGAGTCAGTACCGACATCACGGACATCAATTATACTCAAGCTAAGCTGTGAAGCGGACATTTACTATTGGCTAGCTCTCCTCCCAACTAGTAGTTTCGGTGACGAGCATAAACAAAGAGATGGGGAGCGGTAGGTAGGTGTACCTGGGGCAAATAGACATAACCGTTAGGTAAAGGTATCTTAAGTACCTCCCTAGAGGCTCGAGGAATTATGTCATAGCGCAGAGGTGGCCGAATCCTAAATTCTTGGCCCCCTATTATTCATTCCACACTTTAGACTCAGACTGAAGTTGCAGGCCAGGTTAGTGGAGCAAATCCAGAATAAAAACGCGGGGAGGGAAAGTTTGTTCGGCGGAGACGTCGAATCAAGTCCTACATACCTAGGCTATCTACCTAGGTAGTGTAACTGAACTGAGAAAGGCTGGGGTAGATACCTCCTGTGTAGGTAGTTACACTAACTTAACCTAGATGGTAAGAAAAAGCAACAAGGCGCTGGGGAGGAGGGAGGCACTAAACTCAATGGGTTCTCTTGCCGGTGATGCTAAGTGAGGTAGGTAAGGTATAAGCTATTATGTATGTACATATCGTCTCCACAACTAGGCTTAGCATAAAGCTTCATCTGACATGTCAACTACCTACCTACCAGACCTAAACCTACTACTGAACAAACCAATCATCCATCTTACATCAACAACGACCAATGTTTAGGTGCCGTTACTTGCTAAGGTTAAGTTAGAAGTTTGAAGGCGTTGAAAATAAGAAGAGCAATACCAGACAGATATTAGAAGAGAGAGAAATATCAATATTCCCTTAAAACATCTCTTGACGGTTCTTGCTAACCTACCACAAATAGGTATAACACGTCTATCCTATCCACAACTTCTATACTATGCCTCTCCACCTACCTATCTAGGTACTTGTGCATATATATATGTATATCCTACATACGTATTCCATCGTCAATTTGAAATCCTATCCTGGTCCACTCAAGTGATCGACACGTCTGGGTAGTTCTAGGTCATGCAAAAGCAGCTCCGAATCTCCCAACTTACCTAGACGACGTGCTGCTAGCTCGGCTTAATTGGGCAGTCGGCACATGGCGCCGTCGACATCGTCATCTCAGCCCTTGCTTTGTCGAGAAGAGCACATTGCGGGGAGCACAGCCGACGGCTTGATGGATTGATGGTGTTGTGATACAACGTCATTGTCCTTCCATATCTTGCCTGTCCACCTAGTCCTCCCAGCCAGACTGATCAGACATTTCTTCTGATTCGTCTAGGCTTGCCAGTATACATCAGGGGAGAAGAGAGCTATAGGCAGAAGTACTAGGGCCTTGTTATCCAACGTAGCACATGGGTATAATGACGTCGAGGTCAGATCCTATCACCGAGCAAGCAACCCCTTATGCTACCATATCCAGCCGATCTCGCGCCAGGCTGGGGTTCGACAACATGCGAATCCATCCTGTCGGTGCAACATGCCTCGCCAAGGGGCTGCTAGGCATACTAGTGTATGCCTACCTATTCAACAGAGCTTGCTGGCACCGCCGTTAAACCCCAGTGGTACAAGCTTAAGTATCCCCCTATATGTGTAGATAGGTACGTATGGGCATGTATACATGTTAGAGCTTTTAGTAAACAACAAAGTCCCGATGGTCTCTTCTCTAGCCCAAGTCTAAAATACCAGGCTTCCCCCGCTTCCTCCCGCAATCTTTGTACGTTCCCCTTTTCCCTTCCCCTTTCTCTTTAATTCCCAGCCCGAGTCAGCCACCCATAGCTTCATTATTCTATCTGTAAGCAAAAACAATTTGAGTATCGCGTATTGTTAAGCTCCAACATCATGACTTCCAACCCAAAGAACGTGCCCTCAGGCGGTGGCGGTGGTGGTAGTGGTGTGCTCGGGGAGAAGTCGTCCCCGAGGAAGGACTCTAGCCACTCGGCAATCTCACACGACGAGATTGAGAACCGGCTGAGCAATCTAGACGAGGAGCACCGCAAGCGCCTCGAGGCCGAGTCCCGGCTCGATAATCCCCTCGCCGGCCTGTCGACCGACGAGCTGGCGAGACGGGGCGAGGCATACTGCGCGAAGCACGGCATAACCGACGAGGAGGATGTGCGGGCATTCCGTCTGGGCGCCATCATCGCCGGCAACTACAATAGATACGACATCGTGGACGGGCTCACGGCAGACGAGAGGAACGTTCTCGACCGCGAGATCACGCACAAGTGGTCTAACCCGGCCATGCTCTACGCCGTCATCGTCATCTGCTCGCTCTGCGCTGCTGTCCAGGGCATGGACGAGACCGTCGTCAACGGCGCCCAGTTCTTCTACAGGAAATTCTTTGGTATCGGCGACTCCAGCTCCCAGCGAGGTAAGCAAGCCTTCAACTAGTACCTACCCACCCACCTACCCATACTGGTTTGTAAATCTTTCTTAGTCTGTATATATCTGACGTTGATTTGTGTATTAGATGCTTGGCTCTTGGGCCTGACGAACGGTAAGCCAACATACAGGATCGTAGATGCGGATTTCGAGGAAGCGTAATTAGGTCTAATATATCGCCCATCCGTCAGCTGCCCCCTATATATGCTGTGCGTTTGTCGGCTGCTGGCTCACGGAGCCGATGAACAAAAAATTCGGGCGTCGCGGCTCGGTATTCATCTCATGTCTTATCTCGGCCGCGGCCTGCTTCTGGCAAGCCTTTACTGTAAGTGCAGAAGCCGTGCCCAAACTTCTCGAAGTGTCTTATCCCAACAGCCTTCACGAACACCTGGTGGCATATGTTCATCGCCAGATTCGCCCTCGGGCTAGGCATTGGCCCCAAGTCGGCCACGACCCGTCAGTTATATCTATCTCCCTGGTCGCTCCACACAGTCGCAGACTACTAACTTATATCACAGCTATGTTCGCCGCGGAATGCTCTCCGCCTAAACTTAGAGGTGCTCTAGTCATGCAATGGCAGATGTGGACCGCATTCGGAATCATGGTAGGCTACGTGGCTGACCTAGCTTTCTACTCTGTTCCCAACCTGTCCGGCATCATCGGTCTAAACTGGCGTCTCATGATGGGATCGGCCATGATCCCCGCCGTCTTCGTCTGCGCCCTTGTATACTTCACCCCTGAGGTGCGTGCTCATACTTCCTCAACCGACAAATTCAATTTCTTCTAACAAAGTCATCTAGTCGCCCAGATGGTACCTCACGAAGGACAGGCACATGGATGCCTACAAGTCTATCTGCCAGCTTCGGTTCAGCAAGGTCCAGGCCGCGCGCGACCTGTTCTACATGGACACCCTGCTGCAGGTCGAAAAGGAGACCATGCAAATCGGCAAGAGCAAGATCAAGGAGATCCTAACCGTCCGACGGAACCGCAATGCTGCGCTGGCCTCGGAAATCGTCATGTTCCTGCAGCAGTTCTGCGGTGTCAACGCGATCGCGTACGTATCACCCTGTTTAGGTATTCTTTCTATCACGCCGGGGTATTTGAGTTCTGGGACGGGAATCCCCTTTTCTCAGTGGTTGCTGACATGCGCGTCTCCCTCGTTATAGTTACTACTCGACCAACATCTTCATCGACAGCGGTTTCGGCGAGCAGGCCGCGCTGGCGGCTTCGCTCGGCTTCGGCGTCGTCAACTTCCTTTTTGCGCTGCCCGCCTTCTACACGATCGACACGTTCGGCCGGCGGAATCTCCTCCTCACTACCTTCCCCGTGAGTATATTGCCATTCCTCGGGTATTTTGTTTAATTTGAGCTCTTTTTGGGGGAAGAGAACCCCCTCTTTAACTATCACTGGTATTTCAGACTAACGCGACGATGCGCCGCAGCTAATGGCCTTCTTCCTGTTCTTCACTGGCTTTAGCTTCTACATCCCCGAACAGAGCACCGCGCATGTCGCTTGCATTGCGCTCGGTATATATCTGTTCGGCGTAGTTTACTCGCCTGGAGAAGGTGTAAGTAAAAATCGCACCCCCCCTTTCTTTTTCTTTTGGAAGAAGAGAAAAGAAGAGTTCCGAGCTAATACTAATCTTCCCTCCTCGTCCTCCTTCTTAGCCCGTCCCCTTCACCTACAGCGCGGAGGCGTACCCGCTTTACATCCGGCCGATTGGCATGTCACTCGCGACGGCGACGACGTGGTTCTTCAACGCGGTCATCTCGCTGACGTGGCCTTCGATGGTGCAGTCGTGGACCGAGCCCGGCGCCTTCTCGTGGTACGCGGCCTGGAACCTGGCCGGTTGGGTGCTCGTGCTGCTGTTCGTGCCCGAGACCAAGGAGAAGACGCTCGAGGAGCTCGACGCCGTGTTCGACGTGCCCCTGCGCAGCACTATGCGCTACGGCGCCGCCCAGGCATTCTACTTCTGGAACCGTTACATCTTCCGCCGCGACGTCCGGCCCCCGCGCGTCCCGGCCTCGGCCGACGCCATCGAGTACGCGAGAGAGCGCTTCGAGAAGGAGAAGCAGCACGATGCCACGGCGAGGGTGTAAATATTTGGAACGACGGGGGTTGTACATCTTACGGGACCTCTGTATGTCATAGTCTAGTTCATTAATCGGGGTATATCGAAGATTGGGGACCTATGGTGGCGGTGGTTAAGTTGGAGTCTTTGCAGTAAACCGTGTGGTAGATAATGCAATGTCTTTGGTAGGCTTGAATTACCATCTCTTGTCAATATGCTCTTTCTATTACGACACATAGTTTCATGGGTGGTTTAGATATATACCTATCTACGTATACCTCACGATAATGAATACTATATCGTGTGTTAGTGGGCAAGCACAGGGCATCGCATCACTCACTCCTTTAGACCGGGAAGGTTGCATTGTGTAATCATCGTCTTGACTTAGCCGAGAGCGATAAACAGAATGGTAAGGGAATAACGAGAGCTTCGTATATTATGCCGTCTACTATACCTAGCAGAACCGTTATCCACGAAGGTAAACTCAGTCGGAGTCCGTTTTTACGTCGTAGGCAAATCATACACGAAGAATATATCCCCACCTAAAATAAAAAGGGGGGCTAGAAGTCATCGCCACTTCCTTTTTTTTGTCTTCTTTTTCTCTTGTTGTCGTCTTCATACGAACGTGCCTCTTATTCCGGCGCGAAATCAACTCTCAAATAAAATACAATCGGCCTCTTCCCCCTCTCTCCTCCCCTTTGTCTTCCTATCGACCCGCCTCCAGCTCCGCCCCGCCTCACCAGGGATTCGACCAGATGCGGCAGACGGAGGAGCTGCCGACCATGGTCTTGTAGTCGTTGTCGTGGCGGTTGCCGCCGGGGAAGTGCTCGCCCTTGACCCAGGGGCGCGAGCCGCTGCCGTCGTCGTACTCGGCGCACTCGCGCACCACCCACGACGCGGCCCAGGCGAACGACGAGCAGCTCGTGTAGTACGTGTACTGCCGTAGGTTGCACCAGGTGATCCTTAGATTTTGAGTAGGGGAAAGAGTTAGTAAAAAAATATAGATAGGGTAATGTTATGCGTAGGTAGGTACATGGTATGAAATTTCTTTTTGACTAGGATGGGAAGGGAGGGGGGAAGAGGGGGAGAGGGAGTTTCCCACTCACCACTCGGCGTCGTTGCCGTTCATCTCGCACTGCACCTCCGCGCACGTGCGCCTCGCCAGCGAGCACTCGCCGTCCTCGGCCCACTGCCAATCGATCATCTGCCTGATGTTGGCGGTCGAGGCGACGTTGTTCGATCTGGTAACAAAACGGGTTGGTTAGTCGGGAGAGGGGAGGCCAAGTCTTTGGTAGGTATACTTGAGAAGAAAAAAGAAGAAGAAGAAGAAAAAGGAAAGGGGGGGAAGGGGAGTCGCTATCTCTCACATATGACAGTTTACGTAGCCATCGCGCATTTGGTTGTGCTTGATCTTCAGGGAGCCGCGCAAGTCGGACGAGTTTCTCGAGCCGAACTTGAAATCAGGATTGACCTTGCGGGCCTGGGACTCGACATCTCGGACTAGGTTTTTTTTGTGTGTGTCCCTCCCCCCCCCCGAACCTCGCCGCTCGGGGAGAGAGAAAAGAGAAAATTAGTATATACATACGTATCTTATCCCTCGAAGAACATTTTGTGGTGTGAACACAGGGGGGAAAGGAAAGGAAAGGAAAGACGGGAGAGAAGAAAAAACTGACAGGACCCGTAAAACGTATAATTGTCTCCCGAGTCGTCGATCTGGCCCGTCCACCTCATGGACCCGAGCGACAGCCCCTGCCGCTCCAGGACCACGTCCAGATCGTCCGATCCGCGCGCCGAGACGATCTCGAGGCCCGGCTCGCCGGGCACGGGGGTCGCGGAAACGAGGCGGCCCGCTGCCGCCGCCAGGACGGTGATAATAGTGGTGATGGGATACTTCATTTTTTTCCCCCTTAATTTCGCGGGTGACGACAAGGGTATATAAGCCGTTAGGTAGGCCAAGTGAGTAATCCGGCCTAGATTGGAGAAAAAAGAAGTAGGTAAGGTATGTGTGAGTAAGTAAGGCGTGAGGCTAGGTTGCTGATGACAGCGGGCGAACAATTATAAGTATAATGCAGATGTATTCGTTTCCGTGTCCCCAGTATAGTCTATATTCGGCGTGTAATGAAAGGGGGGAGGGTGATTTTCCATACTCCCAGGACGGAGTATTTATATATACCTCTTTCCCTCCGTTTATTGTTCCTCCTTTTTTACTCCTAGTTCTATAAGAACAAATTCACTATCGATACGCAAAGCCTGGAAATTCACCACTTTCTTCTCTAGGAGTATTTAATTCATTTTCTTGAGTCACTACTGTTAAATCACCAGCATACCGGCAGAGGCTGTGTGACCACAAACAAGTGAATAGTCCCTCAAGTGACACACTCGCTTATTCCTAGTAAAGAGGGCTGCGGTTTTAAGGGGGCTTGAGAAGATGAAGACCAGAGGATTAGTGAATATAATTAGCAAAACAAATTACAGAACTACTATTCAGGTTAGATAAAGTATGAATAACACCGCATGATAGAGCCTAAATAGGGACCAGACAGACATCGACACCAAGCAAAAACTTTTCTGTAATAAGGAAACGCATGTGCAATACCTATCTACCTAGAACTCCTAACTATAGAGTATCTCAGAACTATGATCCCTCAACGAACCTCTGACAAGAAGGACGAAGATAGAAATATTCCTAAGAACATCTATTTAAGTTGGTGCAAACGAGATCGAAACCCGTAACTGACTGCTTCTTTCGGTCGACCTCACTAACCCGAGAAAACCTAGATAGAATAGCTACCAGTCTCGAGGCCCCTAACCTGAACTGTAAGCCCAGAAAAAGCACAACGCAGAATGAAACCGTTTTGTGTGCGGAAAGAAGTAGATGTAGGTCGTCAGAACCGACTTCTTGAACCGAGACTTGATAACCACAAGCCAACCCCAGAGAAGATTCATTGCCTCTAAGCATTTACTATGCCGACAGGATACTGTAGATAAAGGGGGCTCAGAAATCTTCTGAACTGTCGCCCGAGTATTCCTCATCCTCAACCACGGTATCGGGTGCTCCGGGATGGTTGACTGGTCTCTTCGCAAATGGCCGAGGAGCATAGAACGTTGCGCGCGTGTCCTGTGAGCATTAGGTTAGATTATCAAGCAGATTCTTCAGGGCGGGGGAGATACTCACTCCTTTGTAAAATTTGGAGTTATTTCCACGACTTATAACAGAGTCAGCAGTTGATGCCGTCGGTTCAAGGTTCTGGGACCCAGATTCTATGTTTTCAGTGAAGGTAGCTCCTTGGGGTTGGAAGGCAGCTGCACTATACAGATCCGGTTGAGTCCCAGTGGCCCATTCAGATGGGGTTGCTTCGGTTAGAGTCTCACGTGTATCCTGTACACTGGTACTGGCTCTCGAATGACGAGACGGATGAATTTCCTGAGATGCATTGGATGTGTAGCCAGGAATGCCTCTAGACGCCACAAGGTGCCAAAGATGGGGGGGGACTCTATTGGTACCATCTACCGACAATGAAGCTTGGGTACTTTCGCGAGACTCGAAAGTGGCATTGTCATCTTCATCATACGGGACCATCCGTTGGGTTGCTGTTGCCTTGCCCTTATATTCTGCTGGACCCTTGGTTGTGATTGAGCTCTGAATCGAACTAGCTCTGCCAATGCTCATTGTACTGATAGTTCTGATTGCATCCTGATCATCGTTAGCCGTAGTTTTTATAAAGATGGAGCCGCCATACCTCGTCACCATCATCATCGTCATCGTCGTCGTCGTCGTCGTCATAGCCGTCGTCGGTGTCGTTGGCGACATCCTCTTGATGATCAAGGAAAGCACTCTCAAAGCCAGAGATGATTGAAGTAATACCACCTCCATCTTGACCACCATGGATAGTGCCACGGTCATAGTAGTTATCCTCACCATCCAAATCGTCATCTATATCATCCTCATCGCTCGAGTAACTACTTCCTAAGTCGTCATCACTATCAGAGCGATGATCTTCAGTTCCTAAGACGCTGCCTCCAGGATAAGCAGTGATCTGTCCGGCGAGTTCACTGGCAGGCACCTCTTCATCAGGGGCGACATCGGGTGCTTCGTGACCTGGCCATCGAATCTTCCAATCCGTGCATACTATGCACCACTGTAATATTATGGTTAGTGATGAATCGCCATTCCCAAGAATATTGCTTACTGGATGAAGCTTGTTTCGCTGGGCCTTGCTGAAGTGTGACCTAGCTTTGTACTTGCTACATGGTCCAGAGCACCTAATCTCAACTTCGGTAACGAGATGTTCCTTGCATGTCAAGCCTATAGACTCCGGGGTAATGCCATCGCTCATGTGCCCCTTCATCTGCTCCCACTGGGCACGTTGGCTTAGGGAGAATTCGGAAGTTGGCTTCCATTTGTTGCACGTTGCACATTTGAATCTATATGTCCAGGGTTAATTTTAGGATCCCCCATTCTGGGATATTGGAGCTTACGATCTTGGGAGCGTAGTGCCTTGACTAGAGCTTTTGTTAGTGCGACTGTAGACCCAAATAAGCTGATATATATAGGTAAATATAAGAACATACCGGTAGCTCTGAGCCTTGAATTTCTGCCCAGCCATGTTGGCTTTGCTCAAGGGCGACGAGCGAGAAGCCTGCGTGCGCGCAAGGTCAAATGTCTGCTCCTGGGCCCGAATCAATTTCAGGAATAACGAAGACGTGAGAAGGGAAGTAGGGTAAGACAAGCTACCCAAGAGGCGAGCTGAATACCAAGCAGACACTTGGAGGGTCAGTGAATGGGCAGGTATAGTTTATCGTGAAACTAAGGAAGGTCAACCCGCAATAGATTTTGTGTTGTGACCCAAGAGATGTAGATGGTAGCTACCCGCTTCGTGTAAGCTGTCTGGCTAAGAGAGAGGGTGTCTAAGGTCAGATGGTCAGTTGGGGGAGATACGCGATGGTGCTTATGGGAAAGGGCAAGATAACTACTAATGTAAGTACCTACCTATTTAATGTATGTCTGGTGCAAACAGACACTTTCAAACTAGGTGTTGTTGCTGTTAAATTTTTTTAAAAAAAATTTTGATGTTGTTGCCGGCCAACAGGATACCTCGCGGAAGAAAGGTGTGGAAGAAAACAAATTGAGTTTGTGAATGGGCGCAAGCAAACTTCAATGTTGGAAAGTATTTACTACTAGCTACTACATAGTACCTAACTTAGTACCTACCTTATGTACCTATGTAGGTACTAAGGTAATTACCTATTAACCTGGAAAGTTAAAACCTACAGACAGGTCACGTATTGCTGTAATTCAGAAGGTGTAATGCCAGTAGGTAAGTATGGTTCTTGCCCAAGGAACGACTTTCTGTTGCTGGGTGTTGACTACATAAGTACATATGTACCTACCTATGTATAAGGTACTTATGTTTATTTTTTTAGCTACTATATATGTATGTAGGTACTCTATGCTTATATCTTTAGGTACTAGGTACTCCATATGAATAGAGGCGTACCTGCCCTGATGCATTCTTGCTGTCTGGGTGAAGTTGAAGGACTTACTCACATCTTATATATCTTACCTAGTATCTACTACATACATACTTAAGGTACCCATTAACCTACATATGTATGTAAGTAACCTAGGTTACATATGTACTTATCTCCTATCGTTATATTTCGTATATACGGAATGCATTCATATATCTGTCCATAAATGTAGGCGGTATTTCCCATAACACGTCTGGCAGCATCACCAAGTGTGTGCTGTGGACCAGGAGTTGTCCATCGACCAGGTAGCAATAGCCAGTTATTTTACACTTTCCCTGCATACCTTGACCCTACAGTAGGTTTCGAGAAAGAGGATGCATGTCTAGTAACTAGGGAGCTACGGTGATGATATGTGATTTATTCATGGTGATTCCAGATCTGAGGTGCTAGGTAAATTAGGTAGGGATACAAGAAAGGCTTTCTAAAGCCACAACCCGAATCTACAATTATACCTTACCTACCTCCTATATAGGTAGGTAGACATCCCCATTCTTCCCCTATTGTATAATTTCATCACGAGTTGCCTGGGAATCGTCCTCTGGGTAGATAGATATTGAGATCTAATGACCAAAACACACAAACCTGTTGGTCATCGACATGGCCTTTCCGACGAGAACCACACCCTTCAAAGAGCTTATAGCTTTATACACCCCGAGAGCCTCTGGGAGGCGGGGAAAGGAGTTCCTGCTATGATGGTTGTAAGATAGATTTGTAACCTGGAATTAGGCGCCCTCGATTCCTTTCGACCTATCATCCTCAGCGCATTATGATTTACTCGTACAAGCCTGCAGTGGCAGGTAGGGATTTGCGTTTGGAGTTTGAGAAACGCAAGCACAATTACTGTTGTGTGATACCGAAGGCCTTGTCTTCATATTGTGATATGCTATGTGTGCTTCCGGCAGTGTTGTTTGGCTGCGTCCTCGATCCCTTTTTATTTCCGAGACTAGGTAGTAGTTGCGTTTAGAGACTTTGAACCCAAATTCAAGTATTGATCACAATATTACATGGGTAAAAAGTGATGCATTCTTGCTTGATACACCTGTTGTGTAAGAAACCAAGTGTTGGCATGATATATTCGTGCGAGGTGAACTGCCGAGTCCTGGTCGATTGCCTGCGACAACTAATGGTCACACTAGATGACGGCATAACACTGATATCATGATCATAGGCGTCAATGATCTCGTAGCTAATATCATACTCCTTAAATTTGCAGGTGAACCCCTCATTCCTACGGCCTTGTTCCATTGCTATAGCATTATACTATGGGCTTAGGTAGTCCTAAGCTGCAAGGTCGCTGTCTCCCCGTCAACTAGACTATTGGGCACTTTATGTTGAGTTAGCCTTGTCAGCCATCCATATCTTAGGAATCGAAACGGCATATTTAGCTTGTCCTGCCCCTGACTCGGCAGCAGCGTGTGAGTGGGGTGTGGCAGCAAACCTACGGATCAATTATGCCGTCTGGAGTTTCCGGACGCCGTATGGAGTGAAAGCCCCTTAAGACATCAGCCCTTTAATGTCTTGATGCTCGAGGCGGGTTGGAGGGGATTTTATTTTTTTGCTGAAGTGGTTGATAGATAGGCAGGCTGGACTACAATAGAAGCTGACCTGGACAGACAAACTCGGTTACAACTCAGTCAGCGTAGCCCCCGTGTCTTCAACCCTCGCAATCACGGCCAAAGTCTGTTCATATTATCAGAATCCCTCGATTATCCGGGAGGTGTTCCTTGTTTCGCAGGATCAGCCCCCCCCTCGCCTTAAAACGGGCGGTTCAGGAGTCAGGGATCCTGTAACACGGGGATCTCATTGTAGTGTATGAGTAAGGCTTCTAGAAGGCAGGATTAGAATAATAAGATCTGCAGCTGTCTTATACGCCCCAAATTTCCTGCTGCGGGTTGACTGCCATTTCTAAACGGCGTTGTACTTATTGGCGCGGGGTTGTTTGCGACACGGTACCAGCCATCGCCAAACGCAGACGGCATTGTTCTCAATGCATACGAGCTCGCTCGTGTATTCATTTCTGGATTTATGCGGGAGGCGGTTCAGCCGAGAAGATTCGACGGGACTTCCCTGCTCTCGACACTGTATCGAATCTAGTGTAAGCCGCCCGCCACCAGAACGAACAGCAACGACGGAGGACGACCCGGAACGGTGGCCGAACATCTGATGATGTCCTCGTTGCCACCTCTCATCGCAAATCGCGGCTAGAATCTCTCCGCACTGACCTGGATTTGCTTTGTTATGTGGTAATATGAGACTTTTCATATTGAAACATTTCGGGCTACCAGTCCTGGCACGCCGTGTTCGACGGGCGGCGACTCTCCCACACGCGCAAGTCTACGCGTCCCGTGCTGCCGCGGCACTCGAGAGGCACACCCAATTGTTTGGTTGCGGTGCGGTGCTGTGCTTGGTCGCGGGCATGGCGAGACGATGGCGGGTACCTGATCAACGTGCTTTTTCCATTGGCCTCCCAGCCACATGCAAGGTTCAGGCACAACAGTTTAAAAGACTGGCAGAGACAAGGCTTGGCTCCTCGGTCCCAAACCAGACACGGGGGATATGGGCACCAACATGGGACGGAATCAATGCGGTGGGCCCGCGAAGTTGGCTTTTGTAGGATCGGCAGGGCCTGGCAATACCAGCATCCTCTCACGTGTTGACCTCGATTTCGTACCAGATTGCGTGGAAGTGCAAGTTCCGTGGGCGAGGGTCCTGAGTACCTTGGGTACTTTCCCTCACAGACCGCACCCAGTGCACCTCGGATGCTCCCACTCAACCGTGCCTGCGTGCTAGTGTACCTACCTAGGTACCTAAGTCTTCCCCTCCCCCCCCCCCCCCCCCCCCCCCCCCCCTACCCCCTTGAACACTATTTTCCCATAAATAGCTTAGTCTAGTGCTAGTTTTGTGCACCATACCGCCCGAGCGGTGACTCTAAATGCGTATATAGTAGTACGGACGTACATTATGATGAAGGTCGGGTTGATTGATCATATGGAAGGGGCAATGGTTCGTTCTGCTGCACGTCAGAGCTCTCTCTTAAAGTGCACATCAAATACATAATAGGTACTTACTGGAATCACCTTTTTCGATCTTCCCTCTCCCAAGCCTCTCCTTTTTTCGGTGGCAACCAAGGCGCGGAGCTCCAACAGACGCGCCGTGACTTAGACTATTGCGCCAAGCTCCTCGCGGCCAGATCGGAATTACGGACCTCCCCCTTTTATTTGGAGTAGGGGCCGACCATAATAAGCATACTCCTAGGTAAATGTACGTAACCATTCCTCTCTTGTGCTTATACCTATATGTATACGTACATACTAATGTACATAAGTACTTACTAGATAGATACATACGTCCAGGCTGCTAGCTGCACTGTAGATACTGTACTGGAGGGGCTTGATGCATAATTTGGTTTCCCCCACCACTTCTTTTCTTTTCGTCTTGTCTTTTCCGTCTTGTGTCACTCTTTATCACTTCTTGCCAAGTGCCGAGTCTGGATGGGTGCCTGAGGTATTGATGTACCTAGGTATGATGTATACAACGAAAACAACGAAAACATAAACATGACGCTCAACACGCGAGTCGTATTGGCGAGTGAGTTGATTGTCGTGAGAGGTGGGATGACAATCCCGAAAAATATCTCTTCGGTGCGGATTTTCAATTCGACTATCCTATCGCTTGTCGTGCCCCAACAAGCCGCCAAACGGTCATTCGTCAGGTAGAGACGCCATGGATACGCGATACCCCATATTGTTTGGATCGAGCTGGTTTGCATTGGAAGAATAGTGACCTGTGCGTTGGCATTGATCCAAGCAGGGTGACCATACCTACTAGGTACCATCCACGCGTCGTTTTGTTTCCTAACTGGGCAATCCCTGTTTCCCCTTTGCGTCTTGAGCTGCCGTAGTGGTTGAACTGGTCAAGTCTAGTTAGGCAATTATTATTGGACTTACTTCCGCTTGCATTCTCACTAACACCAATGCCGCGCTCTCAGTGACCGATAAGCTCTCACCTCACCATTGCTTGCATGCTTACTGCATAATGCGGATGCTATATGTACGTATGTACCAGACGTACATAGGAGACTCAGATGGCATTGCATTCGAATGAAGAAAATTTGAGTGCTAAGCCGGGACGAGAAAAGCCATCCTGAAATCCTTCTTGGGGCCCTTTTCTTTGGCCCTTCCCGATGAATTGGCGTACATATGGCCATATCCACTGACCCTGAACGAGAATGACGGGCAGTGCCACATGCATCTTACCAGCCCAGCCCTACTCCCGTAACCTGAACGATGTTTCTAATTAACAGTCTACCTAGCCACCTACTTTAATATACTGTAAGTAGGTACATCAATATTGAGGTGAGTGGTGAAGGTATTGTACTACGTACTTACATTTCAGAATCGCGTGAAGCTCATCTTAATTACAGTACCTACTACCTACTAACCTTAGACTATGTCTGGTAGATGTAGTTTAGATTAACTTACCTAGGTGCCTACTTAACCTGATAGCGAAGTGAGTAGGTATGTACAGTCGGTGGACAAAAGTTCCGACAGTTCCCACTTTATATTAAGCCTCACTTATTTTACATTAAAAAATCTTCACATTTTTATATTAAACTTAATTATAAAAAAATTAATTTATATTTAATAGTTTTTAAACTTTAATTTTATGTTTTTATTTATAGTTTATTAATTTAATTTAATTATACATTAACTATTAAATTTAAAAGTTAAAATATAAACTTGTTTATTTTATATTAAAATTATATAATAATTTTATATTAAATTAAATTTTTAAAAAATATATTTATTTTTAATAGCTTTTAAACTTTATATTTATAAGTTTAATTTAATTTGTTTAATTTAATTTAACTATATATTAACTTTTTAAATTATAATATTAAATTTTTTTATTTTTAAAACTTAATAAAAATTATAAAAATTAAATAATTAAATAATTATTATATAAAATAAGTTTTATTTTAAATATAACTTTTAAAACTATTATAATTTTAATATTTTATATTTTAAATAAATTTATTTAAAAACTTTTTTAAAAAAGTTAAAATTTACATTTTTAAATTAATTTTTTACATTTTTTAAAAATTAATAAAAAATCAAATAAATCGTGCATTTTATACATTTTAATATATATAACTTTATTATAATTTTTAATAATTAAGTTTAATATAAAAATGTGGAAATTCGTTTATTTAAAACACGTGAGTTTTGGTGTGAAAAGTCGAAACTGTCGAAATTTATGTCCCCCCACTGTACGTAGTGTCTGGTAGTAGGTAAAAAATACAGGCAAAAGTACCATCCACCAATTCTTGGTCTAGGTATGCAGGTATGTAGGTAGGCAGTACCAAGTGAAGTACAATGTGTCCTACTTTAGATACTGTATGTATGTACCTACCTAACCTAACCTTAGTGTAGTATGTATAGAAGAATCAAATGCGTCTAACTTAGGTTAATAAGTAAGGAATTCTTGTTGAAAACCCCCCACTCTGTTCTCTTGCTATTCCCAACCAGACCCTGAATGACTACTTCTACTACCTACTTACACCAGACTAATGACTAGGTAGGTAATGGAGGGTTTTACTTGCTAGTGCAGCTCAGATCGATCAATCCGCCCATCCCATTCGCACAGATTCCCGAGCTTGCAACTTCTTGTTGTTGTTATTCTTGGGTTCTCACGGGTAATGATGTAAGACTTGGGTATGGAATCGAAAATAAGAGATCCTTCTCTTCCCAATCATCTTTAAGTGCTAAGGTATCTTTATTTGACGTAAGAAATGTCAGGAGCTGGACCCCTGGAAGGTAAAAGAGGAACATAAGATTAAAAAATCATGTAATCAAACTAAAGTTGTAACGCACCAAAATTTTTCTTTTCTCTTTTTCTTTTTCCTCCCCCCCTCCCACTTCGCTCCTGTTCAGGACCCCTGGAGTCAAGGGCAGATTGGGCAAGATTGGCTGTAGAGAGAGCAAAGAGCTAGCGAGATTGGTGCCCTTTATGCTGGCCCCGGGCATTTTATTCATGCTATACTAAAGGCTCCTCGAGGGCCCATAGCCTAATCCCGGCCAGTGTGCCACTGAACTAAAATTCGTGTACGTAGACGGTACATTCCAGGTACTGCCTCGCCCCAGCCCGTTTCAGCTGGGCGCAGGGGACCGGAGAAGTAGTTGTCGGGTAGCCAGGCTGGTGCGGGCAGGTAGCGAGCAGGTAGCACCTGCCAAAGTACCCCTCGACCTCTGTACCTCCTCTGCCTGCCAGTACCTCCTCTGATTTTCCTCTCTCATCACCAACCAGTCAATCAATTAATCGATCCATCCGACCATCGAACCCGACCGACCCATCACATTCAATCCTCTCTCCCTCTCCCTCTCTCTCTGTGTCTCTGTGTCTCTCTGCCTCTTGTCTCCCAAGTAGCAGCTCAGCCAGTCAAGTTCCTTTCCTTTCACATTTTGCCATTCCTTTTCCTCTGTCTCTTGTCATCCCATTTCACTTTCGCTCACAATTCGCAAACGGGGGTTTTGTTTAAAATAAAAAAAGAAGACAAGGGGAAATACCTACACGCGCCCAACCGCGAAGCTGACTTGAGTCTTCTTCGTGAGCGTTGATTTTCCCTCTCTTCTCTCTCTTCCCACCTTATCTATCTTTTTCTTAAAAAGGAATTCCCTGCCATTATCTGAGCCTGCGACACGACCACGGCCTGGCGTGTTCACACGGTCCAGCGCGACTATTACCTATTACCGTACCGCAGTACATAGCATCAGGAACACCCATAATTCACCATAATCCAACGACAAGCTCAGGCATCGTCCATCCGCTCCTTTTCTCGAATGTACTACACAACCTCTCCTATCACTGTTATTTTCTTCCTACCATTTTTTTAATCGATCAACCAGTCACTCCCTTTTTCTAGACAGGCATCTAATGCGCTAGCAAGGGACGTCATATTCCCAATTTTCCAGAAGCTCTGCCAATCTACCAGCTCCAAGCCAGACCCGCAGCCCGACATTCTGGTCCCATAACTCCCCTGTTGCTTTTTATTCACCCTCTTGGTCTGCTCTTTACCTATCCCGCTCTTTTTTTTATCGTTATTATTATCTTGGGTCCCTTTTCTCTTCATTGCGTCCCCGGTCCCCATCTGTTACTATTTTCCCACGATATCTCGTCTGTTTGGTGTTCAATCCTTTCCCGATCGGCCAGCTTGACTGTGTGTGTACCTCTGTACTCAAACGACCTTGACCGACCTGAATGCACCGACGGACCTGCATGGCTCTTAGATAGAGCTATCGACTCGACAGGAATTTGTATAGGAAAGACCTTGTTGCGGAACAAGAGTGCGGTCAAACTGCTGCCGCCGCCCGCCCGCCCCCAGCTCACCTCTATTCACACCTTATTGGCGCAGCACCCTCGCCAGACGTCCAGTATGACGGTAGCACACGATCTGACCCATCGAGGGTCTTCTGTCCAGAGCGCTGCTGGGATGGCTCTTGAAGATCGGTTTGAAGTATTGAAGGAAATCGGTGATGGCAGCTTTGGCAGTGTTGCGCTGGCAAGAGTAAGGACGGCTGGTGCGAACGTTGCTCGCCGTGGAACTGTGGTAAGTATCCCTAACTGGAGTGTGAACATATCCGGCTGATCATCCGACTGCCAGGTTGCTATTAAAACGATGAAGAAGACCTTCGAGTCTTTTAACCCTTGTCTTGAGCTTCGGGAGGTTGTTTTCCTCAAGACACTGCCGCCCCATGCTCACTTGGTTCCCGCGCTTGACATATTTCTCGATCCTTTCACCAAGAAGCTTCATATCTGCATGGAGTATATGGAAGGCAATTTGTATCAGCTCATGAAAGCGCGCGACCATAAGTGCTTGGACAACAGCAGTGTCAAGAGTATACTGTTCCAGATCATGCAGGGTTTGGAGCACATTCACGCTCACCATTTCTTCCACCGTGATATTAAACCCGAGAATATCTTGGTGACCACATCTGGTCACCAAGACTCTGGTAACTCTTTCCGACGATACTCGGCCCTAATGACACCCCCTTCAACACCCCCCACCTATACCGTTAAAATCGCAGATTTCGGATTGGCTCGCGAGACGCATTCGAAACTGCCTTATACCACGTATGTATCAACCAGATGGTATCGTGCACCCGAGGTCCTCCTTCGTGCTGGTGAATACTCAGCTCCGGTGGATATTTGGGCTGTCGGTGCTATGGCGGTGGAGGTTGCGACGCTGAAGCCATTGTTTCCCGGAGGCAACGAAGTCGACCAGGTCTGGAGGGTCTGCGAGATTATGGGTAGCCCGGGTAACTGGTATAACAAGGCAGGTGCACGTGTGGGTGGCGGAGACTGGAGAGAGGGTACGAGGCTTGCTGGGAAGCTTGGCTTTTCATTCCCCAAGATGGCTCCCCACTCGATGGATACCATTCTGCAAACACCGCAATGGCCGTCTTCGCTCAGCCAATTCGTCACCTGGTGCTTGATGTGGGATCCTAAGAACCGACCGACGTCGACACAAGCTCTCGCCCACGAATACTTCGCAGATGCCGTCGACCCCCTCCGGCCGAAGTCATCTGCCTCTAGAATCCTCGGACGAAAGCAGTCAGACATCTCGCGCACGAAAGATTCTAGTTCGCCAACCCCGATGGCATCGAAGCCCTCGTGGTTTAGGAAGTCGCTAATCGGCCGATCCGAGAGCACGGAAAATACTGCCGCCCAGGTAAGCGTGAAGGACAAAACCGCAGCCCCACGACCATCACCTGTACAGCCAGCAACCGTCAACGAGATCAATGTTGCCAAGCCTCGACCTGCTGCTAGCAAGCGGACAACATGGACTAATGGACCATCAAATGTGGCTCCCATGCCTATCCTGCCAACTATCCGGCCCATTTCGCCCTTATCTGATGCGGTAACTGCCCAAGCATCGAATCGTGCACTAGCATATTACGATGCATATGCTAATGGATATCAGCGCCACGCGGCTATTGAGGAGAAGGCATCCAAGAAAATCGGACGGCAACTCTCGGTAGCCTCTAGTACCAATCACTACGCCGAGATACATCGACAGCAAGCGGAGCGGGCTTTGAACGGCACAGGTTTGGCATCACCTCCCAGCGGACACAAGGAGAGCTTTTTTTCGCACCTACGCAAACGAGCGAGAAGATTTTCTGGACGACACCAGACCCCTGTTTCGCCGGGCTATGATGATATTGAAGCGGAGGCTGGGTGCGGTCCTTGGTCCAGCAATAGATCATCGATGGTTATTGACCAACAAGGTGCTACTACAAAGGTCGAGAACTATGAATCATTAGACAAAGCCCTACGAGAGGTCAACCAGAGCGCCGAATCCTCAAACCCGCCTATTCCTCCTTCCCACGCCGCCGCCTCCGTTAGCCATTTAAAGCGTCACCATTCTCTCCCCCACCACCAGCCGAGATCCGTGGATAACCTCATCGGTGCCGCCCGTACGCCTGGACCCATTTCCAGTAGGACAAGGAGAGCACAAGCCACCCATGGCGTGCAAGGCGACGCGTTAGACGAAGAAGACGAGCTGCTAGACGAAGTTCTTAACTCGACCCAAAGAGTAATGAAGCGATTAGAAAAAGACGGCAAGCCAAATCTTCGACAATCTGCTAGCAATCTAGGACTTTCCAACCCATATCCGACGCCGTCGCCTTCTGCCAGTGGAAACGCCGTTCTCTTCGGAGAAGGACAAGAGGCCTTGACGCCAACGCCGTTAGAGCCCAAGCGGAATGCTGCAAGAGACGCTCAGTACAAATGGCCAACACCTCCGTACGAGGAAAGCGAGTGGGCATCCTCGGCCGCTGCTAGTATCTGGGCGGCTGGTAACAGATTTTAGGTGGCGGAAGGCAGGCTTCGGCTACCTCGACTTATTCCGTGGCCGTGGGCACGATTTGTATCATTTTCTCATGGCATGTATGGCGTTAGGGGTGGGGCTTGTTTGTGTTTTTCTTTCCCCGTTTTTGGGGGCTTCTCAGGCGTCCTCACGGCATTAAAAACCCTTTTGCGACGCTCGTTTTCCTTTTTTTTTTTTTCAGCATACTTCTTGATCTCGGCTCAATCTCAGATGACTGATCTGAAGTTCTCTTCGGCACCACATTTTTCGGTTCTGCGACGCCACAATCTCGAAATGACAATACCCCCCGATACCTGAGCTAGCGTCAGCTCCAGCTGATTCTGCATTTTCAACAATCTTCGAAAATACCCAGTATAGACTTGATTTCAAGGATGTAAAAGGGCACGGACCCCGAGGCGAGGTGATTTCTTTTGTTAAGCTTTTGGATGGGCTCGAGGCTTTTGACACGACAGCGCCCCTGTTCCATCCAAAAGCACTCTCCCAGTCGGGGTTGTGACTGCTCAATGAGATTGTCCGGGGCATATACATATATATATATTTATTTTTGGACGGATCCTCACATGCACACTGTACAGAAAAAAAAAGCGCATTATATGTTTTATCAAATTTTGATTTGGGATTCAACGGGGCAGGACTCTAGACTAGACATTTTCGGACGGCTGGCTACCCTCATATAGTTTGCCATGTTGGGCCACCAGTTAGGGTGAGGGGAATATATATACAAGACCAGTTTGGCTGCCGGACATGACTTCAAACTTGTTCACACTCATACACCAACTTACCTACATATGCTTGTTTTTCTTTTACATCTTGTTCTTTTTTATTTTTCTATTTCTTTTTTTTATATACCATGGGAGCATGTCAAGTAGGACGACCTGTACATATTTTATAGTTATTATATCCGCATAGGGAGTCATTGTACGTAGTGATAATATGGAGTGGGGTTATGTCCCTCCTCTTCTCAGTCAGAGAGGCTATCATTGTTCTTTTGTACCTATCGTGTTCGTATTCGGACGCACTTTGGAAGTTTAGAAAATGATATTATTACCTAAGGTTGGGTGCTTGGAGGTATGAAGGGTTGATTGGATTTGGCGGGTCTATCTCGTACGGCTGAGGGTTGAGGGGGTTGAGGGTTGAGGGCTGAGGGCTGAAGGATTTAGATCCAAGGGGGTCGGCTGACAGCTGGCAAGTTATTATCAGTCAGGCAACAGAATAAAATAATGTAGCAGCCTGCCGCACACAGCCCATACCTACTACTTACCTAGGCCATCTCATCCCATCTCATCCCGTTCCATCTGCTCCCGTGACCTGCCTGTTGTTGCCTCGTATTTATATTTCTACCAACTCTTTTTTCTTCCTTCGCCTCCCCTTCCAAAGGGAAGAAGACGGAAAGATCATAAATAGAAGAGGATATGTGTTTATCTTATTCTGGATATACTGGATTTGTCATCACGAAATTTGTTGTTTCTGGGTTTCTCTTTTTTATCTTCCATCATCTGCCCCGCTAACCACCTAAGCTACCTACCTACCTACTGTTTACTAGTCATTAATTAACTACCTACCTACATATTCTTACTTGCTACAACGTCTGTGGCAGTGTTCCTCTTTTTCTTCCTCTCACTCTCAGCCGTACCACTTAGTTTTACTTACCTACTCTGCTTCACTATTACTCTCTCCTGTTCAACCTCAAAAGGGGGGAAAAGAGAAAGAGAAAGAGATTATTGAAAGTTTGAGCTCACATATTTCCCCGATCCAGGAGTGAGTGAGCAGATACCGAGTCTGCACCTGGGCATGAGGGGCAGCCCGAGTCGATGAGCTGAGAAGTCGCGGCATCATGAACCTCAATTTGCCCGTTCGGTCATCGCCGAGTCTGAGGAACCAGGCGAGCAGGAATTACTTTACCAATTACACCCCGCCCTCGTCGACAGAAGCCATTAATGGCCCAATGCGCGAGCCCGCTAGGGAGCTTATGCCCATCAATGACCGGCTCATAGTTGGTGTCGACTTTGGAACTACCTTTTCAGGGTGAGTCGCCGCTTCACATGAGATGAGACGAACTAGTATTTTATGGCATGGGTTTCGTACTAATGAACAGACAGTGTGGCGGCAGTATACACCTCAACACCAGACGACATCGAGATCATCAAGTCATGGCCGGGAGGCAACGGAATCACGTCGGACAAGGTCCCGACCGAGATATCTTATGACTTGGCCGCCGATGCCACTCCCGGCACCAAACCCACTGTCAAATGGGGCTTCCAGTTCAAGCCTGAGCAGGCCCGGCTGCGATGCATCAAGCTCTTTCTCGACCGCTCTCAGAAGCTGCCCTTCTACGTCAGCGCCCAGGAGACGGCTACGCAGCTGAAGACGTTTAACAAGAATGTTGTGGACGCCGTCAGCGACTATCTCACCGAGATCTACCGCCACACCATGGACACGCTCACGCGCAGATACGGCGAGTCGTTCATGGCCTCGACAAAGGTGAATTTTGTCCTGACCTGCCCGGCCGTGTGGTCCGATGCGGCCAAGAACACGACGCTGCAGGCTGCCGAGAGGGCTGGCATGGGCTCTAAATCGGAGATACAGATGATCAGCGAGCCCGAGGCTGCTGCTGTCTACACGCTCAAGGCTATCCAATCAAACAACCTCAATGTTGGAGATAACTTCATCGTGTGCGATGCAGGCGGCGGGACGGTAGAGTCGGTGCTTCCATTGCTTTGACCCCCCCTTTTCCCCCTTCCCCCCCTGAATAACCCTTGAGCGATAGGTCTGACCAACGAGAACAGCTTGATTGCCTATAAGATCATATCACTCAAGCCCCTGAGGGTCGAGGAGTCGGCCGTAGGTACTGGTGGTCTATGCGGGAGCGCGTTCCTGAATTATAGATTCGAGGAACATGTCCGGAATCGGCTCGGCCAAAGCCGGTTCGACGAGATGAAGTTGAAGAAAGCAAAGACATGGCAGATGGGTCTTCGCTATTTTGAAGAGTTCGTCAAGCGAAATTTTAACGAGGAGGAGCACTTAGAAGTGAACGTCCCGTAAGTAAATTTTTATATATAATATAGCATACCAGGAAAATATAAGGCAGCTGGATCTCTAGCTATGGTATCTGACAATCTCTAACTATTTTTAGATTCCCGGGTCTGCCCGACGATGAAGAGGCCCGGCTCGACTCAGGCTTTATGGTCCTCACGGCGGCGGAGATCAAGGACATCTTCGAGCCGGTCGTCAAGGAGGTCTGCGACCTGGTCCAGGGGCAGGTAGACGGCCTGCGCGACAAGGGCGGCATCGTGTCGGGCATCGTGCTCGTTGGTGGCTTCGGCCAGAGCGAGTACCTGTACAAGCGGCTCCGGGGGCACTTCACGAGCGGCGCGCCGCCGCCCTACTCCGAGAGGCCGACGCACGCGATGGCGCGGGCCGTGGGCGAGAACGGGTCCATCGAGGTGATGCAACCATTATACGCGTGGACAGCGGTGGTACGAGGGGCAGTGCTGCGTGGACTTGAGGGAAGTATGGTTATCAGCCGCAAGGCTCGCATGCACTACGGCACCTCGTACGCGACCGTCTACGACGAGGAGAAGCACAGCGTCAGCGAGCGATACTGGAGCCCGCTGTGGGAGCGCTGGATGGTCAGTGATCGCATGCAGTGGCACATTGCCAAGGTGAGTTTTTCCTCCGTTCCATTTTCGCCCCCCTTACCCTCTGTCATTAGGTATAGCTCTTGGAAATACCTCTATTGTACAGTACTAGTAGTCATTTAATCCTATGACACCAAAACTTAACACCGTCCCCCCATACCAACCCCCGCCCCCTTTATGATGAAAAATGGAATAGCCAACTAATAAGCAATAACAGGGAGAGGCAATATCGCCGCAGTCGCCGATCGCATTTCACTATACGCGCAACTTCCGGCCGGGGCAGTCGCTTGTGGTGACGGACGACCTGATCGCGAGCGACGCGGACGAGCCACCGGCAGCGTACAACAGCCGGGACCTGGCGCACGTGTGCACGCTGACGACGGACCTCAGCGCGGTACCGCGATCGCTGTTCACACGGCTCACGACGACACGCGGCGTCGAGTTCGACAACCTCGACTTTACCCTCGAGATGATTGTTGACAGCGCGGGACTCGGCTTCGAGCTGAAAGTCGACGGCGTCAGGTACGGGAGGGTGGAGGCTGAGTTTCACTGATGTTGACGACCGGGGGAAAGGTTAAAGATGAGAAATGGAAGTGAGCTGGAAACCATTTAAAGAGGAAGATACCTTATATATATATATATATATACTACGTTTTGTTTTGAGGCGATGGGATGATTTTATGCTCTCTAGATATCACATATGAGTACAGGAGGGAAAAGGAGAGTCATGTAAGCTGGTAGTTGAAAACTTGGGGGGCTTATTTTATTTTCTGGAGGAAGCTGATGCTTCTACTTCACATAAACGATACTCGAGATAAAAGGAAAGTCGACAGTGGAAATGTTATATATCTATAGATGTACTACCTACCTATTTACCTGGGCTGGGACGGTGTTTATGTTTGTGTTTTGTGTGGACAATGATGATAGGGAGGGCTGGCTGCATAATCACTCGATCAATTGGATGACTATATACCTAGCATCAGCCTATCTCGCTACCTATTTGTCAATGGCAATGAGCTTATGCCAACTACATTCAGGACTCGGGAACTTGGGATTTTATATTTGTTCAAGTTGCTTTCCATTACGGGTATCTAAGTACCTACATACCTACATATAAATATATTGAACTAGGTACCTACTTAAGTACCTAGGTTAGGTACATGTATACCTAAACCTTAACCTTAGGTGTGTGACCAAGGCTAAAAACAAGGACAAGGATAAGGACAACAAATGTGCAGTAAATGGGAGGTTGGATTGACCTATCAGCTTAGCATACGCCCAGTTTGCCTTGCCGAGTTGGGCGAAAGACTCTAGGCAGCAGTCTAAGGCAACTACTTAGGACAACTCCTGCCATACCTATTACTCATTGCCTATAGACTTCCCTTCTCTGCCTAATTCAGATAGATAAGTAGTACCATTGATCCTACCCCGGCAGTAGCCGTGTTCTTTCGATACATCGCTTACGACAGGTTACCTCCAACCTAACATTAGGTATTCTTAATCCTATACTTAGAATTGAGTTCCATAGAGTAGAAGCAAATGGTAGTAGCAATGTCGATCGATAGATAGGTCCATGTAGGTAGGGGGGGAAAGAGGGCTGACGAATGCATACGCAAAGAAGAAAAAAAAGAAGGAACCAATATATTTAATAAAAGGATCTACCTAGGTAACTTAACCTATCTACCTACCTCAACTCCTCTGCCCCTCCACTACCCACCCCCCTCTCTCAAATTTCTCACAGGTCGTTTCCTCAAATAATCAACCCCCCTCCACCCCTTTTTTTATTTTTATTGGGTCTACCAAAGTTTCCCTTACAACGGACGTGGAGAGATATATAGTGGGAAATACCTAGGCAGTGCAGCCTACCTAGTTAGAAAAGAGAGAAATAACAGGAAATAAAAATATAATACATCATCATCATCATCATCATTACGCATATTCGTAATCACCAGTTAAGTAACTTACTTACCTACCTGACCTGTATGATACACGATAGGACGCAAATTGATCACCGCGGGGAATTACATACCTAGGTAACCTAGGTAAGTAGGTATCTTGAGAGCGGGATCGGCAAAGAGACGAAAAAAAATATGTGAAGTACCTAGTACCTATCTTATCCTTCCTTTAATAGGTACTAGTGTAGGGGCACTTTAGGCATGTCATGGTACTTAGGCAGTATCCACGTTAAGTTGCCTCCTCTCTACCTACTTAGCTATTGACCTATAAAAAAAGACGAAAACGAGGCAACTTTAGGTTTAGATTAATATTGAGGCTGAGTTTCCCTAGGTTAGCTGCATACTACAAGGTACATACATCAACCAACCTACATACCTATTGAATACTACATTCTGCCTCTTTTAGATCAGCTGGTAGGTAGTAGAGTAGGTACCAGGCAACTTACTGTAACTTTGCTAACCTACATCAATACATAGTACCTACATATGTAAGCGAACCAACAATAACAACCCAAACCTTAAAAGTCTAGACTAGGTATGTAGGTTAGTTAGTTGCCTTGTCTTCGCCTACTTACCTTTGATCTCACATACCCGCCCATAGCAACAAACTTTACCCCCCCCCCCTCCCCTCTTCCCTTCGTATGTATGTACTTAGGAAATTACCAAAAGTTGGAAAAAAAAAAGACTGTAACGGAAAGAATTTTTTCTTTTACCCGGTATTTCCAGGTCATCCCTACATTACACCACCCAACCTAGGTAATACCTTTTCCCTCTCGCTTGCTCGGTGTGACACACACATACATACATACATACATAGGATGTCCACTAGGCAGCTACATACATACATACATACATACATACATACATACCTACTACATGCCTGCCTAGGTAGGTTATGTAGTACCTACCTACCTACCTACCTAGTCCATTTCCCTTAGAATAGGTAACATACAAAAAAAACCAGAGTTAAGTGACAAGAAAAGAAAGAAAGGGAGAAGGGGGAATCTTATACGCTCTTTGCTTTCGTTTCTTTTTTTCCCTGCATCATCATTACCATTATTAGTAGTATTATAATTCCCTAATCTCTATTATATGCTCGAATTACCTAGAGGTGACAGGACAGGACAAAACGGGGGGAGGTCAGTTCCCACGACATTCTCGTCTACCCACCCACACACACACACCACACATGAACTATCAACTCTCACTTACATACCTACCTACCTACCTACCTACCTACCTACCTACCTGCCTACCTTTTTCTTTTCCCAATTCACCCCCCTTGCCTTCTCCCAGGCTGATTGGACAATCGTCTACGCGCCTTACCCGGTAGTAGTGTGTTGTAAACGACAAAAAAGGCACATGGGGGGGCGGGAAAGGCGGCGGCGGGCAACACCAGTTACCTAACCTAACCTACCTAGTTGCTTCGCCACGGTAAGGCAGGACATTTAAATCCTTTTTTTCTTCTTCTTCTGTCTATTTCTCCCATTCTCATTCCAATTTTCTCCCCCCCCTTCTCTCTCTCCTTCCCTCATCCCCCCTCCCTTCTTCCTCTCTTATCCCCCTATAAGAAGAGAAATTGCGGTGAGGCGAGAAAATAAAGAATTGGAGATATTGTCCTATTCTGTGTGCGTGGATAAATAACAACAACAATAACAATAATAAGAGCAGAGTAATGTCTTCGTCATTTCCTTACATTGTTCCCCTTCCCTTCTTCCCACCAATTTTGTGGTATATAACCAACCCGAGTCCCCATCTCCCTTACATACTCGATACTTGCTATAATCCTTTTTCTCAAAGCCGTCATGATCATCATCGTCACTGTCAAGACCCTCTAACTTAAGGAGGTCGGGTGTACATGATCACAAAAAGAGAAGGCTAGAAACGCTGCTTCGAACTCCCCAATGAACAAAAAAGAAGGATCGAAAAAGGGAAAAAAAGGCATAAAGCTGTTCTTCGTCCTTAGGAGAGGCCTCCTATTGCCCATTGGCCCTCCCCTTCAGACCTGACGCAGCGTTCCCCTACCGGCCGCAAGGAGAACTGGCGCGTCGATGGTATCCAATCATACGCAGGTGGCCTATCGATCCTTCCGGACGATAGGCCCTGTGTAATCGAACCCTCCTCCTTGCCTACAGACAGCCATGTATATATGTTAAATCTCCCATGTAGGAATGAGACCTGGGGCGGGGGAGACCGCTCTGGTACCTAACCCACAGACAGACGCCCGGCTGCGGGGCTGCTGCCCGCGTGGATAGAGTCGCATTCTGGGGTGGGCTTGTCAGCTCAAAAGGCTGTGAAGCTACATGGGTAAGGGGGGAAGGGGGGGGGGGGTTTAGTCTGCCTCGCCACGTATAAGTGAGCATTGCGCCTGGCTGAAGAGACCTTATTTCAAGCTGAAATGAAACTTAAGACCCCCGTCCCCCCCCTCTCCCTTGTTCTCCCGTTCTATGCTCGGGGCTGTGCATAACGAAGACCTAAGACCCAACTGAGACACCAAGCCGGGGAGGACTAGTCAAAGAAAATATAAATCGGACCCAGTCCGGGAGCTATGCCGGGATCGCCACCAAGTTCTCGGTAGCTTATTTCATTGTCGACTTCAGCTAGTGGGTCGCTGACCACGGGTCGCCTGTCACGCAGACGCACATTCTCGACCTTATATTTCTCTCCTTCCCCTCTTTTGCTCAATCGAGTCGATCGAGTTGCTCTTCCTATTCCCAACATGAGACATATAAAAGACGAGCCTTGAGACCATTGTCAAGAGTATTTGGTGTGGTCTAGTTCGCTCGCCTCAATGATGTCTGCCTCGAGTTTTGTCGCTGTTCCCGGCGCCACTGTCGCTCTTCACGATCTTGGTTCGATACCACCCTGTTTGCCAACTCACGCTGCTTCTGTTTTGGCGGTGGGATGTAGTTAGGTGGCATGATGCCATCGCAGCGCGGTGCCTCCTTCCAGTCTCGAGCCAAGCGATACTGCTCTTCTGGAATTAGTCGGTAGTGATGGAGGTGATTTAGCATGTGGTAGTCTGGACGAATGTCATGAGCTGTTCTATGCTCCGTTCTAATGTGGTTACAGATATGTTGCATCCGGTCCTCAAAGTTGGCGCGAAGATGCCGTCGACCCTGCGCATCGAAGACCTGTCCATCACAATACCAGCAGTGGACTTTGCTAGGCAGTTTTCCTTCAAGATGACCGATGATATGTTCAATCCAGGTACGAACATCGTGTAGTTGAAACACTGCATTACACGACGTAAGACCAACGAATTCACATGGGAGCATTCCGTCCGTCTGAGGGGCGGGATCATCGAAGACCTCATCTGGTGTAGTGAGGCAAGTTGCAACTGATGGGCTATACGACATGCTGGTCTCACTGCTTGCAGTAGATACCGAACTAGCCAAGCTCGACGATCTGGCCTGCTTATGGTACATGGCGGATAGGGACGACAGGCTGGGACAGGGCGTCGCGCAAAAGTATCAGGTTGACACAGGCAGGCTATGGGAATGATCGACGCTACCGAAACACACTGGCAGTTGTTGGCGGTACTAGCCTGAGATCGAGGTGATTCGGGCAGGCCTGGGGAAGGAATCGTGACCTTTGGGGTAGTGGGGTAAAATGTGGGAGGGGTAAGGAGGACGGGGTGGAGGAGAATGGACGATGCTCGTCGACGCCGGATTGGTCTTCGTGACCTGTTATTCGCTATCCTGGAACAGTCAATGGTCTCGTCTGGCCTAATCGGCGAGGAATGTCAGGTCGGGCTTGACGCCGACAGACAAGAAATTGTCACGCCGACGAGGGTTGAACGTTGACGATCTCCCAAGCCTTCGTTCTTTTTGGAGGATTGCTCAACGAGACCCCGGTCTTGTTAGCTAGCCCAAAAAGGCCGATCAGCAAAGGTAAGCCGACAACACCGTCCGGTTGAGAATATAATGCAGATATTGGGAATTCCTGGGAGACTACCACTTATGAAAAGAGTAGCTGTCACATTGTTTTCCCCTTAGAACACTGGAAACTCGACGACCTTGATGCTGAAAAGAAATATATAAAAACCGCAAGATCCATACCAAATGATCAGATGAGGGGGGCCAAATATATCTGGGTGAATCCAGATCCGTACGATTGCAGGGGGGTGAGCTAACCACCGGGACTACAGGGTTTTTGTTTTTACTACCATCGGGATCTTGTACCTATCCTCTGATTACGCATGCGCCATAGAGGAGACCACTCGTCAGCACCACACAACTACTACCTATCCATTAGGTATCAAGGATCATCTGTCACCCACCCTTCCCGTCTAATGCGGGCGGGGGGATGTCGACGGAAGCTTGAGACGCACTTAAGAACGGACCGTGCAGCTAACGGGGAGACTTAGCTACAGACATCCTGTTCGGATGGCACCATTCTTGAAACCTCAAACTATATAGTCATGATTGTTATCCGGGGCTTGACATTGACGCATTGTCACGCAATCCTGCATTCTGTGATAGGTCTGCCGTTCGAGCCTCTTATTTCTTGGCCATGTTTTCTCCCCTTCTGTCTTTGGGTTGCAATTATCTAAGAGATACGATAGGAGGGGATTTCGCGTTCAGTACTGCCTGGTTACCGATAACTAGGTCTCTTGTAGCCAGACTCATCATCTCAAGCCGGGCATAGGTTGCAGAAAATGGGCTGATGTGAGTGAGGGGAGCATCTCGGGTCCGCGTTTAACTTGTTATAGCATGATAACGCGGCTATTAATATTCGTCACCCCTCGCTCTCAAGATATTGCAACATCAATGAGCCACCAATTTTCGAGAACTACTAGCAAGTAGGAGTTGAGCGGCTGTCTGGCCCGAGTGAGATATCTTTCCCGTACCACATATCTGATCTAGGGTAACCCCCTCGCCATGACCGTTCGAGGATCTTCACCTTAGCAACCCGATGGTATTGTGTCGAAAGTTTCTATGCAATTGGTTTGTGCAACAAGCTTTCGGTTTCTTAAATTGTTACCACAGTGGTTCAAAGGACTATGAGTAACGACCTTGTTCACCTCTGGTATTTCCTTTTGTGTACTAACAAATGGGCGTAACTAGTTAGGGTAACTGAGACAATAATGCTAGTCTGATGACAGAGACGTTGATCGCTATCCTCGACGCTCATCGTGAACAGTCAAGGCAAAATGCAGTGATCTGACAGCGTGTGCGTAAGATTTGCAATCAGGATGCATAAAACTTTGAAGTTCTGGGGTGTTGATGTCTTGGACATGCCTGTAGCTGGTGTGGAAAGGGTGCCACGGATTTCATGAAAGGAGTCGTCAAAGCGATGCTAAGGATGCAGCTTTCGAGGTGATTTGTTTTATCGGCAGATAGTTCAATCACCGGTGAGCCCTTTTGAAACGCCATGTGTGTTCACCAGTCGAGTTTGCCCCCGACGAGTGATTCCTGCATTCTCCGTATCTATGCCCGCGTGAAAGATGATAGAGATTGCTCGCATATGTTGGAGGGTGAGGAGGCGGCGAGAAGCCGAGTCGGTGTTTATTGGCTGCCAGGGTGCAGAGTTGCATAAGACACCTGTGGGTACCCAAGCTACGTGTCCATCGATCATCATCTCTCTCTGACTGGAGAGTCCTTACAGCAAAGAGCCCGTGGAGGGGTAGAATCAATACAACGCGACATTCGCAGAGCCTCATTTACCCCACCTTCATCCCCCATCCCATCCCATCCCATCCCATCTCTGTGATGTGACGGCTTTTCTTTTTATCTCTGGCAGACGTAGTCGTATGGCCTAAACCGGATAGATATCGACTCTAGGCTTGACGAGCTGCCTGGTATGGAATACCGTCTGACTGCGTCTCAAGACCAGGCTCGGCAAGTACTAGTATGGTGGTAAGTGACCTACCCGGCCTGGGTTATCCCTCGATTTTCCACGATCGAACTGCTCGAATCACAGCTTTTGGCCCCCACGTGGGCCATCCTCACTCTTCTGGGCCACACAGAACCCTCGCCTTTGCAATTACATTCCGGAAATGCGGATGACTCCCATTCTCATCCCCGGTTTTGATGACACCGGGGAATGTGACACATTGAATCTCTCGTGCTGTTAAGCTCTCCTCATCCTCTTCCCCAATGTCATCCATAGTGGCCGGATCAAATAAGATCCTTTGGTGAGGTAAAATCTTAGGCATGGTTACCTCGAATGCTGCTTTTTGCACTACCAACGACCGTGCTAGCGTGATCGAGTTGTTCACAAGCACTCGTAGTGCCTGATCTCGCGCGCTGGTTGCAGCAGCATCTGTGATGGAATTTAAGATTTGGTTAATCCTCGATATCACTTTCTCAGTTGTCGCAGCAGTCTCATCTTGTAGCTTGGGCAGAGCTTCTTTTTGTATTAGAGTCAGCATTGTTGCGCGCCATTGGTTGACGGCTTCTGTCGAAGCTGTTCCAGATACCTGTCAGCAAATACATCGAACATGTGAATAAATGTGCGTCTTACCCAAGGATGCTAGGTATTTTTCGACTTGGCTGAGCTGGGCAGCATTTTCGCCTGGGAGACCAACGAAGTAGGCCCCGAAGATCATTTCTACTAGGATGCTGGACACTATTGACTGCAGCAAATGCGGTTTTGTCTCACTCACGGCAAGCTCTTCATACATGGGAACCAGGGCGCTCAAATCATCTACGACTGCCTGAGTAGCCTTTGTGAGATCTAGTCGAAGTGTTAGTTCATAGTGCTCTAAGGTTATAGCACCTGCCCCTGAGGAAGACCCTTACCAAAGCTTGCCTTTCTGAAATGCGACACAACCCAATTCTGCAAGCTATTCCTAAGATTCGCCATGGAATCTCCGATTTCTTCGTCGCTTATTTGGTCGCCCCTTTTCGTGCTCGCGCTCACCCACTGTTTCAATCCAGAGAGATGGCCTTTCAAAGACCGTATTTCATCGTCGCGCTCCTTCACTTCTCTCTGGAGACACTCCCATCCTTCACGAAGCTCTATTCGCTCAGCCTCCTTCACATCGACCTCGTTCCGTAAAAGCCGTAGCTCCGCATCCACTCGCAGGAATTGCTGGTTCAAATTTGAATGCCTAGCTTGCCAGAAGCTTGCAGTCTCACTCTCCTTCTGGGAAAGCCGGCTTAACTCCTTCGAAAATTCGGTCTCCATGACGGCAAGCTCACGTTTCAGCTCAGCGATCTTACTATCTTTCTCTCTGAGCAAGATACTCTCCCTCTCCTTGGCTGCCAACGCAGCTCCTGCGTCCTTACCGGCCGGGTTGGCAGACTCATGAACGCTGTCTTTTTCGGGCCCAGGGGAAGATGAAGGGCTCACCGCGTGGGTGAGCTGTGCGCGAGGAGGGGGCGCAATGATATTGGTGGTGCGCGAGGAGGCTGAGGAGCGGGTAGTGTGAGAAGTGCCCCTCCGCTTATCCGTAGAGCTCATCGTGTCGAAAGGGCGGGGCTACTTCTGGGACGCGACAGAGAGCTTGCAGCATGAATGCACAATGGATTCATCGTCCTCTCCTCAGCCAGCGAAATTTCGCATATTATACCACGCTGACATGGGGTGTTGACTTCGCGGGTGCCTACGGAGAGAGAGAGTTGTAGGTAGAAGCAATAAAGAGCTCCAGCTGGCATCAGTTCTTGACGCGGCGCTGCCCCTTCTTCGGGTCAAGTTCGGACAAGGCAGCGCTAGGACCCAATCAGAACTCCTTAGTCACGTATCTGCATATATGTACCTATATATTGCATAAAAATGGGGTTAGTCTATTATACCGTAAATGTAGGTATACGACGTGTGTCTGCTCAACCAGACAGAGGCCTGAGGTCTATTTTGATTTTGATGGGTTTCATTAGGCTATATCGATCTCTGCTTCGACCTCGTATGCTTCCTCTCCATCGTCTTGTTTCTTCGCGCCCATCCTGCAGATAGCGATCTTTTCCACTGGGACATCTTGCATCCACACGAAACCATCGTACCGTTCCAAGATTCCACGAGCATCGATCGTCAGCTTGTCATATCTTTTACCTTTGCCCTTGCCTGAGTTCCTCCCCTTGACATAAATAGTATTCACAATAGTAGCGTGCAGTAGTAATGGCCGGTTCTCTTCAGCTATGAACCCGGCTTCTTGAAATGTCGACCGCAACCTTTCGCAGAACTTCATCAGTGTGCCCTCGCTATCGATTGGCGAAGAATAGAGTACTGAGGCCTTGGACGCAGGCTGCATTGAGCGTAAACCCTTAAGTGTTACTGATAATAACGGCGATAAAGGACCAGAGGGTTCCTTCGTCCCCGTCCCTTGCCGTTCCAATCCCGAAGTTATGTCTGCCGGCGGCACGTTGGTAGCTGCCAGAATCTGTCTAGGGACCAACGTTTTCAGGAGGGACACGGCTTGTTCTAGTCCTTCGTTTTTCGGGAAACTCATTACACCTAGGGTGAGATGGAGAGTGCCAACGGGCCGAACAGCCTGCTCCGGGATTCCGAAACTATCTGGGCTAGTGACATCTGCATTGAAGGACGCCAGGCTGGCCGACAGTTGGTTGCGAGAAGCTCCATTGACAAGTGGTATACACAAGAAGTGCGTCGGTGGTGGTCGTGGGGGCATCCTGAACTACAAGCAGTTTGCTAACTTGGTTCGACTTTAACAGCTAGGGAGAAGAGCAGACTCAGGAGACTCAAGACTGCCCGATGGCCATGCCCCGGTTGGTGGATCGGAAGCCGGCGATGAGAGTTTGGAAATGCGTTTTTAGTACGCCATGGCTCTTTTCTCTTCTCTCGTGTCGGGAGGTACTGTTGATGGTGTGCTTATGGTTTGTTTGTACAGAGACATGGATGACGAGGAATGTTGCGTAGGGTGTGAAGTTTAGAATCCCCAAGGCTCCACTTGGTTCCCGAAGCAGGTTAATTGCATGTTTGGTGGTACGTAAACGCATCATGCTCCAAACCTTGTGTAGTAAGAATATACTTAGTCTACATGCGATTGGTAGCGCACTCGATAACTCAATCTACAAATCCCAAGCCCTTAGACCTTACCTACCCACAAAGGGTAGTCAGTCTTGACACCACCCTCCTTTCGACACCTAGGCAGGTCTAGGACACCAACCATCTCGCGGGGTTAATAGTGCGCTGGCCCAAACGAGCACCTGATTTCTTGAAATGGAAGGGATCGGCATTATAGACATATAGGCACTCTGCGTCACAAAGGGCGAAAAGGGCATCGACGTCATAATGATGTCGCTCGTCACCGGGTCACCGAGGAACTGTCTTGTCCAGGGCTGCAAGCTTATGACAGTCTCCTGCCGAACACAGAAGCGACTATAGCGGAAGAGAAGGTGGGCCGTGAGGTAGAAAGGATCGATCCAAGTTGCATTAAAGAGTGCAATCAGCATGTCTTGCCCCCGAAAAAGCTCTTCACTGCCAAGGCCGAATCAACTCCAAGAGGATCGCACTCTACGCACCGAGCCCTGGAGTCCGTGGCGTCTTCCGCCTGCCTTTACTAGTCCTGTCGTAGAAATAAAAGAAAACAATTCTCTATCTGATAATCGCAGCGGCAAGAGGCGTGGGTATATCGAAGATAACTGAAGACCGGGCATTGTGTCGGCTGCCTACCTTCCCTCCGGGCGCAACGGACAACTTCCGTTTCTCGCGATGCTCGAGGCACGCCTGCGCATAGGTCCCCAACTCACGACGGTAGCGGCGCGAATCACCACGCGGACCATCGAGTTGGCCATCCCACCCGGGTCGTCACTCTAGGGGGATTTAAAGAAATCTCTAAGCGTCGCTTCTACGTCGGCGTACTCTGCCTTGACCGTCTTAAGTGTTTCCGTGATCCGAGTAAGGCAGAGGGCCTCGTCATCTTCGGGGGTGCCGTCGACGTTCTCTTTCTTTCCGTACCGCTGGATCTTCTCACAGCTATCCTTGACCTTGGTCAGACCAAGCGTCGCCGAAGAACCTTTCAGGAAGTGTCCCAGCCGGTAAAGCTCGTCGAGGTTCTTGGTTTCCCTGGGCAAGCAGGACATATCAGCCTTCCACGATCTGGATGGTCGATCGAGGCAAGAGCATCGTTGTCGGGATGGAAGGAGGCGACAGCGCCTCGTGGTGGTGATGATGATGGGAGGGGGGACGGGCGACAGAACCTGTGTCTGTGTCTGTGTAACTTACAGTGCCTTATCCATTTTCTCGAATGTCTCTTCGGCCTGCTCAAAGAAGCCAAACACGATGGATTTGCTGAATTCGCGGTCGTCCTCGCTATCATCCATCTCTAGGATCTGACCAAAGGTAACGATATCGACAGCCTCCCCCAAGTCGGGCATGTTGCTGGAGTCATGGCTGTCGTCATTCTGTTGCGAGGCAGAGACAGAAAGAGAGAGGCAGGTCAGTCTCGGGGACGGGCCAACAAGCGAAGCGGGTGAGAGAGAATCAAATGATTTTTGTGGTAACCTACCTGATCGTTGGCAGCCATGGTGGTCCTGGCTCTGCGTGTGGGAAGGTACTAGCAAAAACAAAGGACAAAAGGAAAAAGGTCCGACGTCAGCAGTGGGACAGAGGGCAAAGAGAGTTTAGGATCTCGAGAGGTGGGCACCCGTGGCATGTGAGGGAAAAAGGGTTAAACTTACGTGTCGCAAAGGTGGTGACAGCAAAAAGGAGGTGAGGTACAGCCTTAGATATTACTAGGAGGAGGGTCGTGTGGGCAGTTTTAAAATGCGCGGCGGCTTTAAAGAACTCTAGCGATGATGGAAGAGGAGCTTTTTGGCTTTAGGTGGGGTCTATCGGTAGCAAGCGGTGGTGGTGGTGATGGATGGATGGTAGGTGGGTGGTGGTGGTGGGTGATGGCTGATGGGGCCGCTCATGCACAGTGTCTTTGCTTGTTGCTGGCGCCTACATGTAAGTAGGTTAGTGCAAATAAAATACTGGAGCTGGAGTGGTAAAAAAGATTTGTACCTATTTGTCTAAGGTTAGTGGGTGTGTAAATACATGTTGTAGCAGTAATAGTAGTATAATAAATAGATGTAGTGGTAGCAGACAATGGATTTGGGGAAGAGAGGGGGGGGGTCAGGTAGATAATGGTTAGGTAATTTGGTGGTGATAGTGATAGCGATAGTAATAGTAATAGTAATAGTGAGTATTAGGTAGGTAGGTAAGCTTGAAGTAGGTAAAAGGTTGTTAATAATAAAAAAAGGGTATAAGACGAGAAAAAAAGAAGAAAAGAAAGAAAGAAAAAAAGAAAAGGTCCTGTTCGTGGTTCTCACCCCGTCACTGCAAGGGTCCGAAGGAAGATGGCATCACTGATGGAAAAGACGCGGGAGACGGGACTAATAGGCAATAAGATGCGGGTTCGGCAACTAACAAACCCAACCGGCTTCGAATAAGAGACGGGCCTTTTGTTTCCACGAGGTGGATTACATGCGTAGTTGGTTTGGTCTAGGTAATGTTCTAGATGTAGGTAGGTTCAATGCTGTCTTTTGAGTCGATGCCAATAAAGATTTTTTTTATTAGGGCAAAAGATAGACCAAGTGCCTAACTTGAGTACTTAAAAAGGCTCATCAAGTCAGTGGCCACTCTGACGACAGAGATCAACCATCTTTCATCTTCCTCCCATCGAAAACTAAGAAGCGGGGCAATTTCCTCATGCATAGGTAGATATATGCTAGCATTTAGGTACGTATGTACCACCGCTACCATCTACCACTACCAGAACCGCTACCTCCTAGCCTAGCAAGCCACCAACGTACACAACGTACACATGGGTTACACTCTCTCCCTTCCTAGTGTGCTAGTTTAGGGGGGGAAAGCGAAGCAAGAGCGTGGGACCTTCCCCAGTGACGCATTTCCACATTACCATTACCACATGCACTTTATAGCCACATAGTAGTACCTACTACATCAAATACATATTTAAGCACATTCCCTTTGTGCTACCTACATAGTACATTCTATCTACGTACATCTAGTATACATACGCATGCACTACAAGTTTGGGTAGGTACATAGGTACATAGGTACCTACATGTATAGAAAGATGAACTTACTCGTGTATGGTATGTACATACATACATATATCTATTACAATATAACATGTTGTACCGCACCAATCGCTGGTAGGGTCATCCCCGGAGGGGAAAAAAAAGGAAAGAAAAAAAAAAGCACATTCAATCCCTTCCAATGTATTGATGCACTAAAAATCCTTCCACCATTTATCTATCGGGCAAATCTCTTCTAGAACATTTTTATTTGGGGTTTTGGGTTTTGGGTTTTCATCACACCACATACATACATGCATACATACATACATAATACATACTACATACAGACATACAATACAGCCTTTGGAATTGTTCGTCCATACTGCAACCAATCTTCGCCACCCACTTCGTGATCGACCCTCCGCCCGACTCACGCTATCGCTTCCGTCGAGGTCGAGGTCGGATCTTCGTTATCAGCATAGGCAAGTGCGGGAAATCAGGAGGGCTCGAACAGAATCGTGTCGCACACCCTTCCGTCTTCTCAGTGCAAGGGGCCGCCCGAATCTTCTGTGATCGACATGGGAAGTGCTTCTGCCGTAGCACGCTTGTGTCCTTCCGTCACACTCGAACTCTAGACCACGTCCAAGTCCCGCCGAGCTGATTCAACGGTCCAGCTCTACTGTACGATTACTGTAGTCCTCAGCATTTCAGCCTGGTACGACTCATGCAGCCAGCTTGATGCCACGGCGAAGGCGAAGTGACGAAACAAAGCATGGTAGAATACTACGTCTTACCAAATAAGCACGACCCGGCCCTCGTGTCTTCAGCTGTAGCCATGCGCCAATGCAGGGTCCTCCAGAATTCTCGTGGATCGACAGATTCAAGTGAACAAGAGGACCGCGGTCCAGCCAGTCCAGCCAACCACTATCACCACATACCCAATGTCCGATCCTACATATATACGTAGACACACCTTGCCAAGGCTTAGCAAGTCCACTTGATGAGGGGCAACGAGCGAAATTTAGCCCCCCCAGTCTACCCTCCACTTTACCCCTCCTTGAGATATCGTGAATAGGTACCTACCTACTCATCAACCTCGAGATTTGCTTTCGCTGCCACGGGAAGAGAGTAGAAGAATAGGTGTTACACATAGTTGTAGCCGACGTCACCGCTGCCACCTTTGGAATGAATGGATTCCCGAGTCTCTACCGAGGTCTTACCTATGTGACGTGCCACAGCAGAAGCGTCTCTCCCCGTAACTCGTCGCGGATGAACACCACCCATGCTCCCGGAGATAATGATCAGGGATGGTTTCCCCCCTTCTCTGGGCCTATATCGTTAGAGCGGGTGCCGGAGGTCTAAATACCGTTCAGCCCACTTGAGTCTCTTTTGCGATCATTACTTACTGTCGTTTGGACGTGGCCCATGCCGGATCATGATATGCATCTTTTATATGCAACTTTAATCCATATGGTGTGATTCGAATACATGGGGAACATTGGTGTTGTCCCTTACTTGCTCTGTTGCTCTGCACCGCTCGGGACTCGGCATCTCCAAATCAACTAATACCGAAACGCCTCAAGGGCTTCTCTCATGCACAAGGCTAGCTAGGCACCCTCACGGTTCTAGCTGGCTATTGTCTAGGCTGTCGAGGCTATCGTCCCAACTTTGCGTGGCCCGCTTTGAGCTAGGTAGTAGTTCTAACTGCAGAAGCAACTTTCCCATGCATTCAGGATGTGTGCCTAGACCGGGGGACACTGTTGGAGCAGCAGGCCAAGGATCACTAGGACAACTTCAGCCTCGCATTCTTCGGCCCCATGGGCGGCACACTCAACCCCCACTTGTCGACAACGTATACCACCTATTTCGAAGCATCGTAATGACGACTAGCACCAGGTCGGCTTCCTCATTTCGGTATGACTTCTCTCTGAGACTATTTCCCGATTAGGTAGGTATTTTTTCGTCCGGCGTCGGGCTTCAACAGTAACAAAAAAAATACTTGTCGTAAATCAAGACCTTGGAGGGGCCGTAGTCACGAAGAACCGAAAAGGACAAAAAGAGGTCTGCCACGAATATACCACCCATAATTCCAAAACCTGTTTTTATGTTGTCGACAGCAATTGGATCCTGTTGGTCAACCAATCTGTTCATGGGGTTGGGCCGCTAACTCCATCATGGAGCTCCCCGCCGCACAGTGCTAAGCATAGACACATCAGTTGCATACATTACATTAGAGATACAGATACCAAGAGATTCCGGCCTTTCTAGGCTGGGTAAGCGATGCGTTCCTTTCTAGTTTAAATGCCCTTCTCCCGTTCATTGGGCTGACCAACCACCTTTTGGGCTTTACCAACAGTCTACCGATCATGGCAAGTGTGTCACAGCTGTTTACGAGATGTGCTTTATTTCCGGAGTGCTCTTATGTTTATGAGCAAAGTTACCCATGGCCCAAACGAACCGACTTCAAACGCCCAATATTCTGTCATGATACACAGTCCTTTAAAGCCACGAAAAACCCGTCGAGGGCTTGTAATACAGCTGTTGTGCCCGCCCCGCGCGTAAAAGCAGTGTGCCAGAACTAACCCAATAGCTCTGAGCTTCTAGTCAGCACCGCAAATTCTCATACCAACCACCCTCGAAATATTCCCGTTTTGGGATTTCATAGCAAGACTTTGGACGCCACGCTAAGCAGCCACGCGGCATCTTGCCAGCTGCCCCCGTCCTCTTCTCTAGGAGGGGGGATCCTATCTTCCGTGATGCCCGGGAAAGTTTCAAAATCCAATGTACTCGCACTCCGTGGAGGTTGGCTCTCCGTCTCACCATCTGTCATATCGCCGTCTGCGTTATCTGAGTCCTCGTCATTTTCATTAACGGAAAAGAGGGACCACATCCAAGATCCCACACCAGCGCTTCTCCTATGCACTAGCCTCCGGACGGTTGCCTCGTCGGCCTGGCTCGTGTCGAAATCGACGCGCTCGAGCTTTTCATCGAGACTCACGAAATCCGGACCTGGTATATGTTCTTCTACTACTAATTCTGGGCTGAAGTAGCCCTCTTGTGCGTGACGCTCTTGCGGTGTCCTTGCCCGGCTCCTGGTACCCACCCTGCTGTGTGAACGACTGCCGTATCGGCTACTCGGTGGAAGCAAATCCTCCTCAACCCCCGCCAGGCTACCCCGGCGGCTACCCCGCCTACTCGCAAGCTCTTTCTCCCGAGCAAGCTCCCGCTCGTATGCCTCTTCTTCGGCATCGCGTAGGCCACCAAGACTAGTCGAACTGGCCCTAGACACTAACCAGGCCTGGCCCTTGGACTCGCGAGTCCCCGAACTTATCAGGGCCCCCGTTCGTAACATCCAGTCGCTATCGCTCTGTTCGATCTCATCCTTCCGACGCCTCGGCAGAGGTGAGGGCCCCCAGGGTCCCTTTTGCCGTCGGCCCGGCATCGACAGGTGGGTCGTAGACTTGCTCTTGGGCAGGTCGAGAGCAGAGGCCTCGGACATAGATGACCGTCGACGAGGTGAGTTACCACGGGTTCTCGACGGAGACTGGAGCAGCCGTGGGGTCGTCGGCGCAGACTTGCCCTGAAGGTAGGACACATTATATTGGAGCGGCGAATCGAAATCAGGTAGGTGTTCGGGGTCGGTGAGTGGCAGCTTGGAGGTGAGGGGCGCGAGGGAGAGGTGGTTTAGGTTGGTAGACGACCGGTTCTTTCGTCGAGCCTGGTTGGCATGCTGTTTGTAGGCAACGTCCATGATGAAAAGTTTTGAGATGCCAAGCAGCAGAGCGGTGAATAAGTAATACCTAGGTAGACTAACGCGAGAACGCGACCTCAATTGGCAAATAAGTATCAAGACTGGATGAGGCGAGAGGGAGAAGAGAGCAAGCAAGGGGCTTCTAAATGGAGGATCGTGAGATGATGGCACCACCAGTTTTTTAAGGTTAGGGAGTTAGATAAGGTATAGAGTCCACCCCCCTCTGAAGAGCCGGAATGGAGCGTTTGAGCACAATCTCGATGGAGACGGTTCGCAGATCTAGACGTGCTTAGCGAAGCTTGTGAGAGCTTGGCTGTTTGTGGAGTCCCGAGGCAGCTGGAGTACCTACCTAACCTTAGGTACTACCTGGTACTCTAGAATAAAAGCACAGGCCAGGCCGGGCCACTGGAGACATCCCCAGCCAACCCGGCTTTTTTCTACCTGGCGAGATAAGCGAACCAACGAACGGTACCTGGGTACTTCTCCTCTTACTAAGTTAGGATACAGTATCAATAACCTGAAGAAAAAATTTATCGCACGGTCTCTCTATCATGATTAACCCTACATCAAATACATACAATAGGTGATAGGTACAACCTGTATTAACCTTATACTACCTACTACCTACATACTTACTAGGTACTTACCTACCTCCTACATCATATTTCTGCATGGAGAGTTCCTAGGGCTGCAGCCATATAAACCCCCAGCATATAAGTTGGTCTGGCGTTGGACAGCCATTGACGAAATGCGCAACCTTCGCAACATCCGGTACAATGTCTGGGACTCATCAACGGGTCCCAATAGCGAGGCTATTACATCATCGTGTTGGGACCCGGCCAAGGACGAGGTCCTGTGTACCCTAGGCCCAAACGAGGTAACTGGGCAGATTAAACTGGTAAGGATCTCAGAACATGTGAGGGCATCCTCTGTAGATATGTGAGTTTTTCTTTGGGGATACCGGCCATTGCCCAGGAGCTCTTTTCTTACCAGAACATAGAGAATGTCAAGAGGTCGCCTCATGGGATGCTCCTAGTCCAAACCCAGACCTGGCCGTGGACAGGGTGGTGAGCCTACACCACTTTAGCGACACCCTCACAACATGTCTTGTTCTAGAGGGCGGCGATATCGTCGTGGTTCGGGAGTCAGAGGGCTCGTCTCCATCAGATGGTGTGCATATCGAGATCATGGGTTCCATTGACGAGGGCATCACTGCTGCAAGCTGGTCGCCAGACGAGGAACTCCTAGCCATAACGACAAAGGTGAACACGATGGTCTTCATGAGTCGCGGCTTCGACGGCATTACGGACATGGACATGACTGTAGAGGACCTCAAAGCCTCAAAGCACGTATCTGTGGGCTGGGGTAAGAAGGAGACGCAGTTTCAAGGCAAAGGCGCCAAAGCCCTCCGCGACCCGACAATACCGGAAAAGGTAGACGAGGGAGTGCTAAGCCCCAACGATGATGGAAGAACTATGATCAGTTGGCGAGGGGACGGCGCATACGTCGCTGTTAACTCGATCGAGTCAGGCATCCGGAGGGTCATCCGGGTATACTCGCGGGACGGGGTTCTCGACAGCGTAAGTGAGCCGGTCGACGGCATGGAGGGTGCCCTGAGCTGGCGCCCAGCTGGCAATCTTCTGGCGGGAATCCAACGCATCGGGGATCGCGTGGACGTTATCTTCTTTGAGAGGAATGGCCTTAGACATGGCCAGTTCTCCTTGAGAGCCCCTGAAGGAAGAACTTTAGCAGAGGACCGGATAGGTCTCGAATGGAACTCCGACTCGACGGCTCTTGCGGTCACTTTCAATGACAGATTTCAACTCTGGACTATGGGAAATTACCACTGGTACCTGAAGCAGGAAGTATTTACGCAGACTCGGCCATCCTATCTTACATGGCACCCAGAGAAGCCGCTACGCTTCGGCGCTGCTACCTCTAGTATGTTATGTAGGTCCTTACGGTGGAATTAAACTAACAAAGCGTTATAGGTAGGCTTATGCTTTTTGAATACATATTCGAGGTCATACACGGATCCCTTACCCCGCCGTATGATTACGGTGCAGTCGCCGTAGTCGATGGTAAAACACTCAAAATTACCCCTTTTCGAACAGCAAACGTGCCACCTCCGATGGCTATGTTCGAGCTCCAGATTTCCTCTCCAATAGTGGATGTAGCTTTCTCCCCGGCAAACACCTTCATGGCTGTGCTTTGCCAGGATGGGGTTGAGGTGTACGAATGGAGGACTAAGCAACAGCGTTCCCTCCTCCCATCAAAGGTTGGCAGTATAACCTTTACCAAAGAAGATCCAGATGGCAACATAATACCCCAGCAAGTTGCGGTTACAGAAAACAGTGCCGTCCATTATCTATGCTTTGGGGAGAATTCTGTTATACGCTCGCATAAATTTGACCGATCTACCGGGGAATTCTTAACCAGCACAAGCCTATATGCTGGCTCGCTGTTTGGCTTTGTCCGTCTGACCCAAGCCACGTCTACGGATGTTCTCGCTCAAGACGGCTTGGGCAGGTTCCACAGCGTCATCAATGAGCAGCATGAGCTATACTCAATACGCCTTACTAGTCAACTTCCATATTGCGAGGTCATCGACCTTGCTGGTAACGTGATCGCCATAGGACTATCTCGAAATGGTCACTTGTATGCCAACTCTCGGCTCTTGCTCAAGAACTGTACTTCTTTTCTAGTTACACCAGCTCATCTGATAATTACGACGACAAATCACCTAGTAAAGTTCATCCACTTAACTAATGTTGAAGGTAAGACTTACAAAATGGTGCAGCCTTCATCCTTAGCTAATATCCCTTAGCTTTAGAAGTGCCTCCGGACGACCCTGAAAGGGATGAAAGATGTCGAAGTATCGAGAGGGGTGCCCGGCTTGTAACTGCCATGCCTACAAATATGAGCTTAGTTCTGCAAATGCCTCGTGGAAATTTGGAGACAATCTTCCCACGAGCTATGGTCGTTGCAGGGATAAGGCATCTCATTGAAACCCTCGACTATGGAAAAGCATTCTCTCGCTGCCGAACCCAACGTGTGGATATGAATATTCTCTATGACCACAAACCCCAGCAGTTTCTGGCCAACGTTGGGCTTTTCCTCGATCAACTAAATGATGTAACACATATAGGTCTTTTCCTCTCGTCGTTGCGGTAAGTCAATCTAAATCGTTCTGTATCATAATGATCTAACCTGAAATAGAGAAGAAGACGTTACCCAAACCATGTATCGCGATACTAAAACGGTCCAGGGTCAAACCCCATCCGAAGAGCCAACGAATGGTGTAGCCACGGCTGAGGACGTTTCTAAGGTCAACAAGGTCTGCGACTCTGTGCTGTCACATCTTCAATCGCGCAAGGCCATGGATCATGGTACCCTACAAAACATCATTACGGCCAATGTCTGCAAGAATCCACCGGCTTATGAAGATGGGCTGTTAGTCGTCGCAACCTTGTTGCAAGAAGATGAGCGGCTTGCTGAGAAGGCTGTCGAGCACATCTGCTTCCTCGCGGATGTCAATACACTTTACGATGAAGCACTCGGGTTATATCACTTAGATCTAGCACTTCTGGTCGCGCAGCAGTCCCAAAGAGATCCACGGGAATACCTTCCATTTATCCAAAACCTACACCAATTGCCGGATATACGACGGAAATTTGCTATAGACGATCACTTGAGCAGGAACGAGAAGGCACTGGCTCATCTTCAAACCCTACAAGCCCATAAGGAGGCTCAAGATTACACCGTGAAGCATTCCCTATATGCCGCAGCCCTGAAACTATATCGTTACGACCAGGCAAACCTAACTATCCTCACTGGTCTTTATGCGTCATATCTCGAGTCTAGATCTCGCTACCGAGAAGCAGGCCTTACGTATGAGTCCCTTCATGACTACGCCGCAGCGACGCGCTGCTACCGTGCTGCCGGTAGCTCATGCTGGCGTGAATGCCTCTTCGCCGCACAACAGCAGACGCCAGAACTCTCTCCAGAAGCGCTGGCCGATCTAGCGACGGACCTTGCAGACGCGGCGTACGAAGCCAAGGACTATGCCTCAGCCGCAACGATCCACCTCGACCACCTCGGCTCCCTCGAGAACGCCATCCCCTGCCTCTGCAAGGGGTACCTCTTCGCCGACGCGCTCCGCCTCGCCACGCTTCGCGGCCGCACCGACCTCCTCGAAACCTCCATCGATACGGGCCTCGCAGACACCCTCGGCAGCAGCACCGAATTCCTCGCCGACTGCAAGGCGCAGCTGCGCGCACAGGTACCGCGGATCCTCGAGCTGCGGCGCAAGGCCGCCGAGGACCCCCTGGGCTTCTACGAGGGCGAGCGTGCGGGGGGTGCCGACCTCCCCGACGACGTCTCTGTAGCGGCCAGCTCTCGCATCAGCACCAGTGCCAGCCTGTTCACGCGGTACACGGGCAAGGCCGGGAGCGTGGGCACGGCGGGCACGGGCGTTAGCCGTGCGACGAGCAAGAACCGCCGGCGCGAGGAGAAGAAGCGGGCCCGCGGCCGCAAGGGCACCGTCTACGAGGAGGAATACCTCGTCAACAGCGTGCGCCGCCTTGTCGACCGGGTCGAGGCCGCGCGCCCCGATACCGAGCGCCTCATCTTCGCGCTCGCGCGCAGGGGCATGACGGAGCGCGCCCGCGGACTCGAAGCCTTGGCCGCGGAGGTGGTGGAGGGTTGCAGGGTCGCTATTAAGGAGGTTTTCGTCACCACCGCCGCCGCTTCTGGTAGTAGGGATAAGAAGGACGGTGCCATGGGGGCGGCGGAGGAGGAGTATGACGAAGGGGGAGAGAACGAGAGGGGGCAGTGGAGACCCATGGGCGCGGACGCCGTGCTGATGGAGAATCTGGAAGCGGCCTGGCGGAAGCAGGAACCCCCCGTTATTACGGGCCTGGAGAGGCTTTCGCTGCTGGCGTCATAGAAAAAAAACATTTCTGGGCTTAAGCAAGCAGAAGATGGAAGGTGGGTGGTTGATGGCGGTTCTATAAGCATAGGCATAGGCATAGGCATAGGTCGCGGAACCTTTAGGACTACCTAGGACAGGGGTATGTTCAGAGTAGGGTAGGTATGTCGGGTCTCGGAGGGGAGTGGAAGGCAAAGAGCAGTAGGAAGGTTTAAGCAGGTAGATAGGTACCTATATAAAAAAAATATTTAAGGAGGACAGACAGGGAGGTATTGGATTATACAGGATTCGACTTGGACGACATCCGTTGATTGATGAAATCCGCCCTCCCCCGTCCCCCCTTTTTTTTCTTCGTCCCATCTCTTCCGATTTTGTGAAATACCAGAGTAGTTATTTTGACTAGATAGATGGATTGGCATTTCGTTGATTCATTTGTTGTTGTTGGCTTTTTTTTTTATACTCTTCACACGTTACATATGTACACGTTTTTATGTTTACATACGGAGGGATAGATAGATGGATGGATGTATCATCTATCTCTCCTCCCCTTCCCCTTCCCCTTTCCCTTTTCGGGTGGATTTCTAGGGTATCTTTCTAATGGCCGACCTCCTTATCTACCCGATGATCCCCTGGCCGATAGACCGATTAGTAGGCTACCTTACAACCGATTTAATTTTTTTCATGGTATGTTCCTCGCGGTCCTCACGGCCCTCAGGAAGACGGTGGGGACGGAGGAGGCTCTTGATTTGGTTCTACAACGGGAGGGGAGGTTTCAACATTAACAGGAGCGGCAGCCTCTGCCGTTGACAGCGGCGCCGGCGGCGGCGGTGGGGACGAGGCGGACAGATCCCCGCCCGTCGCGGGAGGAGTTTCAGAGGACGTAGGGGTTGCTGGGGGGCGGGGGCCGAGGACGTAGGGGCTAGTAGAGGTGTCCGCGTTGAGAGCCCTCTCGCGATTCCGGGCGATGACCTCGCCGATCTTCTCGAGCATCTCGAGAGTAAGACGGGGCTTGCCCTTCTTCTTCTTGTTGGCACGCTCGGCGCGGTGGAACTCCTGCAGCGGCGTGCGCATGGTGTCCATAAGCTTCTGGCGGTCGCGCTTGGCTTGCTCCTCGGCCTCGAGGCGTGCGATATACTCAGGCTGGTGGCGCGTACGGAAGCGACTGTAGGGACCACGCAGCTCGTCGATGACGGACTCGGGCATGGGTGGGCTCAGAAGCGTCGGTATAAATGTGCGTTCCTCGACGTCGATACGTAGCGTATCGCCCTTGAAATCCTTGACGTCTTCCTCGGGCTTAGGCGGCCATGGGATCGACACGTTCAAGCCCGGCACAATGCGGTCCCACCGCTTCTCACCGGACTGCCGGTCGTGTATGAAACCTCCGTGTACTAGCCGGTTGATGATCACGTCCCGTACCACACCCGTCTCGGGGTCCTGGATCGGATGGACGAGCCGCACAGATGAGATGGGTATCGGCATCTCCATATTCAGAGCTGGAGGATCGTTTGGCCCGCGGATCTCAAGTTGCACTCTCACATTGGTCTAGAGTTTGCGTGGATCACAAATTAGCAGCTGCCAGCAAATGCAGTGATACTTGGTGTCTTCTATATCGGTTTACCTTATTCAGACCTTTGACCGTGAGCTCGGCCCTGTCGTGATCGATTTCATGGACGTGGCCGATGCGACCCTTGTCCGGCCCATCGATCAGCACAACACGGTCGCCCACGACAAGGTTGAGGTTATAGGCACCGCCGGCCCACTGGCAACGGCGGTTACGCATGGCGAGCGTCATCCGTTGATCGGTCTGGAAGCGGGCCTCGTGGATAGCGCCTCTCGATCCGTCCCATTCACCAACTTCCAGCCGCGGCGACAGCGGACCCATGGCCCAGTCATCGCGCACCGCCTGCTTCGCGATGTTGAACTCCTGTTTGGCCGCAGAGACCTGGCGCCGGTGTAACTCGGTGTCCTCTTTCTTCTCCTTCTTGAACAGCTGCCGGTCCCTCACCGCCCGTCGCTTAGCGACCACCCGCTCGGCGGTCGCTACGCGGCGGAGGATCTTCTGCATTATTTTCCTCGCCTTCCTTTTTCTTTTCTCCTTCGGTCGAGACGGTGGGGGGGATCGATTGGGTCGGTAGACGAGAGTTTGATCGACCACTTGGGGGGGTTTAGGTCATGGTGTTGTCTCGCTTTCTTTTTGTTTTACTTTATTTTATTTTTTCTTTTTGGGTGGTTCTTTTTCTTTTTTTCTCTTTTCTGCCCTCTTCTCTTCCCTCCCCTGAGAAACGATCCGGCGGTGGTGGTTGTGGTAGTGGTGGTGGTGATGGTGATGGTGATGGCGGTTTTTCCTTCGCAAACCAAAAATTTACAAAAGCTCCGACCACTAGGAGATTCAATTGGCGGGCATTGTGGAAGGGTTTGGCCAATCAAGCCCCGCAGTTTGCTATTGGTTCGGATAATCCAAACCGCCGCCCGTGTCCCGGCCTACTTACCTACATGCCTGGAGTACCTAGGCGGGTGCCCACCAAGTGCCGTGGCCCGTCTCCGGGTCCCCTTAAGTTTATGCAATTCAAGCCCTGGAACTTCCCGTCCCTTTCCAATGGACACATCTTGCATGCACCCGACGCCTTGAGACCTCCAAGGGACCTTCTTCGAGTGTATTAGGTAACAAAATGCGAACGCCCAAGTACATAATGTACGTACCTACATAGTTTTGATGTAGGTAGGTACTTACACTAAGAACCTACTTAACTCCCTTGATTGCGGAGAGGCCGCGGCTTATCAACATAGACGTACATAATAATTGGAATAATAATAATAATGATGATGATGAAGAAGATGATGATGAAGAAGATGATGATGAAAGCTTACCAGCGTACTACCTTACCTACATACCTACCTAAGGTTATTCTCTAGGTAAAGTATGTGCCAATAATAATATACCTATTTGGTCCATAGCTGTGCTCTCACTTGTTCATATCCTTTCGCCAGTTCATCAATGATGATCGGTCTATCTGCCGATGACACCATTATGCGGACCTTGAAGCACTGATAGTAGCATCGCCTTTCCTTGGTCAACCACCCAGACTCTCCCTTTTGCGTGCTACCTATGTATGTACCTATGTATGTATGTATGTATGTTGCTAGGAGTGCAATGGCATTGCCTACCTAGTAGGCATAGATAGGCATGTCTAGTACACAACATCATAGTAAGTCGTCATCAAGGCCTAGACCTCCTCCAGTTTCAGGCTTGTATGGAAGGGATTGTTATGGTCTCTCCCGGACTGAATAACATGTACATGTAGAAAAGGGTAAATAATCTTAACCTACTGCTTTTAGCAGGTATACACAGAGTCCGTTATCTGTCATAGGTCGGCTTGAGGGACTACACGCAAGGCAGTGTATGTACCTAGGTAGTGCAGGTGTAGGTAGGTAGTTCAAGCTAGTTAAAAGAGGACCCCTACCGTTAGACTGGGAGAAGAAGGCTTGGAGGAGGAGGGGAGGGGGGGCATCGCCCCAAACTAGGATAGACGCCTCGTACTCAAAAAGACGAAAAGACGAAAAGGGAAAAAGGGAAAAAGGGAAGGGGGAAAAAAGGGGAACGAAGGGGAAAAGGTAGAACGGTGCCCGGTCCTCTCTGGCTGACTTTCATCGACTCAAAAGAAATCGATAGTAATCTAAATTGAATAATACTGGGTGATGGTTGGATGTGACAAGACTAGCATAGCACCAAAACTTCCACACTCTTGGATCGTCTGATCGTGTTTTCTTTTGTTGTTGTAATCTGTAACCTGGCCGTTTGATGGTTCCAACTAATAACGTTATCGATGAGTTGTTCAAACCCAGAGTGAGTATGGGAAATAGGGTTATAAGAGGGAAAAAAAAAGGAAGATAGAGGTATGTCTGGTGGATGTTGTATGATGTATCATTGTAGGTACATACATAGGTAGGCAGCTTGGAGTGCTTGCATAAGGTATTAGTTATTAGACAGAGCCTACCTAATCCTTGACGCCATCGGTAATGAGCAGCTTGCCAGCCACTCCGGACATCGTAAGCTTAGGTAGGTAGGTGTAAGTTAGTAGTGTACCGTAGGTATGTAAGATATTGTACCTAAGGTTAGTTATGTAGGCAGAGTTGGCAAACTATCTACCTACACCACATTTGATACACCACACATACACACACACACACCAGACACACACACTACAACTACACTAACCAACAAAGCGATGCATTTCCCTTCCCACTTGGAGGAAATTCACATGCCCCCCCACCACAACTCCGTAGACAGAAGCCGGATCGCCGCGTGGACGAACAAAGGAGGAGATGGCGAAAAAGAGAAGTGATCACATCACTGATGATGAGCCACAATAATTCAGCTGAACGCCCGGATCAGCAGGCGGCTAACGCAGTACCAGTCGGTGAAGAGAGGGAAAACGAAACCCTTTTTTTCCCTCCATTTCGCTTGGACGTCTTGAATTTTATTGCATCTCATTATCTGCCTACGCTACACTATGATGATGAAACTTTTTGGGAGCTTGATGGACCACGAATGATGGAACGACGGGAAAAAGGCAATGTTGACACTACCGAGGGTTGGGTTTGCTGTTGTTGATGATGTTGATGATGATGTTATTGGTATTGTTATCCTTCCAATCCCGTGGCGTGTTGAGTTCTCTTCTTGTTATTACCTACATCAATCAATTGTAGGTTACCTAGGTAAGGTTAGGTATGTGTCGTATGTAGGTATGTTTAGTGTAAGTGGTTACATGGTTATATTATGCCCCAAGATACCATCCTAGCAGCTTGAATGTAGTACTTATATTAATATGTACCTAGATATCTCGTAGTAGGTATTTAGGTACTATGTCTGCTACATACGTGCCTCATACATGCCTAGGTTAGGTATGTACATGCATGGGCGCAAAAAGACAGGAGAACTACCTACTTATTTACATATGTATATACCCCTAATGCAAGATATGTATATACACTGGGTAAGTTAGTGTAGATAAGTAGGTAGATAGTGTAGGTAGATATGTATATATTATGTATGGATGTACGCGTACTAACAAAAAATAAAATAAAAATAAAAATAAAAGGAGCACACAGTGTTGTGTTAATGTCGTGTCGTCGTGCGCGTCGTATCGTATAAAAAAAAAAGACCTGCCAAGCGTAATTTGGAGCGGGTAGAGCGTAGTAAATACTTGGAATTGGCCTGAATTACCATAGGTAGGATCTATTCCCGGGGAGGTTGGGGGGGAACTGGGTTTAAACCTTAGTGGCTTCTCTCACTGTAAATCGGGTTCGTCGGGGAGAAGACAGGGGGTGAAAGCCACTGAACAGTGCAAGTTGGAACTTTAGGTCAGAAGCTGGAAAGAGAAGAGAATCGGATATTGCAGGCCGATGTTGGCTGCCTCTCTCTTCTCTTCTCTTCTCTCCCTCTTTGATGAACTCAACCCCGGGCGAGGGCGCAAGGACCACGTTGGAAAGGACGCTATGTCCAGGCTAGGACTGGCCCCAAAGGACTAAAAAGGGACTAGGAAGGAAAGGGAAAAAAAGGAAAGGAAAGAGAAAGAGAGACTTGGAGGAGGGTAGGACGAACAGCAAAGAACACAGCAATTCCTTAACAATCGACAAGGGCCCCGCTAAGCCGATATCTGCCTGTTCCTTATTTGGTGGCCCGCTGCTGCTGGTTTCCTGCATCTACTGGGCCTTGGGCCTGCTGGCTACTGCTTGCTTGCTGCTACCTTGTCTTGTAATCCTCCGTGCCTGTCAATTGAGAGAGCAACTATCTTCTTCTTCTTCCCATCCATCCATCCTTACCTACTCTCTCCCATCATCAATCTCCATCCATCCATCCATCCATCCCTCTTCCATCATCCACCATCCACCATCTCCCATCGCCGGAACACACCACCGCGATCACCAATCTCTATCGCCTTCATCGACTCTTTTGACCGCCTTTCTCTGTTTCTTTTTTTCTTCTACTTCTTGCATATTCCTCTGAATACCCCCCGACGCAAAACCTCTTCGTCTCCTCCTCCTTCCCCCCTAATACCGCCCATTCTACCTACATCAACCATAAACCATGGCTGAGATCCGCCGAAAGCTGGTCATCGTCGGTGACGGTGCCTGCGGTAAGACCTGTTTGTTGATGTATGTCGCTGTCCTCGAGAGATGACCTCCCTCCTCCTGTCTGCCTGTTGTTGTTGTTATTGCTCTGGCTAATCCTCGATGCACAGCGTCTTCTCCAAGGGCACGTTCCCTGAGGTAAGATAAACAGCTTTCGTCGTCATCGTGTTTTCGCCCTTTTGCCAAGATCCGCCCGCGTCATACCGAAGCAGAAGGACATCGTTCCTCGGCCGAGCCCATCGGCCTCGTCGCCCATTGAGCCCGCCCACGCCCGTCCATCGCGTTTTTGATGTCATCGCGATCCCGCAGTGCCTCGTGACACGCTGACCGTATCTCTTCTCCCCAACAGGTCTACGTCCCTACCGTCTTTGAGAACTACGTCGCCGATGTCGAGGTCGATGGCAAGCACGTTGAACTAGCTCTATGGGATACGGCTGGTCAGGAAGACTACGACCGTCTCCGACCTTTGTCGTACCCTGACTCGCACGTCATCCTCATCTGCTTTGCTGTCGACTCGCCCGATTCCTTGGACAACGTTCAAGAGAAGGTCAGCGAAAAACCCCCCCTCCCATCACCCGTGACCCCCTATCCCGCCCCGCGGAGGTTGCCAGCCTACTGACACGTGCTCCTATCCACAGTGGATTTCCGAGGTTCTTCATTTCTGCCAGGGCCTTCCCATCATCCTCGTTGGCTGCAAGAAGGATCTGCGCTACGACGCCAAGACCATTGAGGAGCTCCGAAAGACCAGCCAGAAGCCCGTCTCTCCTGAGGAGGTAAGCCATATTATCCCACTTGCCGTGGCATTTTCAGCGATCTTCATCGATGCTGGCGCCCCCCAAAAACTATACCGCCGATCCCCAACCTCGTACGTTTTTTTGGAATGGCTTACTAATGATATTATCGATAAAAACAGGGTGAGGATGTTCGCAAGAAGATCGGTGCCTACAAGTATCTAGAGTGCTCGGCCAAGACGAACGAGGGTGTCCGGGAGGTGTTCGAGCACGCCACCCGTGCTGCTCTGCTATCTCGAAGCCGCCCCAAGAAGCACTCCAAGTGCTTAGTCCTGTAAACAATCAACAACCCCTTATGATACCTTCGATATCCCGGCGTGATTCATCGTCTTTCACATCTGGCGTATGAATGACGTGTTCAGATGATTTGAGGGTGTTTGAACGGACGGGAAGGGTTGAATCACCTATGCATCATGGTTTTGGCTGGAGTTTGATCCGTCTACTCTCTCGTAACTGCTCTTCGGCCGGCGTGCTTACTTAGGTTAACTTTTTTCACATGCCTCTCAGCTTGCATGGAGAAGGTAATGGTGATAGGCGGCAGTTATCGTGGTACATGGAAGCTAGGGACAGAAGGCGAGAGGCATGCAAAGGGGGTGCTGTCTAGAGAGAAGGGAAGAAGTTTGGGGGTGTGCGTGTTGCGTGTGCGCGTATGTGTGTGTCAAGATTGGCGAGCCAGCCCCAGAGAATACGGCTATATCATAAATCTTCTCCTTTTTTTACTGCTCTCTCACCGATCCCGCGTTAGACCAACTGGAGATGGACACTTGTTGCTTAGGGATTACTCTTTCTGTCTTTCTCCAACCATACTCCTTTGATAATGCTCATGGACTGGTTTTTTTTCCTATCGATTGAAGTTTTTTTTGGCGGTCCCTCAGCTGTGCTATTTTACTATCAACCAAAGTGATTTGCGAACCTGGTATTTTGCTATCTAGGTACCTATGTGTATGTCCTGTAATATATTTATCCATCTATCAATCTATCTGACATAAGCTCGTAACCCATGACTCGAGTACCAGGTGGATCATCTTTAATCAACTCTACTACTTACTACATAGGTAGGTATAGGTTCAAGCCATATCATGTTCATGTGTAGATGTACGTAAGATGTATATTTGATGTATCGATACATTCCCTAACATATAATAGAGTACAGGTTGACTGTCGTACGTGTATGTCAAAGCGTAAGTACCTATCTAGGTAATTTTAGTAGTTTCAGGGCTTTTATTCTGGAGGGGTATGACTGACTCGCTCTCTCTCTCTCTCTCTCTCTCTCTCTCGTGAGCGTGCTGAGGAAGATAACCCCCCCCCCCCCTTTTGCCTGGAGTTTTACCAAGAAATTCCTAGTTGGATCTGAGGATCGTTTGGGGAATGTAAGGCGGTTGGGTATAATCAAACTCTCGGTTCTTCTTTTCTCTTTTTCTTCTTTTTCTTTTTCCTGGGGGGGACGGGGGGGGAGGAGAAGGGGGAGGAGAGGAAGGAGGAGGAGGTAAAGGGAGAAAGAGAGGGTGGAGGAAGGGGGTTTGATATATGACTAGGTTAGGTTAGGTGAGGCTGTAGCCTTAGTGTAGATGGGATGGATGGAGGGAGGGAGGTGTAAAGTACAGCTTACCTAGCTAGCTAGCTAGATAGCTTTCAGCCTCAAAAATACTTAATATCCTGACTTTACGTCCTACTTTCCACGATGACCGGGGGGGAAGGGAAGGGAAGGGCTCAAGGCTCGGGGTCTGTGTGGGTAAGGGGGAGAAAAGGGGTTAGTTAGACTTGGTTGTTGTTGTTGCTTTTGCTGTTGGCGTATAGGCAGATTACCTATGTAATAGTTGGTTCAACGTTCCGTCATCTGTATCTCATTTGTTCTTATATACCGATCTATTGATGTATATGTATATAAACCGCCCTCCTTGTTGGTTGGAGGGGCTCGCCGCGCGCGCGCGCGTGTTCTGTGTGATGTGAGTCGATAAGCGTGAAGTACATAGTAGGTAGGTAGGTTAGTTTGAGTCGTCTAGGGGAGATCTCTTCCAGTGTCCTCTAACCTAAATGATAGTTGACAGGTGTCTGGTTATCTCAAAGCGTGTGTAGAAAGGGGGGGGGGGGGGGGGCGTCAGTACATACGATTTGAATGCGGGATCGAATCGGTCCAGATAGTATACGCCACCGGGGGGGCGAACTGGGGTTGATGTGTATGTTATTCATTGGCTCGTTAGATCCTGTATTGGCTGACTGGTTTGACAACAACGACGGCGACGGCGACCCGATCGATCTGAACAACTGTTATGGGTCTAGCTATAGAATAAAACAGCGTTGCTTACAAGACATGAACACCCCGTAGCTTACTTGCTGCAGATAGGATTGATCTGGCTAGGCATGTGTTGATATTATTTTCCCCTTATCAATATGCAGATGTGAGTTTCGTATATACATACATACATACGCGGAGGTTTCTCTTTTCAAAATTTATCAATAATGCTGGCATTCTGTAGGGTTACATAAACATATATGTATGTAAGGTAGGTTATATATACCTTGAACTAGCCCATCTCCAACTTATGAACTCGTGTGTTTCCCCCCCCCCCCCCCCCCCACCCCTCCTTCTCGTAATACACTACACCCTGCCATAACGTCAAGGGAAGAAGATAAGGAATGGATGAATGGTTGGACGGAATTGGTAAATAAATAAAAATAAAAACACAACCGAAAAAAAAAACATACGTGATATAAACAACTCCAAACCAACCGCCAAATGTTCTATGTAGGTACATACCACTAGCCACTGCCCTCCCCCCTGAGCCACACCCCTCTATATCACCCTTTCCAGCCTGTCCACCCTATCGAAACCCGCTCGCTCGCTCGCTCGATTTGCCCGGTATACTGAATTGGAGAACGGAGAAAGAACAAGAAGAGGGATGGAAAGACGACAGGGGACCCGTAGTTTATATCAGCAAAGGGAAAGAAAAAAAGAATGAAGGAGGGAAGGGAACGGGGTTTCCCCCCCCGTTGCTGCGCTGCCCGAGAGATAACTGCTTTTTGCTGCTGGGGGAGGCGTGCTCGACCTAAGCGTAACATATATCATTCCACCCCCCCGAGCCTCGTAGGCAAAAACGGGCGAAGTTTTTTTCTTTTTCTTTTTCTGGATTATCTACTGGGGGCAAGTCTGTAAGGTAAGAAGGGGTGGAGAAGTTCCTCATTAGCCTGCCGTGTCCCTTCCAAGTTGTCTCTCATTGATAGTATGTCAAAAAACGGGTTTATGTATGAAAAAATAAAACCGGAAATTTTATGTGTAGAAGCACACACATGTACTGGGTTGATGCTCAGGGCTTAGAAGGGGGAGGCAAGGTGGGTGGAAAAGGTCAAAGGGTGAGAAGGTAGGCAGGTTGAAGAGAGAGAGGGGGGGGGGGGAGAAATGGGAAAAGTCTTGATAGTAGGTAAGGGCACGGGATTGTATGTATGTAGCTTAATAATAATAGTACATATCATACATACATATCATAACACACGGGGCATAGGGATATGTTAGGGGAGGGAAAATCCCTGTGTGTAAAGTCTTGAGTAGAAGAAAGGGAGAGAATGGTCGAGGGGGAGGGAATAGGGAAGTAAGAAAAAAATCACACGATATGCAAAAGACGGTGTTTGATCGAGGGACTTGACTTGATAGGCAAGAGAAAAAAAACAAAATTAATCACTACTTACCGCACCGCACGAGCCGCAGGTCTTGGTTTCGCCGGCGAACGAGGCACCGCACTTGGGGCAGCTTGAGTTATGCATTATGGTTTATGGGTTTCTCTTTGACGGTTTTTGGAAGGGGGGAAGGTTTAATAAGTGGTGGAATAATTCCAGGTGTTGATTTTGCTGGCTTGGCTTGGCTTCTGTCTGTGTTGTTGCTTGCGTGAGTTCGAGTTATGCCTGGCAGGTTTATATATATAGGTAGGTATAGGCAATAGTAGTAGGATGAGGAAGGGGAGGAGGAGGAGGTTGTATCAACGTTTGATTTGGGTTGGGTGAGAGAGAAGGGGGGAGGGAGAGAGGAGATAATGAGGGAAGGGTAAGGGTAGGTAGGTATGTAGGTAGGTGACATTGACTTTTCGAGATAGCATCAATGCTATTAGAGAGAGTTGTACTTACTTTGGGTAGAAGGAACGGTTCAAGAAAGAGAAGATGTTTCGTATGTTGTAATCGTACGTGTGTAATGCAACTAGGTAGTAGAATCTGCACAACACGAGAGAGAGAGAGATAGAGGGGGGAGGGGTTGGAGAGGGAAACTTCGACGATATATATATATCTTCATCTATATAAATTATCCAGATTATATAATAGATCAACAGGTAAGAATTACCTAGCTCCTCTTATCCTATTTCTTATACTAAAGAAAAAACCCACACCAAGCTAGAAGCGGGGTCATCCGTCTCTTTTTCTTTTTTTCTTTCAAGTTTCCCCGAATCTATTCTCTGAACGGGAGGGAGGGGGGTGGAGGGACTTGACAGACAAAACCTGCTTACACCTTTGATCTTCCCTTCCCTCCCTGTATCCGCTGCCGCCTTGCTTACACACCCAAGTATGTACCACATACCCTCTCTCTCTACCAATATATATATATATATTGAGAGTGGATGGAGATAGATTAGATAGACAGAGGAACAGATGGTGGGGGAGAGACAAGGGAAAAGGAAACATATGTTCTTCTCCCTCCCCGCCTCTTCTCTAAAACAGGGCGCACGCAGGACCATACACAACACACACTTATAAACCGTAGTGCGCGCGCGCGCGCGCAAGAGAAAGAGAGAGAGCTTCTTGGTCCCCGCCTGTCTGTCGTCCGATATCCTGCGTGTGCCTCACTTATTTACCTACCTACCTACCTACCTACCTACCTACGGGGCAGGGGTTCACTAAGTAATGGGATCGCGTGGATAGGTCGGACAAAGGTCAGGCCACCCACCCTTACGTACTGACGTAAAACGCATGACGCCTATTCGCTGCCTAAAGGGGATGGAAGGGTTTTCTAGGGGTCAGGTCTGCAGGAGGAGAAGGCCACCAGTAGTGTTTTTTGCTTTTTTACCCCATGACCGCATGCACATCAAGCTGGGGGGGGGGGGGGTTAGTTACTTACTTACATACCCAGTCGTCGTACCTAGATATGCGGAATATTTCAATATGCCTGGGAGGGGGGGGAGGAGGTGTGAGTGGGCTAACCTAGGCATGTAGGTAGATGAATGCATGTATGGATATGTAGAAAAAAAGGTGTAAGTGAACGAAAAAAAATGAACGAAACCCAGCATGGACTAAGTCCTTAAATCCGGGAAAGTGTGGATAGAAACACCTCATAAGTACCTATGAAAGGCGGGGGGGAGAGCTGTTCCACTACCTACCTACCTACCTACCTATGTATTGCTGTTATAACTTCGATCGAATACCCTCATAAATTCTTAACCTAACTTATATGCCCCGGATGGATCTATGCTTACTGCCTACATACCTACCTATAGGCAGGCAGGCAAGTTAATGTAACCTTCTTGGAGTTCGTCTATAATATAGATCCTACCTACATATAGATATAAAGCACATAAGGCTAGTTAAGTACCTCACTTGCCTCCTCCTCCTCCTCCTCCTCCTCCCGGTATCTCTTCTGCAGCTACCTACAACCTACCTAGGGCCTCGGGATGTACGTGTGTATGCATGCATGCAAAAGCCGCCGCGCTACGCGATAGGGAAGGTCAGGGCACGCACGCCCACTCACTCACCCACCCACCCACATCTACACTATCTACTAGACCTACATATCTGCCTGCATTGGAACCAAAGGGCCTACCGAAAAGCCAAGACGGGTCCGTCATGGGCCTAGTTTACCGTGCATACCTATCCTCTTATATCCATATGTATTACACCTATACCTATGCCTATACCCATGCCTATACGTATATAAAGTAGGTAGGTAGGTAGTCGGCCTAAAACGTTGTCCGAATATCCCTACCTACCGGGGGGGGGGGTTCACCTAGGACCGAGCCGGAAACTTAAGAGCATGTGGATAGGAGAAAGCTGGAGGGTGGTGGTATACCTAGGTATGTGGTACGTATAAGCTGCAGATAGGCGGGTCCCGACGACCTGGATCCTTTCAAGAGGGCGATATAGCACCGAAGTGTGTGTGTGTGTATGTGGAAGAAAAGCCAGAGGTTTGCAGTATGACCTATTCGTCTAGCCATGAATTCGCTCCATCCAAGAAAAAAAAACAATAAGAAAAATAAAATAAAAAGAAACTGTCCGAGAAGCTCGGCGCATGATTCCCATATGCATGATAAGTACACACATTCCCTTCTCGCATATTTTCTCTATCTGTTTTCCCCCCTCAAGAAAATAACCTCCCTGGATACTACCGATATGACTACAATGTTAAAGTAGTAAATGATACAACGCCGTAACCATAACCAAGTACCGATTCCCCTCTAACCTAAGTGCATTGAGAGGGCTCGCCTCCGCCTATGAAAAAAAGAGAGAAGATTAGTGACTGTTGTGTGTAAAAAGGAGAGAGTGAGAGAGATGAGGGAAGGGATTAGGAAAAAATCATATAGATAGAACTCACCCTTTATCATCTTCCCCGCGGCCTGGAACACGCTGATGATCATGACGGCGCACCCGAACACCACGACGCCCATGGCGACGTACGTCTTCCACGAGCGCGAGCTCAACTTGATATAGCACAGCGGGGGCAGTATGTACGCGAGGGCAGCAGCGCTCGTGGCGCCGACGAGCTCGAACACGACGCCGAGGTCGCAGGTGACGAGGCTCAGGGCCATGGCGGCCACGACGAGGGCCGAGCTGAAGATGAGGTGCCGGCTGAGGCTGAACGGCTCGCCCGGGAAGTAGTACTGCGTCATGACCTCGCGGCAGACGAAAGCCTCGAGCGGCAGCGTCGTCAGCATGTTGAGCCCGAAGCACAGCCGCGCCACCGTCACCATGGTGTTGTCGGCCGGGAAGTTGTTGAGCACGTTGCCCTTGGTGCGGTCGCCGAAGGTGAGAAACCCCGCGAGCGCCATGACGAGGCATGCGAGCATCGAGACCCCTGTCGAGTAGTGCGTCACGGTCGCGAAGCGGTCGATCGTCGGCGTCTTGAGGGAGCCGTAGATGAGGAGGGAGTTGTGTTGGCAGACGAACGCTGTTTTTTGCGATAGAGATTAGCCCTCCCCATATTCTTCTTTGCTTTAGGTAGCCTAGGTAGTCTTTCGACCTGCCAATATGGAACAACAAACATACCAAATGAAATAACCCCGATGGCCTGAAATATCCCTTCGTTGATCGTGAGGAGCGGCGTGGTAAACGAGCCCCGCTCCTCCTTTGGCGTGAGGGCACTCTGGACGACGACCGTGGCTAATATAATGATCATGCTAATGAGCGCGAGCGTGCTCGCTTTAGCTAACTACTCTCCCCTTCACCATTAGCACCGCGACACGTTAAACCCAGCCCAGTACATAGCCACTCCGTGTAATTGGCGGGGTCTCACCTTAGCAATGTCCCTATACAGCGTCAGGGGGTAGCTGACACCGAGGATGAAGATGGCGATGACGGCGCGCCGGTCGGCCAGTATGCTCAGGACGGGCAGCTCGGCAAGCCCGGGCCAGATGGTGCGGAAGACGGCGGGGATGGAGTCGCCCACGATGACGCCGAACGCGACCATGCCGCCGAACGCGAAGGCCCATTGCGCGATGCTGATGGCGATGAGCCCCGGGCGGCCGAAGCAGTGCTCGACGGTGCCCTGGAAGCTGCTGGCGCCGCTGAGCTTGCTGTTGATGACGATGAGCCGGATGGTCCAGTCGACCACGACGGTCAGGCCTACCAGCAGCACGATGCCGGCCAGCAGGCCCGCGTCCTTAAACGCATACGGCTGCCCGATGATGCCCGCGCCGATGATGCTGTTCGCCATGTTCATGAAGGCCGACCGCAGCCCCGACTTGGGGCGCGTGCGCTCCCGCTCCGCCCACTCGTGGACATCTTCCTCGTCGAGGCGGTTGGCGAGCGTCACCGAGGGCGCTTCGATGTCGGTCAGCAGGGGATGCCGCGATGTCGACTCGGGCCCGTGGTCGTCCGGGCTGTCGGGCTCGTCGAGGTCGAAGTAGTCTTGCGGCGGGTGGTCGCCATTGGCGGCCGAGGGGATGTTGGTCGGGCGCAGGTCGAAGCGCACGCGATTGGGGGTTCGGGGGGTTCGAGGAGCATCCGAATCGCCCGGGTGGACTATGAGGCCGTCCTCGTCCTCGTCACCGTCGCCGTCGCCATCACCATCGTCGTCGGACAGGCTCCCGGCCAGCAGGCCGTGTTCTTCCTCGTTCTTGGGAGCGGCGGTGGAGTGGTGTTGGTGGTCGCCATTGCTCGTCTTCTGCTCTCTGCGGGAGCTGTGTGTCTTGGCATTGCCCATTGTATTACCGTGGTAGCATCTTGTGAGTGCTAGGGGAGAAGGAATTCGCGGGTTTGCTAGCAAACGCTTTACCGCGATTCCAGTGCTTCTTACAGGCCCGGCACTTATTAGGTAAATCAGGGTCCATAGGTCAAGCCAGCATCCTTGTTATCCTCCTTATCATCATGTGATGAGAAGTACGTACCTACCTACCTAGTACTCTTTACCAGTCCGACAACCTGCCAGGGGTTACCCCTGTTCCTCGGCCTTAAATCGCACATACCTAGGTAGACACCTAGGTAGGAATGCAGTTTCCCCCTTGGTTCGTGTCAACTGCCCTTTGTGATCAAGACGATCAAATCCCATTCCTTCCATATTGATACCAGACATCCTTTACACTTAGCTACTACTTACAGACTAGTTACCTACTATCAGCCACCTAGATTAGAATGCAAATCACCTCAACAAAGGGGAACCGGACAGCTAAGGTTAGGTTAGCTGGGTACTAGGTAGTACTCAGGTTAAATGGTAAGTCCATGGGAAATTTTGGTGGCAGCAGCCGAATCGAATAATCCATTTTCTATTACATGTTTCTATACATATATAACACATAGGGAGTTCATATGAACGTTGCCGCTGTGGCATTTCCCTTCCACTTGCCTTTCGCCATGGGTATCTATCAACGAGTGTAACTCTCCTCTTCCAGCCGCACCATGGCAAAACTAAAACCTGAAAACCTCTATAAGGGGGGACGTATTCCCTGCGCTGCCTATTTGCATACCAAGCCCAAGGACGTGTTCCTTTAAGGCCATGGGGTTTTTTTCTTTCCTTTTTCTTCTCTTTTTCTTCTCTTTTTCTTCTCTTTTTCTTCTCTTTTTCTTCTCTTTTTTCTTTGGAGCTTACTGTTAAGCAACTCGACCTTCCTTCGTATCCCATGTTGTAAAGATAGATCCCCCAATACGAAATGTTATATTCAAGTAATCATAGCAATGGCTGAAATCATGAAGATAACGAAAGCGAGCTGGCTTCCAGCTACCAACATCCCCCCGGAGGAAGACGAGTCTGCTGTCGTGGTCTCGTGGCCATTTAGGCCTGTTCCCGACGCAGTTGAACTGCCCGTGCTCGTTGAAGTACCTGAGGTCGTCGTGGGACTCGTAGTTGTTGAATTTGAACTGTCTTGCGTGCTGTTCGAATACGGTGCCTTGGCAGCAAATCCTGTCGTCAGGTTAGCATTGTCACCAGGTAAATGCAGATAGAAATCAGGACTTACCAATACGCCCTTGGTCCATATCGTACACGCTGTAGACATTTTTCAAGAACGTGTCTCCCACTAGCCATGCACCTTTCACATATTCCATGCCGTAGATCATACCGGTGCAAACACCATCGCCGTCCGGCCCAGACACGAAATCCTTGGACGATATGGTCCAACTCTTTCCCGAGAAGGTGAGGGCGACCGGAACATCGCTGTCACAAGGAACTGACCATGTCGCCGAATCATCTTGAGCCGAGCCGGGAATCATTCCATAAATAGCTTTCACGTCACTTGGTGGCCCAAAGATGAAACTCGTACCGGTATCTATGTAGGCATCTCTGCCATCGAACCCGGCCGATTTGCCGTCGACAGTAGCACCATCCATCGTGATGGTCCACGTCGAGCCTGCTTTGAGCGGGGTGTACGTGATATCGCCCTCCATCTTCTCTGGATTCGGCGCACCAAAGGCAATTTCTCCGTCATTGGTCCCATCGGCAGCCCGCGCTAGACTGATGCCAAAAACATTGGCATCGATCAGGTTGGCGTTCTTGATTGCCGTGAGCCAAGTATCCGGGCTCATAGATAGGCCCAAGATGCCGTCAAACGGAAATTGACTGAACTCGTCTGAAGTAGTATTGGCGACCCCAAACGACACCGAGGCAGAGAGGCCGGCAATAGACATGGTATCTGTGATCACATGTCCACTGACGGAGCCAGTGCCGTATTCGACAGAATAAGTCTTGCCCGTGTCTACGTACGTTTTCGAGTCGTTTGGTCCAAAGGAGTTGTGCGACTTGCATGCGTTGGATGTACACCCCGAGCCCATAACCCAAGTCGTGCTAGCACCTGTGTCGAGAAGCATGTACAATGGTTTACCGTCTGAGCCTAATTTGGCTTCAACAAAGTACGAATAGTCGGTCCCATCTTGATCAATCCCAGAACTGTTGTCCACTGTCGGTTCCACGGCGTTGAGTACTGTATAGTCGTTATCTCTCTCAGAGACGGCGGCCTTTCTTAACCGTGACCAGATTGATCTTCTGTCGTATGCCTGGCCTCGAACATCCCGAGTGACCATATCGGCAGGCGGGTCGTCAGACTGATGATAGCCACCATGTCAGTAACTATCTCGATCTCAGTAATCATATGAGTTGGAACTTACATCGGGACCTTTCTGGACCAATTTGAAAGTGACAAACCCGCCAAGTGCTCTCGGGTTGGCACCAGCTGCAGATCTCCCTACGTTCCCTCCATATCCTCCCGGCGGTGCATATGGGACGAGTGCATGAATGCTAGCGAACCATGATGAAAGCTGGAGGAAGATTAAGCCTCGATGCATCTTGTGAACTGCCCACGGCACAACCCCACAACCCGAATGGGCCTTCCCCGGTTGGAATACTTCGTCTCCCTAACTCTTCAAGAAGGAGTGTTGTGTTATGGAAACTCTTGGGTCGATTGGTCCCGGTCTTATGCAAACAGGTTTTGGTCGGATTGAGCGGCGTGGCTCGACTCAGGGGGAATTCACTTTCCAACGAGATGGGTCGGTGCCCGAGCGTGTAGATCCAGGCACGTATATCAAAAGCCGACCAAGAGTCCCAGACTCCAGTCTGGATATTATAGTATTAAAGATTATGAGATCGTCATTTGTAGCATCGAGTCCCCAGGAGAGTTCCGGGAAATACGGTATTCAGCGACAGATAGCCAGTAGGTAGTAAAGAGAGCTTCAGACCGAGCTAGGCACAAAGATGATATGATACCTAGGCCGGTAGCGAACGTCGTCTGAGTATAGTAGTACACGACAAGGAATGTGATAGTTAGCTAGAGGCCGATGATGAGGACGGTATCTAATATATGTTGAGTTCGAATTCCAAGACAGAGATGCGGCGGGGAGAAACACAATTCAGATTCTAAGACAAAGTAGGAAAATGCCAACGGGGGACGGGTATAAAATAATTAAGACACCACGAGAGACGGCGCCGAGTAAAAAAATAAAAAATATAATAATGATGAGGGTGAATAAATTATTAGTTAGTAAGTAGCCACACGGTGAAAGAGACGAACAATAAAGCAAAGAGGAGTAGGGTGGAGGGTGTGGTGGAGAAGGATGATGCTGTGTGAATCGTGCTGCGCAGGTGAGGTTGGTAGAAAAAGGGAACGAGGAAACTCAAAAACACCCTGGACTCGACCATGAAGGCCTGTCCCTGAATCATTGATCGACAGAGTTTACCAGAGAGTCTAACGCATCAACTTGCGTACACGCCTACTACATATGTACAGTACCTACATCAATGTACAGTATTATGTTCTCACTCTAGGTAGCTCCAAGATAGGGTTGCAGTACTGTTTGTATGCATGCTCCTATCTTCGATCTCTTTGGCAGGACTTCCACCTCTTTTACCAACCTGCAGGGGGGATAAGTCTCCGGTCCGCCCGCAGGCTCCATATATTCGACATGGGTAGGCTGCTGGAATACTACCCTGGTCAACAAGGGGAAGGCGAAAAGGGCAGAGCGATGCCATCATTGGCCAATTCCCCTGCTTCCCTTTTCTGTGTCTGGAGGAAACCTGCAACCTCTCAACTGAACTGGAAGCAGGTAAGTTTTTGCGGACCAAAGGACTCAGAGCCAATTGAAGTGTAAGATCAGATCACCCTAGCATATACTGTGTTCTTTTTCTCTCTCTTTGTTCTCTTCCAAGCTGAAATCAATGTAATGGAAACATGAGTAACCAGCTTGATACCGAGTGGCTGAGTCTCGCGCATTTTATGCATACTTCTCTCGAGTCCAAAAAAAGAGCATAAAGCTATAAGTCCATAATGTTGTAGTGGTGCTACCTACATTAATACCAGGTATACCTAGTAGGTAGTAGTAGGTTGGCAGGGTATGGATATGCCTACCTACCTAACCTAGTCCCCTAAGAGGTGAGTTAACTAAATAAAGCCCTGCTATTATCAGATAGATCGGTCGATCATCTCGAAAGCGCACGATAGTTAGATTGCTCATGATAACGTAAATTTGCTGGTTTTGGCGAGTTTGTCGAAGTAGGTAGAAATGTCTTCAAGTCTTCGACAAGGGGAGATTCGAGTTTGTCGTGTCTTATTACCGCCCAATGCCCGTAACGATCCAGCAAGTCAAAGTGTCCAACAATGTACTACCTACTTACCCTAACTAATAAGCAGTAAGCAATAAGCAATAGGAACCTAGGTAGGTACCGTATGTACGGCACCATGGAGCGTTTGCGTAAACTGTTTTTTTTTTTTACAAACCCCGAATGAACCGAGTTTGGCCCCTTGGGCCAAGGGGCTCTCTCCACACCCGGAACGGCAAATTGCCTTGCAGGGAGGCGCAGATGGCGTTCATTGGCGACCCAAGAGGTGGAGATTTGTAGGCCTGATGGGGCATAGAGAGGCACCGAGAAGACGACAGCCAAGAGTTGGCGTTGATGATCACCTTCAACTCATCACAGCATCTTACGCCAGCCTCGCCAGCCATGTGCCTGCCACCGACCCGCGATTCTCCGGGAATCACTTGACTCGGTCGTTAAGGTTTCGACCGTGGCATCGTAGCGTTGTTCTCCGGATTATAGGGGGCATCGAGAAACGATACACCGGATATACCCAGGTATCGACCGCTCGTGCATACATATGTAGCTAGGTATGTACCTAGGTATGCAATGGCTGTCAGAGGTTGAGTCAAGCGGCTTGTCCGCCCAGTAAAGCTAATAACTTTGACTTTACAACCGTAACTCACTTGCATACGTAGCGTAGCATGTTGATGTAGGTAGTCTGGCCGCGCGCTTGGGCGACCGTTCCGGACGAGAAGTTTCGATCGGCTATTGATGCTGCATAGAGCCAGTGGTCGTTGGAAATATATGATCCAAACAGATCTCAGCGTGAAAATTGTTACGAAGCCTGTGCTGTTGGCTTTGGTACATAGTAATGCAAGTTAGATGCACGCAAAATAATACGAGAAGTGTCCCAGCGTTCTCGACCACTTCCACCTATCATCGCTGAAGCCATCTAATGCCTATACTTAGCCGCCCCGCAAAATAGGAGGAGGCGCTTTTCAACTGCCGTTGACCTACCTAGGAGCCAACATTCTGAAAGCCTGAGAAGCCGAATCTATGAAAGATTGTGATCTTAGCGTCTGGCGTCGTTAGCTGCATGCCCGTTCTGCCGATCACACACGGCTCAAGAATGGATGATCAGGACCGAAACAGACCAACCGACTAGTTTCCATCCTATCACTGCGCCCCTGAGATCCGCAGCCTTGTCAGTGACGATGATTCCTGCTAGGTCCGACGGCGGCTTTCTTTTTTTCTAACCTTGGAGACTATGTATGCTAGGTACTCGACTCATGGATTCAGTGCTTGTGGAATATCCGATCGTACACCGATCTCCCGGCCCGAGACATGATGTAGGCGATACTTATCGCACCACTGCCGTGCTCTGTCTAGGATGCTCCTCTGAGGCGAACACTGAGGCGTGGTAGAAGAGAGTTTCTGGCTTAAGGCCATAAATGACTCAAGTAAGTGTTCCGAGACGAGCTCTGTGGCCATTATAGTGCGTAAGAAACTCCATACAGACTCGTTGGTCCAGCATAACGAGTCGGCTATGTGAAGAATGTCTGTGAGGAGTGACAGACAAACCTCCCTACGCTGTTCTTCACCGTCTATTTTACGGATGACGAAGCTGAGAAAGTCCCAAGCGGAGATGTCATCGTGGTTCCTGAGGCAGAATTCCTTGACGCTTATGGCAATGTCCCCAACCCCGCGACGATCCCATTCAGTCAAAAGTCGGGCGTGGTGCCAGGCGGTATAGTTCCGGGGGTGCCGCTCCCCAGCCACCATGACAACTTGGGTAATATCAAGTTGAGCATCCACAGCCATGTTCTGTGCCATCCACATTTGAAGCAGCCAACGACGATGTGACCAGAGAGTAGGTGACTTGGTGTGACGATGAAGTCTAGCAGTGAGCAGCATATCCACAAACTGCTTTTCATGTTTCAGCGCATGCTCGTCGAGTTTCCCGTTCTCCATCGTATGCATGATTGCACGTTTCCTAGCATTGGCAGCGGTCAGGTGTTCCGGGTCCATAAGGAGGACTACAGCGCTCGCCCGTATGGCGTCTCTACTACTTGGTTGAGTGCTGCTGTCTGCTGGTGAATTCTGTAGGATCTGGCGCGCCACGAAGAATGCCTGGACGAGCCTCAGCTTGGGGATGGCAACAGCGGTGCCATCCTTGAGATAGTTGACGCCTGGCTCAAGGGGGTGGCTCTTCCCAAGCAGTTCTATCTCCAACAATCCAGCCTCAGGCAATTCGTTGAGTACTGTTGAGATGTCGGTATACACAGGCCTTGGATCTTCGCTTTTCAGTTGCGTGTATAAGTCTTTATCCAATGCCCGGGACATGTTCTTGTCCTTGTCGTTGTTACCGTTATTGTTCCTTTCTTAGATGGTCATTAGGTAGTAGGGATGGAAACAGAAAGATACATCCAGTATAGCTGCCGAGGTATGTACCAATGTATCAATGTAGATACATACTACTTACAGTACTATCCTAACCTTAGATTAGACATTTCAAGTTGATAGGTACTGGGTCTTATGTGACTGGAGTGCGCTGTACTTTCCTTCATAATCCGTAAGGTTTAGGTAGGTAAACCTTGTCAACCAATGCGAGCTGTGCCCCCCGCCTTATTACCTAGGTGCCAGCTCCCGAAGAAAACGTGTCGTCAGTGGGGTTAGACTCCGTTTAAATGACTAGCACCCCCATAAATGCACCCTTATTATGCATTTATGCATTATCTAGGTAAATCGTCTGTACAGGTAAAAGGCTGTGGCGGACAGGCCACTCGACATTTTTTGATCTCACGCCGTGGCATCTTCTAAGCTACTTGTACAGCAAGGTTTCAGGAAGCGTCACCGTCGAGATGCCATCTCTACTCCTTGTCGTCATCTTGGTCGAACTGGCCGTCCACCTCGTCAATACCATCGGCGCCGCGACTATCAACAATCTGGTAGGATCTTACTCTGACGCAGAACCGCAACGTCATAAGTGGCAAGGCTGACCAAACGCAACTACACAGCTATGGAACTTGTACCTCACCCTGCCAACCCAGACAGCAAAGCAGGTTGCCGAGAAGACAAAGATTCAGAAGGAATACCTAACCATTCGGCGTGACCTGAATGCTACGAGCAGCCAAGATCAGTTTGCCAAGTGGGCGAAGCTCAGGCGCCAACATGACAAACTATTCGAGCAGCTGGAGAAGATGAGTGCGTAACCCCGATCGGCTGGATAGATGACCTAGAGAGAGTTGCCTAACCGTTTATTCTGTATAGAATCGTCCCACGATGCCTCCAAGGCCAAGTTCGACCGCACCGCCTCGATTATACGCTGGACTGCTACGTCGGGAGTCAAGTTCATACTGCCCTGGATCTACGGAAAGCAGCCCATGTTCTGGCTCCCCAGTGGATGGTTCCCCTACTACGTCGAATGGATCCTGTCGTTCCCCCGCGCTCCCATAGGCAGTGTCAGCATCGTCTCGTGGCAGGCTGCTTGCGCTGGTGTTGTCATGCTGTTGAGCGACACGATCAAGGCTATCCTAGCCCTGGCGTTGGGAGCCAAGACGGCCGAGAAGCAACCGATGAAGGTGGCTGGAGGGAACCAAGGGCAGAACCCGACATCACAGGGCACGAAGGAGAAGAAAAACTCATGAGAATATTAAATAATGTCTTTTATGGTTAGCTAGGTAGCTAGGGAGATAATACGAGGGCATGTCTCTCATCTAATTTGACGCAGAGTTTGTCATTGCGAAAAGCTGGAAACTCTGTAACACGATTGAGATTACTCGATTTGTTGAGTACTCGCTATAGGCAACTTATTGACTCTGGCGACCATCGAGAAAGGGGATCGCTAAAGCTTCGAAAGTGCCAGTATCACGAACTTACCTTCAGGCAGGTAGACATATACATGTCTAGCTACACTGGTAGCTAGGTTAGCTACCTAGCTCTGCCGTGTAATGAGACAGAGAGTAGGTAGTAAAGTTACCAATACTAGCCTGCAGGAAACCTGGAGGGAGGCTCTTGGTATGCGAAAAGCTCAAAGGCTTTTCGAAATATTGATTCTTGTGTGGATGAAGAAAAGAAGAAATTTATTCCAGCAGTTTTGGAAAAGAAACCCACCTAAGAAGTGGACTAGGTAGGTAGTACCTAAGAAAATAAAGGTGGGCACTATCTACCTACACCAATCAAAACACGCGCCTTGCTAAGGTTGGAGCGCCACAATTCAGCAGGGGTCTTTGTTAGTGGCCCCAGACTTCTGGAATTCGACACGAGGCTGAATGACATCGTTTTGGACAGTTTGGCCGAACATCCTACACATCCTACTTACCTACCTACCTGCCTCCGCTTCTAGGCACTATCCTGGCCATACAAAGACACACTCTGTCACTCCCAACCCTTTCTTTGAGAAAGCAGTTTTCCAAGGCCCACGAAGTCATCGGCATGATATACATATAAAAAGAAGAGACATAAGGAGATCAAGATGGCGACGATATCGTGGGGGACGTAAGTACTATAATACCTAAAACGACCATCATCACCACCACCATATCCCCGAACCACCTCCAGAGCCTACCATCCACCAAGGCAGACATAAACTGACACGTTATGCCTATCCACCTCCCCAGCCTTAAGTCCCTCCTCATCTTCTTCGGGCCCATCCTCCTGCCCAAAGCGATAAGCTTCTACCGCTCGATCCGCCACGCACCGCAGCAGCCCGGCCTCAGCGTGCGGCCGCTGCCGCCGCTCGCCCTCCGGGGCATATCGATCCTCGCCGCGGCGGCGCTCGTGTTCCTCGTCGCCACGCTCCCCGTGTTCGCCCCCGAGAACGTGTTCGCGCGCACGCAGTCGCGCCTGCAGATTCCCACCGATGTGCTCTTCACGCGGCTCTCGGCGCTACGGCCCCTGAGCAGCGGCGAGGGCGGCGTTGACGCCGCCCTGCGCGCCAAGTTCGTCAACCTCGAGTCGCGCCTGCTGTACCTGCAGTTCGGCCCCTCCGTCCTCGCCGACTGCCCCTTTTGCGCCGCCGACGAGCCCCGCTCCTACCTGTACTACGCGCTGCCCTCCCTGCTGGCCCCCCACCTCGTCAACCTCGGCGCCCTCTCGCTCGCCACCTCGGGCCCCGTGTCCGGCCCCGACGGCGCCCGCTGGCGCTCCCTCGCCGCCATCACCGCCGCTCTCGGCGCCGCCCTCGACGTCTACGTCGCGAGCTCGTACAACTACCAGCTGAACGCGCGGGCGGCACGGCTGGCAGACCTGGACATGTTCTTCTGGAGCAGCCGGGCGTGGCGGGGGGTATTGCTCGCGTGCCTCGACGCCGTCGTCGCGGCGCTGATGTACCTCTCGGGGACGCGGCGGGCGTTCGCGCGGCCCCCTAGCGCGGCGGCCCGTGTCGAGGCCGTCACGCGCCAGCTGCTGGCGACCAAGAGCCGGCTCAACGCCGTCGGCATCGTCAAGAACACGGCGATCCGCGACGAGGACCTGCGCGGCCGCGCCCAGGCCTACTGGCAGCACGAGGGCCGCCTCATGCGCGACGTCATGGAGGAGCGCGACGTCGTCGAGGGCATCAACGACGCCCTCCAGAACCGCATCAACATCCAGGACATCACCCGCGACGCTGAGACCTACGCTGCTAATGTCCTGCCCCCTGCCCTGGTGCAGCAGCACCAGCACCAGGACAAGGAGAAGGACAAAGCGCCGATGACCACGGTGGGATGAATTTTTTTAAACCTTGGGAGAGGATAAAAGAAGAAAAAAAAAAAGAAGACAATGATGGCGTTTCGTGTATGATAATAATAGTAATAAAATACTATACGTGTGAGTCGTGCGCATTGATTGTACTAAGCCTGGTAGAACTGGGTTTGGGTTTAGGTACGACCTATATAGATATTGAGATGAGCGAAAGACTATATATATAAGTAGTATATATCAATACATACCTATAAAACCGATCAAAACATTGAAACAAATTCCACCCCCCTTCTGAGGACCTTCCTCCGAGGTCCTTTCGGGTGACTTGCTCGTGTTAAATAGGTACTTACCTAACCTTAGCTGATATCAAAATCAATGTTACTCGCTTCCTCCGTAGGTAATTAGGTTAGGAGAGTTGTGGTTGTGGCCACCACCATATTTGATATTTTGGAAGCACACATATTACTATGTGAGTTAGGTAGGTAGGTATGTAGGTATCCAAATAGGTACCAGTCATTCGTAAAGAAAAAGAAGAAGAAAATATTGACGCCAGACGTCCTCGCGAATACCTAACCCAAATTCGAAGTCTGAAAGTTAGCACTGATAATGATGTCGGGATGGCATCGAGAACAACATTATACACTCCCGCCCCCATCCCTCTTCTCTCCTCCATCTTTGATTTTGGGGAAAACAAAATTAAGAATAAAAAATAAGACTAATGCTTGATCAAAATTCATGATATGAATACGGTAAGTCGGTTTTGTTTCTTAACAACAACAATCGTTTCCATCTCTCATCCTAAAGTTGTCACTCGTGGTGATTATCCCGGTACAGTTACAACACGCCTCTTCTTTCCCTTTTCTTTCCTCCTTCTCCCCCCCTTTCTCTTTCTGTCCCTCGCCCTTCCCTTTCCCTTATCCTACGAACGCCGTAATGAATGCCTCTTCCTTCCTTTCGCTTCCTTCTTCGCACCAGCAGCTTCTATATCATGGGCCATTAGAATATATCTCTCCCTCGCGCGCGCAAATCAGAAATTAACATTAGGACTGGCAGAGCGTGTTGACGAAGAGAGAAGGAACTTTTCGAAGAAAAAGAAATCTAGATAGGTTATTCTAGCCACCCCTTGTATCGGGTCTAGTCGTACCCGTAGCTATGCTGGACATGCTCCCTTTCCGTGACCCGCCAGTCTGAGACGCCTCGTCTACGCTTCTCTCTAGGAACCCGGCCCAAAGGTCGGCGAGAGACTCCTTGTTCGCTGATGTCGGTGTCGGTTCGGAAAAGAATTCCGTGTTGAGAGACGGTGTACTAGGCGTCCTGTGGAATGGCGAGGTAGGTAGGCGAAGGGAGTTGCTAGATGCCCCGGGGCGTGCTAGTCCGGCTTGCTCGCGCTGTTCGTCCGTCCAGTTCAGCAATCCCGCAATGATTTGCAGGATTTGGAATTTCTTGGGATCTGAACGATCCAAGGCGAGAAATTGTAGCAAATGATTTGTTACGATTTGTCTGTTTTTGGTTAGCAACGTACATCATTGGCTTCCGGGGCCATAGAATAAACTAACCTGTCAATGCTGTCCTCGGGCTTGGTCTTCTTGAGATACCGAAGAGCTTTCGTCAAATGATCATTGAGGACAATGGCTTCATGCCGTAGCTTGCCAATCAGGAGGTTCTTCTCCTTAACCTCTTTCTCGAATGGTGCAGTGCGCTCTAGCTCTTTCTGCAGAGATTCCTTAGCCGATTCAGCCTCTGAAGCTCTTGAATTAGCTTCCCGGACGAGCTTCTTCAGCCCTTGGAGCTGCTCTTCTGATGTCTCGACCATCTCTCGCAGTTCTTTCCTGCGGGCCTCTTGGATCTCCTGGAGGGCTCTCTGGAGGTTGTCGATGGCTTGCGATTGACTATCGCGTTCGGATGCGACGCGATCGTAGTTTTCTTTCAGCGTGGAAACTTGTTCCTCGAGTGCTGCGGCCTTCTCAGCCAAGCTCTCGCGAATCGATCGTTCCTCCATCGCTAGGACCTCCCAATCGCCCATGGCGTCTTTGGCTGCTTCCGCCTCCTCCCTGAGATGTTGGATCTGTCTAGTCATATCCTCCTTCTCCTTGAGTGAATTGTGCTGCGACAGGTTGTTCCGGCTTCTTAAACTAGAGAGCTCCCGTGTAGCGTCTTGCAGCTCGGTCTTGAGCCCGGCGACCTCTTCTTCATAGCTCTGTGTGCCCTTTTGGAGTTCTTCATTTTGCGCCTCGAGTTCTTCAATCCGTTGGTTGGCTTCCTCTAGGTCCTCTTTCCCTCTCGCCAACCTGTTGCTGACGCTCTCTTTGATCTTCTCGACTCTGTCGACCAGCGTCTGGTACTGTTCCTCGACTTGCTCTTTCGCGGCTTCGACTTCTTCCAGGTCGGACTTCAGACGCGACGTCTCTTGCGTATGGGTGGCTTGTAGGCTCTCTAGCTGCTTCCGCAGCTCCCCAACCTCGGCTCGCAGAGCCTCCCGTTCTTGTGACATTGCTTCTAGCCTAGCGCTCGTGTCTACATCTGATCCGGCGTCGCGAGCAGCGGGTTTCGAATCCGTGTCTTCGAGGGAATGTCCATTGGTTGAGGGCAACGGGGCATGGCCGTTGGTAGGGTCTTTCTGGTGATTCTATTCGCTGCATTAGATCCATGCAGGCCCAAATGCGGGTATGTGTAGATTGACGACGTACCATTTCTGAAGCATCCGGGTCATCGGATTGAGCACCGTCCTCCTCGCCATGACCACCACCATTCTGGACCGCCTCGGCAGACGGCTCGTTGTCCTCGTTCGGTTTCGACTTGGTCGCATTCTTCTTCTTTTTGTTGTTCTTCTTTTTGGAAGCTGGAGGCAACATTAGCTTGTTGTGATCCGTCTGCAGAAAAGCCGGACATGTCTTTTGCGACCAACCTGGAGTGGTGAGTTGTTGCGATGGCTCGGGAGGTGGTGGCATTGTATGTAGAATTGTATATCGCGGAAATGCTGGGCTTCAAACTCTAGCGAGAAACGAGTAACAACACGTATATGGTTCTCGTGATGGAGATGCTGGGCCAGGATGCTGCTGTGCTGCTGTAAACCCACACGTAAGCTCTTTGAAGGATGGTTACTTAGTACTAGGTTAGTTATTATTAGCGAATGGGTGGATCTTAGAGCACTGCTAGATTGATGAGGTGCTCAAGGTCGCATACCACCTACCTAGGTATGTACTATGTACATACTACTACATATATGTATGTACCTAGTACGTATGTACATACCTACTAGGTAAGTATGTAGTACATACTAACCTACTACGGATGACCTAGAACCTAGGTATCACTCTGCCACTGATGAATTTCAGCTTCAGGTCTCAGCCTGCCAGCTGTCGCGGGGCAGAAGAAACCACTTACCTAGGTACTTTACCTACCTAAGGCTCCCTAAGGTTAGCCCGATCGGCGTCTGGTTGCAGCTGCGCCGCCGTTACCAAATATGCAAGCACCTACTTACCCGAAGCGGCTCTCTCCACTACCTACAAAACTCGCAGCTCTGCTGTGGCGCCTCAAAATTTTGGGTTTTCTTCTCTTCACATATTTTTACACCTTCAATACCGGCATTCGATATCTGAAACTGCCCAACCCCAATGTGAGGTTTTCCCCTGGCTGGTTCGTCCTCCGGCTGAAGTAGAAGGATAAATGCCTTTTATAATCCTGCTTTTGCCCGACTTTTGTCTATGGACATTGCAGGTTCGCTATGCGCATACATCCCTCAGTACACATTACATACACCTGATTACAGAACGAGATGGGTTGGGTCCATGAGAATATGAATTTGGTGTAGTGTTGACGTTACTCTGATGTATGTATAGTTTTGCAGTAAGCAATGACTTCGCTTGAGTCTATGCACATCTTTACAACTAAGTATTATCCGCTGATGGGTATTACGCCTATAACTCAGGCCTTCTTCGTTTTCACCTTCTTTGCCTTCTTCGTCTTGGTTTGCTTCTTCGTAGCCACCGCCGCCTCTTCTATTGGCTCAGTCTCCTTTTCAACCTCTGTCTCAATCGCTTGCGCTTCCACTGGTGTCACCGGTGTGGCCTCAATAGCCTTGGGCACGTCCTCGTCCCCGCCCTCAAGTACTGCAGGTTCCCGAGTAGCATCGTCAACGGCCTTCAGCTTGGGGCCATCGAAATCGTAGCCTATGTCCTGCAGTTTCTTTGCACGTTCGTTTCGTCTCCGCTCTTCCTTGGAGATCTTCTCTGTCCATGCGGACTCGGTCCGAGGCTTCTTTAGTTGACTACCGGCCATCTTATTCCATGGGATCTTCTTGAACCGCTTATTCGCTCCCTTCCATAGATTCTCGTGGACTCCCGATTCTGGTACGAGTTTCACCTTCAGTATATGACCAAACAAAAGGTCTTCTGTAGGTTAGCATTATTTTCGAAACTAGAGGACTTCATTACTTTGGCATGATGAACCATTCGACCAATTGGAGGCAAAGGGTGGGGAGAGGGGAAGGGAGGAGGAGTAAACAGATATATTTCAGCATACTATAGTTAATATGTTAGCATCTATAACGAAAGACAACAAACGACTGCGAACCTAGTCGCAAACGTCTGGTTCGGAGATTTTGAGATGGGTTGTAGACTCACCAATTATCCATAGTCTTTACCACGATCTCAGCAACAATGGCCTCGGCAAACTCGATGAAAGCGAAATGCTTCGAGGCGCCTTGCTTGTTTCTTGACATGCGTAGTCTTGTGATGGTTCCGAATTGGGAGAAGTAAGATTTCATCTCGTATTCGTAAAAACCATCTGCGGCAGCCAGAGTCAGCAGATGAAGACAGCAAATAAATTGGTGAAGAGGGGCATACGTGGAATCCGGCCAACATATACCACACCACCTTTTCCATCCTTGGACTTCGAGGCCTTGCTCAGCTCGTTCGATACGTCCGGGGCTTTGCCTACATCCTGGCCTTCTTGGAATGTTCCGGCAGAGTCTTCCGCAGCATCTTCGTTGTCGCTGTCGATGACTTTCGCAAGGGCAAGCGCCTCGTCTTTCTCATCGTCGGAGACCCCGCCGAACTCGTCCTCGTCCTCGTCCTCGTCCTCGTCCTTGGTATCTCGCTGCGCTTTCTTTTCCGTAGTCGCTAGCCGCGAGCTCTTCGAATTCTTAGATCGCCCGTCTTCCTTCGTTGCCTTTGTCTTTTTAGAGGCTACCGGAGACGCATCCTCGGCGGCTGAAAATACCTGTTAGTGTACAGCCTGGTATATGCTGACTGACATGTCTACTCGCCTTTGCGCTTGCTTGCTGGGGTCGTCGCCTTCGATTTAAAGGAAGGTTTCGGGGCTGAGATGGTCGCCTCTAGAATTTATCATTAGAAACCATTGAACTTCAAGAAACAAGAAATTTGGCAGACAAACCCTTGGTCTTCCTTGCTCTTAATTCTGGTGCCATTTTTAAACAGGCTTTGTCCGTGGTATTGAGCAGTTGGTAGCGAGCGTGGTGCTGTTCTTCTCTAGTGCGACGAAGGACCGTAGAATAAGTTTTTCGTAGTTGCGCATGGAATTCTGCCGCTTCAAAATTTTGGCGGTGAAACCCAGAACCCTTTTGATAGGCCGATAGCTGGTATGTAGGAGCTCCACAAGCTTTAAAATTGGGTCTCTAGTATGTACCTACTTACCTACATCGTACCTAGGGAGTGATACCTAGATGCACCTATCCCACCTACATATGTACTTAAGTAACTTGCAAATGCTTTAGCTACATGTACTGGGTATCTAGTAGCTACCTATGTACATATGTATGTTGGCTGTTAGGTAACGTTCGGTACATAAAGTTGACATGTTTATGGTAAGCGGGTGTTTGCTGCATAGATAATTGCTGGCTAAGTAAGATGTAGTAAGTAGTTACCTGGCTCGAGTCTAAATAAGGTTGAAAGGAATGACCTGCCCTACACGCCTCGTCCAATTGAATTTCTCAGAATATCTACCAAGCTAGGTAGACTTTCGTAGATGTTCAGGTCTTGAAGGAAGCTTGGAGCATGTGCACTGTGCCACCTTTTTAAAACGGGGGAGTTTTTACATAGAAAGCTCCAAAGCACATCACATCCATCAACTCACTAAGTACTGAGATGAGAACAGGCGTCTTAAACAGGCTACAATACTTCCACTAACCAGGTGGTTGCGACCTTGCCTCATTCCTCCCCCTCCATAGCCTTTCGCTTCTGCCATCTCATATTGGATACACCGCATTATCGGAAGAAAGAATGGCTTCTGACGAGGGAAAACTGACCCATGATGAAATCTGGGATGACTCGGCTCTGGTAGATTCGTGGAACGAGGCGCTGGAGGAATACAAGGTATGATGCACATTCGTGATCCTCCTATGTTTTGTGAGCTGATCATCCATCATTTTCTAGAGGTATCACAGCATCCACCGGCATGGCGGCAATGTTGACGCCCTCCGTAAACCCACTTCCGAGCAGTAAGTCAACCCTCGCGGTCTAGTTCTCTTCCCAGTCTCACCTACCGATAGCATTGCCCCCTATGATCTCTCCGTCGAAGATCTATATGTATTCTAACATGAAGATCATAAAAAGGAACGGTTCAGATGCCAAGCGCAGCACAGATGAGATCGACGACTTGCTAGATCCCGGTGTTGATAAAGCTGATGCCGAAATGACAGGAGAGGTCAAAGAAGCGCCTGTAAGTTCATCGTCGGCAGCAATCCATGAGGAGAATCCCGACGGACCGGGGATTCTTGGCAGAGATCTTACCAAGATTCTAATGAAACATGCACAGGATGGAAGACCAGAGGGCGGAACGCCAACTACCCAGCACAGCCATCCGCATGGTCTTGGACCCGGCCCCGTACCTGCAGGATTGCTAGGCTCAGGTGGGTGTCTATAGCGAGCTCCTTTTCGATGTATTAAGTTTGCGAATAGCCTGGCTAACTACCAGGTATGTTACAGTTCGGGATGAGGGCCTCAAGAGACTCCTGATGTCGTGGTATTACGCGGGCTACTACACCGGCTATTATGAAGGCCAACGTGATTCACCCAGTCAGAAAGACGAGTCCAAGCATCGATGACCAAAAGAGCAAGAGGCATCTGTGAATAGAGGTCTGCAAGGCTGTTCTAGGAGCCCTAGTTGGAGAAGGCCTAGGTTCCCCATCCGATCGGCCGAACCCACGAGTATCTGTAACGATATTTGTTCCATCATCACATGATATTGACGTTGCCCTGCTGAATAAGAGTTGCGGTTGTGGCAAGCTACTGTGTCAATTTCAGCAGGCAGCGGGATCTAAAAGAGACCTACCCACTTGATTGGTAGGTGATAGGTGATAGGTGGGTGATAGGGGTAGTATTCCAGATCAAGATTACAAGGCCCCTTAAGGTTATAGTACATAGAAATGAACTTCTAGGTAGAGCTAATACATCGTGATAACATTTTCACCAACTAGACCTGATATATGAGATATTACCTAACCACAGGATACCACCGGCAACAGTATTACAAGAAGCCTATCAAATCTACTGACTCTTACTATCGCCTAGGGTAGTCAGGATTCAGGATCATGAGTTCGTCGGAGCACTCAACCATGGTGAAAGTGAAACCGAGTATTCCGTACACGTCCATATCATGAGGACGCATTATCCTTTTCTTTACAGATTAGCTCCGTCTTCTATCTAAGAGGCCTCCTTTTCCTCCTCTTCCTCCTCTGGGATTCATCAGGGTGTGTCATGAACAAGACGAATTTCGAATCTGTGGAGAGCCATCCACACCTACCTAATGGCAGGATGGATAGATAGGAAACAAGAGCTTTGCCCGTATCAAACAGGCATACAAAAAGCCAGGGCGTGCTAGATGGGTGCTGAGACCGCGCAAGAAACATTAGACGATGCCCCCCAAGGCATGGCACGGCTAGGGGTCCGTATTGGTCGGCCGTCGCAACGAATGCTACATTGGTGCCCTCTAGAAACAAGTCGGGGTGGCCACGAGGCTTATATGAAAGCTCTCATTTCGACCCTGGTGGGGTTCACCGTTGTCCCTGTGCCTGAATTGCTGGGTAGTCTAAACCATATTGACGGCGGAAGCAAGGCGATCCGGCGACGTCTCTGCCTCTCTGCTTGCCATCCCATGTCATAATCAGTGGGAGGGTAAGGGAATACCAAACCTGGCACCCGCCCAAGTATGCACGACCCCGGATGCTGCAACGAGCGCTAATTAGTTTAGGTGCCGAGTTAAACTTGGAGTTTAAGAGTTTAACGGCGTTAGCCTCGGCAGGGGGTTGTTCTTTAGCGAAACTCAATTCTTTGGTTGGATCCTACGGTACAATCTCTCGGTGACCTTGCTGTTCTAACCTTTCCCAAAATTCTTTTTCTTTTCTTTTCTTTCCATCCCACTCTATTGATGTCAAGTACAACTTATTGGGTCAAGGTCCTGAACCAATCTCACGAAAATATAGGTAAAGAATACGCATCACGCAATTGTTCCCACAGAAAGGTATTGCTTGACGCATACGGAATACTACCTACGATACCTGGAGTTACCTACAAATTATGATATGTTCGTCTCTGTATCCAAAATTAAGCTATGACCTCAAAAGTCACCCACCAACCCATGTCTAAGCGAAGTGCCCAAAACACCACCCGAGACGACTCTGTCACATCAAGCCCCCCTGGCCAAGCTCAAACCTGCCGCATCTTGCTTATTAGAGCCGCAACGAGCTCCCCCTCGGGCGCCGCTCCATTCAGAATAAGGTAAATGACGGGGGGTTGATTGACGATGCCCAGACCTGTCTGCAGGGTCGTGATCGGACGCCACGACCCCCGAAAGAGATATCCTAGCTGAGCATTCCTGTACGGAAGATTTTCTCGTCATGTTTCGAGTCCAGCTCCTAGTCCAGGAGGCAAAGGCCGAGATCCCAGATGGCTTACCTGAGCCATTCCTGTCCTTGATCTTCATGCTCGATTTAAGCAATGAGGTTCCCCCCTTCCAGGGCCAAAGGGTGGGTTGTTTCTTTTCCATCTCTTTACACTTCAAACAACTTGCCGTGTGTTCGCTCTTTTTTCCTTCAGTGCTTTTTTGCATCTTTCGTATCATTCATTTCTCTTTCGTCACGAGCAGGCCCTCGCCATTCAAGTGCTTCTATTGCCAGGTTCGGTACGGTCCTTGAGGGAATACCTAATACGACGACAACGTAGTTTTTTAACGACTTAATAACCCCGAAAAAAACATCACCATGAAGTACACAACCGCTCTCGCCGTGGCTCTTGCCCCGCTGGCTCTCGCAAAGGCAACCCACAACAGCTACCCCCTACGCAGGAACGGTCACTCGAAAAATGCTGGAGCTGCAGTTGTTGGAGGCGCCGCTGTTGGAGGTGGTGTTGCTGGTATTGCTGCTGAGCTGGGTGCCATCGCTGCCGTTGGTTCGACTCAAGTCATCATCATCTGGGCCAACCCCGGAAACAACGCCGCTACCACGACGCTGAACCAGCAAGTTACCGTGACCCAGACAGTGACCGCTGGCGCCACTGCCGTGGCGTCCGCCAGCGTGGCTGTCGGTGCGATGGCCACCCACACCGTCACAGTCGGAGGTGCCGCTGGTCTTGTCTACACGCCAGCTGAGATCCAGGCCAACGTCGGCGACATGGTCGTCTTCAACTTCGAGAGCATGAACCACACCGTCACCCAATCCACCTTCCCCGCTCCCTGTGACCCCATGGCAGGTGGAATGGACTCCGGCTTCCAGGCTAACCCCAACAACACCGTGGACCCGCCTCCCCAGGTCGCCATGCAAGTCATGACCACGGAGCCTCTCTGTAAGTCCAAAATCTCTTCAAAGTGAGAGCGTTTCTCTAGTGTATCCGATGGCTAACGGGTGTTTCTGTGCAGGGTTCTACTGCAAGCAGACCGGTCACTGCGGCAAGGGTATGGTCTTCTCCATCAACCCTACTGCCGATAAGACCCAGGCCATGTTCCAAGCCGCCGCCATCGCACAGAAGGGCCAGGGCGCCGGCAGCGCCATCACTGGCAACGCTACCGCGTCCGCTGCTGCCGGAGCCGGAGCCGCTGCTTCCTCTGTTGCCGCACCAGCTGGCGGCGCGGCCCAAGCTTCCAACGTCCTTACCGGCACTGGCGCGATCCAGACTGGCGCATGTGTCTGCGCTGTGACCTGCGGCGCCGGCAGCTTCCCCGCTGTCGCGGCCCAGGGACTCGGCAGCTTTGGTGGCATTGCAGGTTAGTAGCCTTTTCTCATTCCCCTTTCCTGCCTTCTCTCTCCAGAACATTGGCTCAAACTAACGAAAGCGTTATAGGCGGCCTTCCCGCGAGCATGATGGAGACTGTCTAATTGCAGTAGATGGGGGTTGATAGAGGGGAAGTTAGTCTTATTATTCATGCTGTACTCATTTTTTTTTCTTTGGGAGTCGAGGGATGTGATACCATTATGGTGGTTTCTAGATGCTTTTCCCCGTTAAAACTCATATTGTCGGGGGTTTCACCCGTTGTCGTCTGAACGATAGAATATTTTGTATTTCCCCCCTTAACGCCCCCCCTGAAACCAACCGGCATTGGAGGTTCTGGGTTATTATATATATGACTGGATCGTATTTTTCTGGATTGCAACTAATAGGTCATTGAATGAACGAATATGAAAACAATATCCATGTCTTGTTAGCTTGTATTAGATGTACTTGCTGTGTGTGTTGTTGTGCTTCTTCCAATGGATGGACTATTAATGCAGAACGTGGGTTAGTAGTCACCTGGTTAGCGGAGACACGACCCGACACGGCGGAAGCAGTCGATCTATTATGGTGCTTGATTGAACGAAGATATAAGAAGCCTAGCACGCCTAATCACGCCTTTAACCTTCCTCCCCAATCTCTCCAAAAAAGGTATTTCATCCTACTTCATGATATCATAATGGAAAAAAAGACTGCCCTCCATCCAGGGATAACTCCGTGCCGTGATGCGGTGTTCGCGCGGACGACGTCGAGGGGAAAAGTAAAAACTTAAAGCTCGATCGTTCGCACCATCTAATGCTTCCCATTATTGGCTGCGGCTTTCTTCGCATCGGCTATAGTTTACACAAAACATCGTATGTCAGCCCGTGTCGCGATACAAATTTGGTAGAAGTGAACCAGGTGATTGGGTGTTAGGGTAAGCTTACCGGCAGCCTGCTTCTTCCGCATCATCTCGGCGAGAGCCTCCTTGTCACGAGCCATCTCGGTGCCGCTCTTGCTGGTCTTGGATTTCTGTACCCGAAGCCATGTGTTAGGTGATCAGTGTCTCTCTATACGTTTAAAAAAAAGCATCTCGGGCATCACTCAAGTAGGGATTCAAAACCCTTGTCCTAATAAAACTTATCCCTTCTTATCGTCTTGCTTCTGCTCTTTTTTTCATAGGGAAGCGACTCGTCGGCGCTCGGGACGCTTCAGAGCAGGGGCGGTAGGAGGGGGATCCGAGCGAGTGGGCGGGCGCCTAATAGTAACCGACAGATGGCTTCATCGTCGTGGAACCGCTTTATGCCACGCAAGCTCTCCCGCGCTCCTGGCCCTCCTCTCCTAGGCCGACAAGGACAGACAGAGAGAGCCAAACCCAGATATTGACGACGATAAATGCAGAGATAAGGTAGAATACCAAACCTCCCTACACCGTGGACTAACTGAGTGCATCGGATCATGACGTTCTTCTTACCTGAGAGGCCTGGGCCTTGAGGTTCTTCTCACGCGCCTTCTCACGCTGGTTACCGCGGGCCATCTTTTCTTTTTCTTTTTTGACTGGAGTAGGAAATGAAGGGAGATAGATAGAGCGCTTGATCAAACGTGAGGGACGCGGTCGCGGCTAAATCGTGGTTGATTTAGTCGCCAGTCGACGTTTCTAGGGGGTGTGGTTTTTGTTTTTTTTTTTTCCTTAGGAGAAACGGGAAAGGGGGAGGGAGAGAGTTGGGGTTTAGTAAGGGGTAGAGGGAGAAAAAAGTGTCTCGGAGATGGGAAGAGAGGCTGCTTGCAGCAAGAGAAGCCAAGTAATAAATTCCCCATGGTGAGGCTGTGCTAGCGCGTCAATCCGCTTAGCGGGGGCTGGTCTGGACCAATCAAATTACCTAGGCGCTGAGGCTAGTTTGAGCCTTTTTGATCAGCAGTAGGGGGGGGAAAGAATACACTAGAAGCAGAAGGGCCAAGGACTTGTCTGCAGGCTATGAATAGATTGATTGATTCCACAAGGTTTTCTAGCGGTGTTTTGCATACCATTTGATGGAAGGTAACTTCGTAGTGACAACAGTAAACACACCTAACATCGGTACCTAAATAGTAGTTCACTTGCACAAGCAGACTGGAAGCTACCTAACATAAGCTAGATTACTTGCATATGTTACCTGAGAGAGGAGGAGGAGGAAACTTATAAAGAGTCACCGGACGATTAAGAAATATCGTTTCGACTTTTCTCTTGTAGTACCTTTCATGTCATGTGTGATATACAAACAAATGTGGATATTGAATCAATGTTGGATCAATATTGACTTGCGTGTGTCCATATCTGTCATGCGTAACTCTAACTTGAGGACTTCGTATTGTTGTATGTGTTGACAGCATTGCTGAACAAATGCTCTGTTGCCCTTGCAAATACGTCAAATGTTTCCTCATAAGCAAGTAATAAATACCCAGTTCATTCAGTTTAAATATTTAATAGGAAATATTTTGCTTAGTATATCACTTATAGTACACTATATCATACGGTGGCCCATAGCGAACACTGTTGCAAGCTCCAAAACCCACTACACACACACCATACTCTTAACACCCACACACCTGCACCTACTCTCTTCAATACCTACTCTCTTTAATACTTACTTTTTTTAACACTTACTTACTGCACTACATAACTTACTATTATTATTATTTGCATTATTTGCTTATATATTTAAACAATGCATTAATAAGTAAGTTATATGACAAGGTAAGTAAGTGTTAAAAAGAGTAGGTGTTAAAAAGAGTAAGTGTTAAAAGGAGTAGGTGTTAGAGGGTAGCTTTATTTCGAATGGTGTATATGTAGTGGGGTTTTAATGTGTTTGTGTAGTGGGTTTTAGTGTATGTGTGTTAGTTTTTGAGGTTTGCAACAGTGTTCGCTATGGGCCACCGTAATATCAGGTATATCAGCAGCTGTGTACGTATGAATCCAATTACATCCATCTTGGAGTAATTAGTTTCAGGCGCAACGGGGTGCAGATGGGGATACCTACACACCTTATGTATGTAGGTAGGTGGTATCTTGTTCCCCCACCAATTATTCTTCATTTTTTACACCCCACCAAATTAAAGAATGTTATGGGAGGGGATTTTACAAAGTATATCAAATGATTTCACACATACCTACTTACATTAATAGCTCTGAATCCAGACCACAAGATTATTTAAAGGATATTTACAGCAGAAGGTCTGCGGCTTTGTTTGATACTACAAGAGCTGTAGTAGGTATCTGATGGATCTAATGTTTTTTTTTTAACTTTCAATCAATCAATGTACCTCAAATAGGTAATTATGTACAAAGCATCTGACAAGATCTCTGGTTGGTTGGTTGATTGGCTAGTAGTAAAGACTGAAACAAAGGTCGTTACCTCACAGCCAATCGTGCTCCTGTCCAAGACCAGATCTCGCAATTCCTGATTGGACCAGGTGACTTGCTACAGAACAGTGTCATTGATGTCTAACGCGCGCTCATGATTCGCCTCACCACACACTCACGGCTGTTAGTGGGACACTATCTACACTCGAGCACCGGGAAGCAAATCATAGATTGACTGCTCCACTACCAAAGGAACTCTTCGTGCTCTCTTCGTGAACATGTCCACGGTATCATCAACAGTAGGTAGTACTACTTGACAGTAGGAGCTTTCCTGCATGGCCTATTCCAGGGGCCTGCGCGCTCTCAGTTGCCAATGGCTTCGAGGACCTCCCTGCAGGACTGGACAGGGCCCTTCTCGGGCTTCAACTGGGAGCTTGAGACTATTCGCGCCCGAATAGATCCATTGGCTGTTAGGCCATGAAAAGAAAATGTTTAATGCGAAACATCTGGGAGACTCCCTTCTGCGAGATGATATGTTAGGACTTCTTACCTTCTATGCACCCCGAATTGATCCTATTCACTGTCACATGGTTTTCTTTTTTTTCTTTATCTTTTTTTTTCTTTTCTTTTTACTCCCCTTTTCTCTAGGGTGTGCACACACACATATACACACATATACTCCGTCTCTCTCCTCTTTCGACTTCCCTACATATCTCTTAATAAAGCACAAGAGGTGCCGGTCCGTTTGAACATTTCTTTGTTCAACTTTCTTTGCGCATGACTACGACTTTGTCGTCCTTGATGGGCTAGAACAATGTAGGCTTTTCCCTTCTCTCATTCTATTGTTCCAACTTCTTATAAATGTGTACAAACTTACCGAGCAGCACAGCAGTCTTCCATTCTCTTCCCTATTCACCTTCGACCCATCGCATATTTACCATCTTTTTTTAATTCCTATTCTTTTTTTTCTACAGTCATTCAGCAAAGTTATTCAGGTCTGCTAGTCGGATCCATAGTACCCTTCGTCAACTCGACACAAACGAAAAAGAAAAAAAAACACCATCCACACAGATCGTTCATTCGACTTAGCTGCAGGCAGTTCCCATCGTTGGTACCCCATTTCCCAAACCTCAAACCATGCCAACACCACAAAAAACTGACAAATACGCGCCTAGAGATACGACATTAGATATCACCAAGTTCATAGCCATGTTCGGAAAGAAGAGCGAGTCTGGCTTCCAGGGCCATGCCTACATTATCCTCCAGGTTATTCGATGCTGTAACGTCGCTGTACTGCTAGCCGCTATGGTTGCCTGCGCGCTCATGATGATCTTTGCCAAGATGCCTAACGGCTATCAGTTCTTCGGTGACGTTAGCCTGGCCTTTGTTCTTGTCGTCGCCGGAGTACTTGCCTACGCAGAGGTGGGTATTGGTCCTGGGCAGGAGCTCATCGCGAAGACCTGGCCGGTTCTCGGTCCCAACCGCGGCTTCTCCTGGCTTGGAATTTCCATGTTCCTCATCGGCTGCCACCTACTCGGGGCGCTTAGTGACGACACCTACACCGACGACTCGGTGCCTTCGCAGGTTGCACAAGTTATCATGGGTGCTGGCATTATTTCTCTCGCTTTCGGTATTTGTAACGTTCTCGCCTCGTTTGCTTTCAGAAACAAAGAGAGTGGCGTTCGTGCGCGCGAGATTAGAAACAACGGCGCCATCACCTCGAACGTTTCCTATCGTGATGACTACAGCAGCAGCCACCGAAGCAACTCGGTTCGCAAGGAAAAGAGACGGACTAGCATCTGGGCCTTCGCCAAGGACAGGAAGCCCAAGATCAGCCGACCCATTCCTCAAGATGTCGAGCAAGGCTGTGGCGATTGCCCTGAGGACAGGAGTAGTCCTATTATCCCCGAAGTACAGAGACCACCCACGGTCATGCACCCCGTCTTCAACTCAGGCCGCCATTTTAGTCACTACTCGGAGGCTTCCCACATCGATCGCTTTGCTGAAAACAGGATCTAAGTTAGGCGTAAAGCCATGTCATGTCATGACATGACATGGCATGACGGGCGGTTGATAACACCCCAAGCATTAGTACAGCGTAGCATTCGATTCAGAAAGGAGGTAAACGGACAAAAAAAAAAGAAAGGGGCGTTTGGTTAGGCACCGGGGAATAGGTCATATCATTATACCCTAGTGGAGGAAAGCGATATTTTGCTTATTTTTTTATGATTTTATTTTTGCTTTGATTTATTAATTCTTGTTCCATCATTTCTTGGTAAATGACGCTAGCGATATGGAATCTTCCATACTTATACACCTACTTTTTAGATATCAATATTTTAGCAAACCATACAGCGGCAATTGAGATATTTACCAGCGATAGCATCTCCCTTAGACCTGCAGATATGCCCACAGTTGCCCATGTGACAATACTTACCAAGGTAGGTTAGGCTTGATTTCTCAAATTAGAGATATTGGCAGTAGAATCACCTTTCATTGTGACCTGCACGGGTAGCTTATGGGTTAGGTACTTAAGGTACATACCTGGGTAACGTAACGTAACGTGTCTGACTCAACTGGACTACACGGAATCTTTTCGAGTTGAAAAGAGTATCGGGAGAGTTGCATACTGATTTGTGACTGCTACGATATCGTGCTATCCCTTTCCTGTTAATGAAGTAGGTACATAAAGTATTAACTGTATTTAGGGTGACTAACTAGGTACCTAGCCTTGATTTTATTTCTAGCATTCATTTGACCTATCAGAGATGAGTAATTCTACCTACTTGTAAGTACACAGGTACCTCAGGTAGGCAGTTAGTACTCCATACTTACCTACTACGCGGTACCTAGGTATGTACCTATGTACCCTCAAATGGTACGGGTAGGTAGGTACATGTCCCATGTGAGCACGTGACCCTTTGCTGTTTAGCCGCACGGTGAATTTCTTCCGACGCCGGCCTTTGCATTGCGACACTGGAACTTCAAACCTACTGTACTACCTACCTACTACTAGTAATTACTAACCTTACCAACTAACTCACCTAGTAGGTAGGTATTACTACTACCACCACCACCACCACCACCACCATTTCTAGTACTACTAAACCACACGAGGGCTACAAATTTCCATGTCAACATTCTATTTTCCCTTCTCATCATCCACCACTACCATGTTTTGCTCTTGACTTCGACGCTGCGCACCCAACCACCAGCATCAGATTCGTCCATTCTTTTTCCCATTCTCTCGCGACATTCTTTCTTCTTTTGCCCAACAGCCCTCTCGACTGTTCGATCCGCATTGCTGCTTGTTTGGCCTGCTCCTTTCGACTCGCACCGGTCCTCGTCCTCGTCCTCGTCCTCGTCGCCCTCGCGTTCGTCGTAGAACTCGCGACTGCAACCGCAAATTCTTCCGTGACCTTGCGGAACATTCTGTAGTGCTTGACAAGAATTGAAAGACAACATAACAAACAAACAAAACAAACAGACAGACAGACAGACCAAAAAAGGAAACAAGAAAGACCTATTTTTTATTTTATTTTTTTGCTCGCGGCAGAAGGAAACCTGGGGGGAGGATAATGCATTGAAGACTCCCAGAATTTACAATTACCTGACGTCGTGGGATAAAGCTCGTGGCAACTTTAGCAGTTTGCGACGGAGTTACAAAAGTCATCCAGAATATCTCCAGACTTTGGTATCTTTCCTAGTGAAGATATTACATGAGGGGCATCTCTCTCCCGTTGTGACATCTTTTCTTTCCTCTCTCTCTCTCTGTTCAATTCTGGAACTGCGCAGCTCTTCTTACCTCTCCACCGTTTCTCCCTCCATTCCTCTTCCACAAGTGCCCGTCCGTGTCTGTGTTTAAGGAGCTTCAACAAAGCCCCGGCACATCTTGGACCTGGCGCGCCACCTCACGGCACGGAGCTTGCTCCTCTATAGTCATTTCCCTTCTCTTCCCTCTTCCTGGCATCGATCCTCGTGCCCACGCATTATTAAGCAGTCATGTCTTCCTATTCTGAGTCGGAGGCGGTAGCTAGGGATTTCCGCGAGGCACTCGAGGACATACAATCTAATGCTCGCTATGAAATCCAAAACTTGACCTTGATTGCACGCGAAAACACAGAGCATGCGCTTGCTATTTCTGGTGCCCTACAGGAGCACATCAAACGAGTAGGTCATAAACATCTCGGGCTAAAAATTAGGAGAACTACTCCCGCCTCCTCATATGCTAGCTACTGTGCCAAGCACCACGACGACAGGTCTTGAAGATCCTCTGCTGACACCTTGCGCAGGTTGCACCTCACAAGAAGTTGCCTTCCTTGTACGTGCTCGACTCCATCGTCAAGAATGTTGGCACCCCCTACACGCTGTTCTTTGGCCGGAAGCTATACCAAACTTTCATGGACGCCTACGCTATGGTCGACAACGCTACCCGGAGAAAGATGGACGAGATGCTCAAGACGTGGAAAGAGCCCGTGCCGGGTTCTATCGACACGAGGCCCGTATTCCCACCCGACGTTGTTCGCCCCATTGAGAATGCTCTCATCAAGGCGAGGACTAGTGCTCTTCAGGCGCAACAGGAACACATGAGAGGTCAACAGCAGTTGCTCGGCCGCGGAAGACCTATGGCACCAGGCGTTCCCTTCCGGGAATCCCCCACGCCACCCAATGCTCGACCTTCTTCTCAGATGCATGGCTATCCGACTCAACCCCCAATGCAGGGCAGCAATGGAGCACCATACGGCCAACCGACCCAACCGCCTACCAATTACCAGTCCCAACCACCGGTGAGTGTCTGAATTTATGTATATATATACATATATATACACAAGGATGACCGTACAGCACACATGCTAACCTCCTAAGCAGCGGACGCATGTCCCGACGACATCCACCCCCCAACCCCCGGCAGCAGTAAGTGCCTTTCAGCCCCCTCGCATGGGAGGTTATGGCATGCCGCAAGCTGGCATCAGCATAGATTCTTTGAATGATGATATCCAGAGACTGATCGCGGCGTCCAAGGCTCAAGTCGCGCAAAGTCCACATGATCCTAATATACAAACTAGGCTGAAGGCACTGATGGATTTGCAAACTATACTTCAAACCCAGAATCTGCCGCAGGATCAGTTAGTGCTTGTTAAAAATCAAATTGCTGATCTCGCCGTGACTATAAGGGCGCCTCCAGCCCAACCCCCTACCCCTGTACCCATACCACAGCCCGTAGCAGTAGCTCCTCCGCCACCGCCGGCCCCTAAGGTCTCGATAGATTCCTTGTTTGGTTCGGGTGCTCTAGCTGCCCTTTTGGCACGGAGCTCCGCCACTCCCAAAGCCCCTACACCTCAACCTCCTCCCGCAACCGTCCCCATCCGTTCACCTGCCCCCCAAAGAGCCGAGCCTCAGAAGGTAGCTGCGCCGCCGCCATCTGATCCCTTGGCACTTATGAACATGTTGAGGCAAGCTGGCATGCTGCCGGCCGTCACATCTGCCCCTGGTGCAACACCAGTTCCCAGTGCCACCACACCAACTGTACCCTTACCATTCCCCTTTTCTCTTCCTGTCCTCGGAGCAACAGGGAACCGGCCTGCTCGGCCTACGGGCATGGAGGCCCTCACAAGTGACATAGCCTTGAAAGCTTCGTCTCTTAAACAGTATGTCCGCACCATAGATATATACTAAAGTCTCTGTAATATACTGACCACGTCGTAGATTCCGGCCCCAACTACTACCTTTTCTCTTCGAATCGCTAGGGCCCCAATGCACACAGTGCGGCCGGCGGTTCACAACAGACGAAGAAGGCAAGAAGAAAAAGACGGCTCACATGGACTGGCATTTCCGGGTAAACCAACGCATCACAGAGGCCGAGAAGCGTGGACAACACCGAAGTTGGCTTGTTGATGAGATGGTACGCAATATTCCCTCCATCCTCTCATCGCGCACCTCCATATTCCTGACCTACCACAAGAAATATATATATATATATACTAACTAACAATGAAAACAGGATTGGATCAACACACGTGAGACCATAGACAAAGACCACGTGCTGCCACCGTCAGGATCTGAGGCTGGGGGGGCAGCAGGCAACAGTGGCCTCGGAGGCCCCATCAGCGGCGCGGCGGGTAACAGCAAGGCACCCAAGCTCCAGTATATACCTGTGCCAGACGATCCAGTGCTGGCTAACAGTGTGTGCCCTATCTGTCAGGAGCGGTTTGAGACGCGGTGGCTTGACGACGCGCAAGAATTTGTTTGGCCTGACGCCACCAAGGTCGGCGAGCGCATCTTCCATGCCAGCTGTCATCGTGAGGCGACTAAGGACGGTGGAAGTAGCACGCCTCGGTATGCACCTCCGGCTGCTGCAGCTAGGAGCACGCCCGAACCGGTGCTGGGGAAGAGGAAGGCTGAGGTAGGTTTGGAAAATATTAATTATTTTTGAGAGACATGGACAGGAGACAGAACTGACACGTGTTAAGCAGGATGAGCTGGCCTCACTAAAAGGAAAGATGAAGATGGAAGCCGTATAAAAGGAGGCGGCTTCATCTGCCTGCCTGTTTATTTGTCTTGATCCTGATCGTCTTATGATTAGGAATAGGGACAGAGACACAAATACAAAAAAGGGAAAGGAGAGGGAAGGATGGACTGGGTTTATGCAATTCGCACCAAACTTTGCATCTTTAAGGCGTTGCGGTATTCTATTACTCTTCTGCTTTTTGCCTCTAGTTCCTCCTCTAGTTCCTCCCCTTCTTTTTCTATTCTCTTACTCTTGAGAGGGGGAGAGGAGATATGCGTGGTCTTTCCTCTCTCCCTTTTTCTCCCCTCCACCCCTCCTGTCTGTCGGTGATGGTGGTAATTTGATCATCAGTCGTCTGAATCATTAATGTGGGTTTCATTGGGTCGGCGTCACGCAACTAACAATTTTTGCTTCTGCCTTCTTTGCCTCTGGTCCTCCCCTCCCCTTTTCTTTTCAGAACACACACCGACATATACGGGCACATGCACACACAAGTGGGATAGGATAACAGAGGTTGGGGAGGAAGGGAAAGAGACCTAATAACACCTATAATAGGGAGTTAGGTGGATACTTGTGGTTTTTGCCAGAAGAAAATGTTGCCGTTATTCTTGGGATTCATGGGGGAGGGGAGAGGAGGGACGGTGGAATGGGAACCGGGTCTATCCGTATGGATGGATGGGACTAAACCTGGGAGGAAGGACCAGGCACCCTCGGTAGTCGTGATGGATAGTGGTGGTGGTGACTAGGGGACTCACTTGGTGCAAAGTCAACCGCATATGGGTGAACGATATTGTAAAGAGTAAATGGGCATACATGGTATGCCTTGCAAACAAAATAAAGCTGTGATGAAAATATTAATTTGTGATTTTATGTTTTATGTGACTAAAAACACATACTTCTGTTTATGATATGCCTCAGGTCAGTAGTGAAGTTTCAGGTAGGTAGTGAACGAAAATTAGTTGTTAGGTGGGGTGCTTAATACCTATCCCTTCTCCTTTAAATGGATATGAATGTTGGTGTTGTTACCCACACTAACAATCACAGATATTAGACTGCGGATTTAAAAAAAAAAAAAAAAAAAAAAAAACAAGCAAGTACCTAAAACTAGGTGCTTTAAGCAGCAGAACGATATGGTTGAGTAGGTAACGGGTTTGCTTGGTTCACTTTTTGTTAGCAAGAAAAAGGGGTAGATAGAGACCTTCTTTAATCATAGTCATTGGCCAAAGTCCTGCGTTGCACAGCTTACATGGATTATCTCCCCTTTATTTACTATTGGTACTGGGGTAACCTCTTTTTCTTTTTTTCTCCCGCCCCCCCCTTTTTTTTTGGCTCCTTGAGTATTTTGCAGGAAAATGTGAATATGGGTATGAAGAAATAAAGAGATAAATAATGTGGAATAACTAAACACTGCGGGAAGGTAGTCAATGAGGCCCCTCTAACTCCCCTTATTATATTTTCTTTTAAAATGGGAGGAAAAAAAAGAAGCAAACGAACAACCTAGGCACGTTAAATACACAGATAGAAGCTTTTAGGTTAACTTGCTAACGGGGAATATTATTTCACCTAGCTACAGGGGGTTTATTTATTGGTGAGGGTTACTTCACGGTATGTCACGCCAGGATAATACCTACTTGTAGGGCATAATATAGGGGGTTTTAAGAAACCATATCTTCCGTAGGGCCATAAAGTTACCTAGAAGAAGAGTAAAGCAAAAGAATTTAAATTTCAGGGCGAGATGTCATATCCAAGCGGTGGTGGTTAATGAAATAAGAGATTTTATTTTATTTTTCCCCCTTTATCTATCAAAAAATACCCCAATCATTTATATCCAATGCCCTAGCAACCCCCCCCCCCCCCAAGATCTCGGGAATGAACCCATTCACCATATCAACTACTCCTTCCCCTCATCCTCCTCCTCTTATTAAGATTATATGCCTGGATCTAGCCCAAACCAACCCCCCCCTTTGTGAATCCACCCCTCGTCCACTTAGTGCTGTCCCCCGTTGTTGTCACCCCCCTGGTCGGCCTGGCGCCGCGCGGCCCGCTGGATGCGGTTCGCGGCCATGGCGATGGCACCCGCGGTGGCGCTGTCACGCAGGCCCGCCTCGTAGAGGAGCTCCGCGAGCTCCCCCACCGGGTCGGGCCCCGCGAGGATGGCCCCGAGGGCATTGCGGAGGAGGGCATCTGTCCGCTCGCGGGTCTCCTGGGACGATCGGTCGGCCATGGTGATGGGTAAGTGAGGCCGAGGAGGGAAGAGGGAAGCGGTGGAGTGGACGAGGTTACTCCGGGTTTTGTAGAGGTTAGGATATATATATATATATAGGAGTCCTTGCTTATGGACTAGGGGCCGGGTGGGTGGTTAGTTAGGTACTTGGGTATGTTGAGACTGTTTGTTAGGGAGGAGGAGGAGGGGGTGTTGCTAGGGAATTTTGAAAAAAAAAGACATAGGTTTGTGGGAGGAAGTGGGTGAATAGGGCTGGGTAGGGTACATGATACCATGGTTGTTGTCGTGATGTTGAAGGGAATAATAGGGTTTGGGAATGGGGGCACAAACTTACCTCCGTATATATGAAGGGCGAGAAAATCTTAGGAGTGGCTGAACTGCTAAGCTCTAGCCTGGAGATGATGGATGTCAGTCAAGAATACCTTCAGTAAGAATCAACAGTAGACATTACCCTCGTGGTGTGGAATGGGTTGTGTGTGTACTGGTGAGTACACAACAAGTGAGTGTTGGTATGGGTTGGTTGTGGTATTGTCGAGGTTGCTGTAGTGTGTGTATATGTATAGGTTGTGTGGGTGCTGTCGATGTATTGACGTGGATGGAACGACTCGTGGGAGTGTATGTTGGTGAAGAGGAAAGGAAGAAGAAAGGAGAGAAAACGAAGGGGGGAGGTCGACTTTATATAGGATTGGCATAGAGACTGGCTGTGAGGTTTGCTTGGAGGACATGCCATTCACTCACCCTGATTGCCAGAAGCTTTGGCAGTTTCCCATTTGTTATTATGAATTCACCCCCAATGATAATGGGGGTAACAGGTTGCCCCATCCACCAACGACAACTGCCCCCCTTTTGCTGTTAATGGTGTGCTCACCCAACAATGGTATAAGCTGCACCTATCGTCTATTGTCTCCACGCAGGAGACAAAGACCAGGTGTTTGCTTTCCATTAGGACGTCCATTAACGATATTATATGCCCTTATTAGGATGTGGGGGGGTTTATGATGTATTGAATGCTTCTGGTTTTTTCCCGGTCAGTCAGCCTTTGTTAATAGAAACACGTACCATATGAAGAAATGTTTGGCATACTAGCAGCTAGGTAGTCAACCTGGCAGTAGCATACCCAAGGGGTAGGAAGGAGGGGTGGATAGGTTTTATGCATACATTATGAAAATTACTATGGTCCGTTAGTGATTGGATGAACATGTTGTGGTTTGTGAAAGAACTTACTGCCATGGCAAGGTTATTATGAGCATAGGCACACCCAAGGCCTTTAAGAATGGTGTGATACTGCATAGTGAAGCTTGATGTTAGCAAGATAAATCCCCCAAAGCTTTAAACTGGCTTGTAGGTGTGAATACACACTTACCATATTAGGAACAAGTATGTTAAGAAAATACTTGCTTGAGGCTCTGTTGACCCTTTAATTATGAATTAGGAACCGTGCGCTTGGGCATTGAGGTGTATTTTAGGAGGTGGTGGGTGGGATGTGTGGGATGAGTAGGAAAGAAAAGGGGAAAATTTTTGGGGGGGCTCTCAGGTTTAAATACATAGAGCCTCCGAGTTCTCAGAGCTTCCGAATACCCAGAGCCTCCGAGATTAGAAGTAGACTGATTTGATAATCGTGACTTTCGTGGTGGTTACTGATCTTCCGTGAACTACTGCCCCCCCCCCCTTTCCAGATATAGATATGTTGCGGAACCTAGTCAAATTACGAGCGTTATTAGCAACGACATTTACACAACGTGGAATATAATACATCTGTGGATATGAAGTTCCCCTTTATTTCCAGAGAATTAAACCACTTAAAACGATTGATAGGATGGATTATGAAGCGTATGAAATAGCAAAGTAAAATCTTGTGTTCTTTAGTGTAGTTTATCACTTAAAATCTTTGAAGTTTCTGATCCAGTGATGGTAGACAAGTGGTTTAGGAAAGTCCTTTGATAGCTATATGGTAAGTAGAGGGTTTATTTATATGCAGCACGCCTGGTGATCTTCTCTAGTACCCCCTATTACATTTATGCGTACATCAGGTTTGTCTGACATGATGACCTATCTGTCAAATGACTATGATTCTCTTTTACAACAATCTGTTGGACATTGAAAACAGGTTTAATATACATAGCCTTGAAAACTTGCACTTCAAAACCCCCTTGGACCTGTTCACCACTTACAAATTTAAAGTTTGATATTGTATCAATTTGCTAGGTTAAGAGGGTTTTCCCATCTTGGCACTCATCTCAATACTTTTGCTGGCTTGTGGTAGCCAAGCCAAACTTGATACAGCCTCCAATCTGTTTAGGTAGGCTTGAGCCAGTATTCTATGTCTTGTCTAAGTCCTGTCACATAACAGTTTTATCAATGTTAGTTTATACTTGTATTATCAGCTGGTTTATAGTTTTTACTGTACGTTTTCCTGTGTGTCTCTTAGAAGTTTCCATCCCAAAGCAAATCCTAGTATTTTAGAGACAGGACCATCCAGTCATGGGCTAATCTATGTATGACTAACGATACCAGGCTTGTCAGCAAGTGGATATTGCTTTACCTTAGCAAAGACAAAAGTTGTACCGTATAGTATTCTCAAAGCATACTTACCTACCTGTGAAGATGGATACCATTTCCCACTGGGCCAGATGGCCATATGATACTACCTACAACGGCCGAGTAAAAGCAAGATAGTACGTGGTACCTAAATGTAACCTGCTGCAGGTACGTTAACGGATTTTCAAATCTATAGTCTACTTCTACCCTGTTCGCTTATGTTACATATAAGAACCGAGACTAGTTTATATGTACCTAGTTATTTTAGTTTTGACCAACAACTTATCTTCCTCCGGTGTTCAGTGGGCTCTTCGGGTCATACACATCGGTAGTGATGAGTTCGGGGTACTTGATATCTCCTTGCTTCAGAGCTTCCTCCATGACCTCCATGATGGCGATACTTTCTGACCAAGGGAGTGTGGCGCTTTCTTTCTTGCCATCTCGAAGACACCTGGCGCATTCGTCGGCTTCCCAGAACATTCCATGACCAGCGTCCCGCTCAGGGTCGTTCGGGATCGGGCAGTCGATGATCTCAATCTTGCCCGCGCTATCTTTCTTAACTATTCTATATTGTTGGGGTCTGTATGCAGGGCCCATGACCTGAATCTCGCCTAGGGGGCCTTGGATCTTGATCGCGGGTCCTGCAGTGTTTTGTCCATCAATGTCAGTGGCGACTCTCAGGCCAGTCAGGGCAATGCCCATGCTCTTATGTTTAGGGAACTGAAGAATGATGCTGGTCATCTCATCGGCTCCCGTAGTGTACTTGTTGAGAGCTGCCAACGTTTTAGGTGATTCCTTTTCATCTTCTGGCTGGAGGTGGTAGAGCGTCTGGAACAGCCAGGTCAACGAGTAGATTCCTAGATCAAGCAATGCACCTCCTGCAAGATCCAAGTTTATCATTCGGTGCTCGTCAGGGAAGATTAATGCTCCATTTGGACCCTCAGTGCCGAGTGAGTTGTCAGCTAGGGTGGGTGGGGTGTATTAGCGTAAGTTGCATGGAGATGAGGTGAGTCTTTTCTCACCGATGACTCTGTAAACGGGGCCGATGAGGCCGGATTGGATCAGCTCTCTGATCTTAATGCTGAGGGGGAAGTATCTCGTCCAGACAGCTTCCATGAGGAAGAGGTTTTTGGCCTTGGCAGTTTCGACGAGCTTCCGGGCCTGAGAAGCATTCACAGTAAACGCCTTCTCACACAAGACGTTCTTCCCGGCTTGGAGCGCTAGCATAGCATTTTGGAAGTGGTGACTATGAGGAGTGGCAACATAAACAATGTCGACGTCGGGATCGTTCACCAGCTCGGCGTACGAGCCATATGCCTTGGCTCCTGCGGGTGCCTTGACCTTCTCGAGAAAGGAGGCGGCACTGTCCTTGGAGGTTGAGGAGGCAACGGCCACCACCTTGTGGGCAACATCGTCGACATGGCGGATGGAGGGATTGGTGAGCAGGTCCTTGGTGAATGCTACATATGGAAAAGAAATAAAAAATCAAGTATTAGATAGCTAGCTAGGGGAAGAGCGCAACGGGGATTCGAAGGGGATAAGGGGATGCTGGACTCACTTTGGGCGATGCCGCCGGTGGCCATGATGCCCCATCGGATAGTGAAAGGTGCCGATGCCATGTTGTTGGATTTCTGATCTCTGGTTGACGATGATATCGGTTCTCAAACGGATTATCACTTGCTATTATTGGTATTGGTGGCTGCGGACACTTGTTGTTAGTATTAATATAGCATTCACTTGTATAAATGGTTAAATCAAGGCGGGGTAGGGGTAAGGAGGTAGCTTTATTAATGTTCCTCGCAATTGTCTCGGTGACGCTTGAAAGCCTCACTTACATAATTTTTAAGGTTAATACATTGAAGTACCTTGAGTCTAACATGTCCAGTAAGTACATAGTAGTATTAATATACCAGATCCATCCATTTCACTTAGCCAATATTTGAACTTAACATGATACTTCGATACGTTAGTCCGAGTTGACTTATCTACGTCGGGTAAATTCTTTCCAAATAAAAAATATAGCTAATACATACCTACAACTATGTTACGTCAAATAATATTAATGTAGGTAGATAACCTCTGTTTACTATCCTATATATGTATATATACCAGACTACATGTAGCTTAGTATAGGACTGTCTTAGGTCCGTTGGACACCTCGGTTCTATTAAGTACCGATAGATTTATAAGCACAAATAAGAGAGTACAGAGAGTAAGTACTTAGTAGGTAGTAGGTGACTTGGAATTACGTGGATTGGTTGTATTGATTGACTAGAACTGCCAGCTGCCAACTGATACAATACAGAGGTTATTGACGTAACCTAAACACTTTACTAGCTATGACTTCGGGATTTGATGCGCCTTTTAATAATACCAATGTAGCTGGAGCTTCGTTTGGTGTTACATGAACCCCGCTCAACCATGTAACGTTATTGCATACAATTTCTGTCAACCAATTCTCAATGACATCAATCACTAAGGTTAGGTAAGCAGTACTTAGTAGTCCCTAGTTACTCACCTGCCTCCAGTTGATGTGTCTAGGTAACATGAACCTGAACTAGTACTACGACTAACATAATACTACCAATGTCTGGTAGGTTGTTACCAACTTCTTACTCTTATGTCTGGTATAGTCGAGGCAACAAGCACAACTAACTACCGGAAACCTTACCCTCTATCAATACATGATACTTACAATAGATAACCTTAGTACTTAACTCCTACTACTAGCTGAACCTACATACCGACTATCGACAAAATAAACGTCACGTTGTTTAAAGCATCTAAGGTTATTCAATACAACTAACTAAGGTTAGGTAGGTAACTACCAGTCCCAACCATTACTGATTGCTCATATTGACACGAAGAAAGAAGGAAAGGGATGGAATGCCTTGGTTGATCAGCAATAGGGGTACCGTCATCTAGTGGAATGCACAAACAACCCTTGGAATGAGCGAATAAGCCATATCCGGCAAAACATGCACATGAGATTGAATTGTTCAGCGCTCAACCTCAGCTCACTGTCACGCCCTCGGCGGCTATCTACTATTTCCTGGACATTCATACCACAGTACACTCGATCATTTGCATCCGCCATCATGGAGACCAAGTCAGCGTCAATGCCGAAGCTTATGTACGGCACCGCATGGAAGAAAGATGCGACGAAAGACCTCGTCTTGGCAGCTTTGAAGGCTGGGTTTCGAGGCATCGACACAGCAGCCCAGCCCCGTCACTATAACGAGGCTCTAGTGGCTGCTGGTATCGGAGCAGCCATATCCGCCGGAATTGTGAAGAGGGGGGACATTTTTGTGCGTCACCATCGTCTACACTCACGAGACAGGGTGCATTGAAGACCCCAGGGTATTGACACGTACCTACAGATTCAAACCAAGTTCACAAGCGTTTCTGGCCAAGACCCAGACAACATGCCTTATGACCCGAAGGCGCCATTGGAGGACCAAGTTCATGCGTCGGTGGCCTCCTCCCTACGGAACTTCGCCTTTGGTGACCTAGAAGAGGCTTATCTCGATGGTCTCGTTCTGCACTCGCCACTCAACACCCTGCCAAATACGCTCAGAGTATGGAAGACCCTCGAGACCTACGTGCCACATAAAATCAGGCAGTTGGGTATCTCCAACACGGACCTACACACTCTGGACCAGCTGTGCAGCAGCCCCGACATCACAGTCCGCCCGGCCTGTGTGCAGAATAGATTCTATCCTGCGACGCAATGGGAGGTGATGCTGCGCGCCTACTGCCGCCCGAGGGGCATCGTGTTCCAGTCTTTCTGGACATTGACGGGCAACCCCGAGCTGATACGGAGTCGATCCGTGCTGAAGCTGGCGGAAAGTGCCCGGATTGACACGGCGAGAGCGCTGTATGCGCTTGTTCTGGGACTAGGGGGGACGACAATCCTAGATGGCACTCGGAGCGAGGCGCATATGAAGGGCGACCTTGAGGTGCCCGGGCTGGTGGAAGATTTCTTACAGAGTGCGGATGGACAGAGTATCTGGTCGGAGTGTCTGGTTGATTTTAAGACACTCATTGGAGAGCGACCGGGAGTGTAGGACAGCAGAGTGGTAAAACTTCAAGTCAGTTTCATGAATAGGAGAAAATTGGTTAAGGTTAGGTAATTAGGTACTGTTGTTTGGGGAGTGCCTCGGCGAGACAACTCGAGAACATGCCAAGGTATATTGTCTTGGAAATGAGAAGAAAAAAAGGAATATATTACATGCAGCTTTTTAATTGCCTAACTAACTTGGCCAATATATATGAAGTGAGTGAGTATATTGCGTGCTATGGTAAAAAGAAAAGGGGGGGACGGGGACGGGGACGGTTCGGCTCGAGTCGGTACGGTACGGTACGGTACGGCACGATATGACACGGTACATTGCTACCATGTAGGGATTACAGTACATAATTAGGTACATTGCATTAGTTAAGCTAATCTTAGGCTTAACCTTAGGTATGGATGTATTAGCGCCATCGTCTGATTTCTTCACTCTTTCTCACCCACAACAACCAATGGGAAAAGTGTCTCCAAGCAAAAACATCAACTTCGATCTGCTTGTCTCGGCCACTTGTGCAAGTCCTGATCTCTGCTCTGTCCCACGAGGTGCCATCTCACGAGAGAAACTGGAACCGGCGGCTGTCCCGAGTCCCTGGGCCCGCGAATAGGATTCGTTCCCTCGCGTATGACGCAAGGTAGCAAGGCCTTCGAACGGGTTGCATGCTCGGCTCTCTTGTGAAGCCCTACCGAAGTAGCTGGGTACCTACGTGCCGTGCTTCTCAAAGCGCCTGCAGCTGCGTGTAAGTGTGTGTGCGTGCGCGCAGTATACAGTGTGCATGTGCGCCCGATCAGGGGGGAGGGAGAGAGAGAGAGAGAGAGAGAGAATTTGGAGTAGTATACCTACCTATCTATCTATCCATCTACCTAGGCTAGGAGGTTAGTGAGGTCCTCGTCGTACCGGTGGCTTTTCTTGTCGTGTCACGGCTGCTGCGTCACCAAGACCAATAGAGGGAAAACGGCCGGTCATTCTTCAGACGACTCGCAACGTGGCCGAATACCAGCAGAGCATTTCAGCCCTTGCGTGCTTGCTGCAGAGGCGAACCGAACGGGGAGGCTGATAATTCTATCCATCTGCCAACCTGCCCCGTAGCACATACATACGCACATACGCACATACACACATACATACATACATACATCCAAAAGTGGCGACCACGTACACCCTCGCGGACTGTGCCACCTAACTGCTACGTGACTTCTGGTCCTGTTGTAGTTGACTTCGCCTACAACCGGTAATTCGACCGACCGAAGGCCCTCGCCCGGATCTCCTAAGCCCGGTCCGGTGGCGTCATGAGACAGCCGCACGAGGGACAGAGCGATATGCAGATGCAGACGCAGTCACAAGCGTGGCAGGATCCGAGCAGACCAGATCTTGAAAGCGCCGGTCCCGAAGCTAACGATCTGGGAACAAAGGGGCAGCAGCATCTTGGTAGAAGGGAGGGAGAAGCACGAGGGACAACGATGGTGAAGAAGGAGAAGAAGATGATGATGGCGAAACCAGACCCAGACGATCCCAGGTCGAGCGCCACGGGTTCGCATAATGCGGCCGTCGATCTTGGCCCGAGACACGAGCGTAGAAACGAACATGAACCTGTTCCGGCACCAGTTCCTCCAGCCCCTACCCCTATCCCCGCTTCCGACGACGTTCCCAATGCTAACGCTATTGCGGCTGGTGCCGCTACCCCTGTTACTACTGCCGATGCCTCTCCTTCTGCCGCCGAGTACTATGAAGAGCAGCACGTACATAGCGTGTATGAGTCGATCGCGTCGCACTTCTCATCGACGCGCCACAAGCCCTGGCCCTTCGTCGCAGACTTCCTGCTTTCTCAGCCGCCTGGTTCTGTCGGGCTCGACGTCGGCTGCGGCAATGGTAAGTATTTGGGCGTGAATCGGAACGTGTTCATCGTGGGATCAGACCGCAGCGCAGCGCTGGTGCGGCTGGCGCGCGACCATGGTGGCGAGAGGCGTGCAGACGTCGCCGTCGCGGATGGCCTGGCCCTGCCCTTCTCACGGCGGCGTGGCGCCGACTTCGTCATCTGCGTCGCTGTCATCCACCACCTGTCCACGCGGGAGCGGCGCGTCGAGGGTGTACGGGCCCTGCTAGACTGTGTGAGAGATGGGGGGAAGATACTAGTATACGTCTGGGCATTAGAGCAGAGTAGTAGTCGCAGAGGTTGGGATGAGGGCACAGATCAGGACCAGCTGGTGCCGTGGGTGATGAAGAAGGCTAGGCAAAAGGGCGAAGGCCCCAACGACGGCGATACGACCTATCAGCGTTATTATCATCTATATAAGAAAGGAGAGCTCGAGGAGGATGTAGTGGCTGCTGGCGGCAAAGTCTTGGATAGTGGCTACGAGAAGGATAACTGGTGGGTGGTGGGCGGCCGTTAAGAAGATATATGTATATATATCATTGTCAATGGTTGAATCTTAATCACGATTCCAATGTCAAGTAGTAGTAAGTAGTGGCACAAACATCGTGACATGAACATTATATAGAGAGACTCAAAATAAAAATCGTTACGAGGCATGGCCTGTACAAGCTAATCCTCTCATATGCATCTAAAGATATCCCATTTCGTGTACCTAATCCATCCATATTCTCTGAATCTATCATGACATTGGAAGGGTAAAAAAAACCAAAAAAAACCAAGGCGATAAAAAAAAAAAAAAATAAACGCTACAACTCTCTACTCCAACCTAACATGCATAAATCCCCTTAACTTTTTTCTTAACCCCTATTCGCACATACACACACACACACACATACTCCCTAACCTATTTCATGATCATGATGATAAAAAAATGCTGTACCTAGGGGAGAGAAGAAGAAAAAAAACCCTGAAGAAAAAAAAAGGGGGGGAGGGAAGAACACAAGAATATTCGGTTTACCCCGTAGTATTGGAAGGAAAAGAAGTATCTCGGAATAGAAAAAAAAGAGACATCAGAAAAAAGATTTTTCATATGCTCACTTCCACTCCCCACTCCTCCCACCACGCACCAGACTCCTGCCTTTTTTTTTTCTTCAAAAATAAAAATGGTGATCTGTTTATTCCCGTCTTGCCTGATCTTATCCCGCCTGCCTGCCTGCCTGCCCACCTACCCAAAACCTCCGCCCCCCTTTTTTATCCTTTCCTGGCCTTCACCTACCTACCTGCCCACCCACCCACCAGCCGTCGCTATGCTTACCTACCAAAAGCAAGGGAATCGATATAAAAAGCCAAAAACCAAATAAACATATTTCCCGAAAAGCAAAACAAGAAAAAAACGCTTTTTCTATCTCTGACTCTCTCTCTCTTTCTGTTCTGTTATCATATGCGAATCGATTGATTTGTTTCCCCAGGTGTGCTTTTTTTTTGGTGTGTGTGTGTGGTCTTTATCATGTATCTCGTGAAAAAAAAAATGTCTTAATAAGAAAACAAAATTACTGAACAAAACAAAAAAGGAAAAAGAAAAAGAAAAAGAAAACAGGATATCATATGAGAAAAGAGAAAACCCAGAAACAAAAAAGATTCCTTCCTTCTTTCCCACCGTCTCTACCCCTATTCTCTCTCCCTTTTCCTCCCTCCTATCTCCTTATTTCCTCCTCCCAAACGAACATAATGATAACAACATCAAAAGCATAAAATAAAAACAATGAAAAACAGTTTAAATAACATGGAAGAAAAGAAAACACACACGTAAAAAAGAAAAACTTTCCCTTAGAAATCCAGGAAAAGAAAAGAAAAGGAAACTCTCTGTACTAAAAAAAGAATAAATAAAAAAATAGAGGTATCCAATCCGTAAGGTCGTTTCATCAAGTCATCATCACATGCGTAAAAGAGTCCCATAACATGCTTCCTCCCCCCCTTCCTACCCTCTATACTCCCTCCCCGCTTTCCCCCCCCATCCCCTCCCCTTCTTCCCGAAGATTTTCTATCTTCTTCTCCTATTCAAAGGAAATAAATGAACAGCAAGAACAATAAAAAGGAAATGCTCGCTCCGGCCCTGTATGCAAAACCCGTACCGAAATATTAAAGTGGCATGTTTCGAACCTTCTTTCGCTGCTGAAAAATTTGTGGGGGTTTTTCTTTTTGCCTGTTTCCGTTTTCTTTGTTCTCTTTGCGGCCTGAGGAGGGTAAAGGGAAAAAAGGTAACTCTTAATATTCAGAGTTCTCTCCCCCTTTCTTTCCCCCCTCCTAGCGCGTTGGTATGTATGTAGGTAGGTATTTGTCTTCGTTCAAGTCGTAATCGGATAAATAAAATATAAAAAAAAAAAACAAAGGAGACGGTTGAGTGTAAGTGTGTAGTATGTGTATGTATGGGGGAGGGAGCCGAATGGGGGACAGAATAGAAAGGAGTCCGGGTATTGGTGATGGGTAGAAACCGTGCTCCCCTTGTTATTACCCTTTAGCTCATACCCTCACTCGGCCCCCATCCCCTATCTCCAGATCAAATCTTTCCTCCTGCTTCCTCCTCTCCTCGAAAAAAAAAAAAGCGTTACGTCATTTTCCTCATCAGATCAGCCGCCGCTGCCCCATCATCGCTGCGGCCTCGTACGGGTCCGACCGTTCTAGGTGTCTGCGTCGACTCGTCTCGGGGTTTATGATTTCGGGGCTGGGCTGACGGCGGCGCTTGGCCGAAGCGCCCGCGGGTTCGATGGGCGGGTAGTTAAGCGGCGGCATGTAGGGGCCTGGGCTCGCGGTAGCAGCGCTATGTGCGGGACTGGCACTCGGTACGCCCACCGAGTATGCCGGCGTGCTGTACGGGCTCACACCCGTGGTGAGCTCTGCTACTCCCGGCAGAAGGCCTGGGCGCGGCACCGGCTGGTTCTGCGGTTGTATCGGGGCGAGCGGGCCACCACCGTGGTGGTGCGGCGGCAGAGGAGGTGCGTGGTGCTGTTGGTGATGGTGATGATGGTGGTGGTGTTGGTGTTGTGAGGGAGGAGGAGGCGCGGCGTATATGTAAGCGTCTGATGAGTGGTTTGGCGGCTGTTCGGAGTGAGTCGCAAGATGGTGAGGCGGAAGGGGTTCTCTTCGCGCAGTGGTGAGGGCTCGCCCGCCGGCAGGCGGCCCAACACTGCGACCGTAACCCCGTCCCGACCCTGATGCTTCGCGTGAAATATTGCCTTGCGATGCCGAGTGTGTGTGGCGTGACGAGCTTCTGGAACCGCCCGGTGGTGTATCCACCGTCACTGCCGAGAAGGAAAAGGGGGTCACGCCGGCTCGCCGTGCCATTTCTTGCTCGCCCAGTTGCCAGTGCATCGCTTCTGCGGCCCGCCATGGTATTACCATCTCTTCTGCGACCTTCTGCCACATGTCTGACCTGAATCTGCTCCAGTCATTAGTTTTGTTCTGTACCCGATCCCTTCCGAGTAGCACACCCCCCGTTTGTCCCTTTCCGAGTGTCGGAACTAGACTGTAAGAAAACGGCGGGGGGTGGCCCATGGATCTATAGCTTCCATGTGCAAATTCTTTTCCGACTTACCTTTCGTAGAGTCTGGCAAGCTTATTTTTCCGCTCTTCGTCCCACTCGCTCCGTCTCTCGAGATAGTTTTGGTAGTGTAGCCTGCAGCTGATAGCACTCCGTCCAGGGAGTCTCTTTGAGATGTCCTCCCACTTCATGCCACTTCCTCGAAGTCCAATAATCAACGAATCCTCCTCCGGTGACCATTTGCTCTGCTTTTTCGCCGGGGACTCCGACGCGTGGGGCGGCATGCTGCGCTTTCCACCGACTCCTGTTACAGCTGGGGCAGTTCCTCCAAACCGGGCGCCAGCATACACCGCGGGCTGAATAGATGTCGTCGTAGTCGCCACCGGAACCGTGGGAGGCGGTATTGATGGGGATCGGCCTTTTTTAAGGGGTGGAGACACGGAGGACTCATTTGAGTCGGGATCCTTGAGGAGGGAGGCGATATCCACGATGACGGTAGGTCGCCTAAGGAGCCTTGATTAGGCGGTTTCTCATGGATGCGTTGAGGATGTTGCGGTTCTTGCCGACTTCGACGAGGGTTTCGTGGTTGTAGTTGTTTGTATATTTCGTAGTCTCCGTGTTAGTGTAGTCTTCCCGGGGTCCTCTATAGATAGTTGATTCTTTCGGTAGCCCTTAGAACTAGGGTCCTGGTTACTCTTGTGGTCCTGTCGGTGAACCTAGGAAAACTAGACAGTGGGTTTTCGACGAGAAGTCTAGGTTAAGTCTAAGTTGAGCTGAGACGTTTGGGGCCAAACGAGCGATTTTGGGACTCTTTGTGGGACAAAAGCTGTGTAAGTTGAAGCCAGGTATGGTTTTGTGCTTCGGGAATGCAATGAAGAAGAGGGTCCAAGGAGGCCAGAGCTTTAGATGGGAGAAGCGTGCTCGTGTTTTTTGGACCTATTAAACATGATTGGATGTTGTTTACTCTGATCTGGGCCAATAGAAGAAAGCGTGAGGGACTGAAGCTTCAACAGTGAGGCGTCGAGCAGGCGGGTGAATACGTCAGTCAAGCTAGGTGAGTGTCAAGGGTTTCGCCAGCAGCAGGTACTTCTTCTGAGAGTCATGATACTTTATGGAGTGTCATTATAGAAGTAACTGGGTACCAGAGGGACCACGTCGGGTTTGTGCAGCGTAATTTGATATTAAAGGAAGAGAAACATCGAAGAGAGATTTATGGAGGAACTGGTGGACACCTGGATGATGAGGTGTGTGGTGGTAAAAAAAAAAAAAAAGTAGTACCTAGTGGGGGAACAAGGCCAGGGTCCAGGTAACAAACCCATTAAGCAGACTAGACTATGCCCGAGAGAGAGAAAGAGAGAAAAGAGTAACAGGGCAGAAGAAGAACGACCAGGGGAGGGGTGTGAGAGGTTTGTGATGTGCGTGTCGAAACATCGAACTGTAACTGTGGAGACTACATACGACAGTTTCTATATGTAATTCATCGGGTATAATACAGCTAGTAGTTCGTAGAAGAGCTTTTTGGGTAGCGCTTCACTAGCCACGCCAACCACGAACGCTGAAGAGGGAGGACGGGGGAGTCAGTCAAGCGATGCCATGATTATTCACACCCACGGCATCGAGATATGATGCTACTTCGGTACGCATATGCTGTAGAGACCTTGGTCGGTCCCTAGAGGTCCTAGATGTAAGTCGGACACACGACTTGCTGGCCATGCGAGCTACTGACTAGGGGCTGATGACATTGCCACGAAAGCATGCATGAGCTCGCAGAAAAACAATTCACCACTCTCCATCTTTCTAGCTAGCACGCTTGGAAAGTGCTAGACTGGCGGGTTAATGACGCAAATGCAGCGACGAACTAAAGAGACAGAGCAGAGACAGGACGAACGAGGTGTTCTAAGCTCTCAGCCCAAACCAGGATGGCCTAAGCAGGGCTTCTCTCTGCCGGCAGCGAGGGTTCAAGGTGCCGCCCTGAACTTCGGGCACGACAGCTGGGACCAGGGTTTGCGGTGCCAGATTCAAGCCGTAGAGGAACCAAGTGTGGTCATGCACATCAAGCACCGCCCAGGAAAGTACCAGCGCCGTCCAGGGCCCGGAGACCCATGGCGATCCAACGTAGGGCAAGACAAGGCTTGGAGGACATCAGTTCGGAGAAAGCCCCAATCCTAGTCCAACGACAAGTTCCAGAAGCCCCAGTGAATAGATCAGGTGGCGGTGGCTGCCATGAAACTGCATAGGGAGTGGGGTCTATGAAACCGACTGCCATATGCTAGTTACTGCTGATGTGCATGTGCGGATACTGCTTGGCTGCTGACTATGATGCCCTTGCTCCTTGCTGGTTACGACGGTATGTACATACAGCACCAGCACCCATGGGCCTAGCTTAGTTACCCGAAAGGGCAGACTGTTCCTGTGCGCGGTGGTGGCATGTAGGGCATGTAGGTATATATTTGGAGGCGGCATTGTGCTAGGCGACGAATCGCTTGCGCCTCTCTGGTTGAACATGGATCGCCCAGGCCCAAGTGAGTGGGTGTTGTTGGTTGTCGGACTGGATGGCTAGATCGGACAGACGTCAACCGCACAAGCCATGGCAATGGGCTGCCGCTGTTGTCTGGCTGTACTCGACTTCTCACAGATGTCTCCGCCCGGCAATCTGCCGGGCACAATGTACATTGTCTGATTGTCCACCGTCGCGACAAGGCTTTGTCCCCTTCGGAAGCGGGAAATGGGGCTCTCTAACATTGTAGAGCCCAACGTCTGTGCGGGCTCAAAGCTTTGAACTTCAAATCGTCCCTGGGCCCTTCTTATTTCACATATCACACACATCCTCGCAACACCCAGGCATACACCCAACTTACATTGCCTGCAGGACAATGGTCCATCACGACGTCAGACAGATCCGCGAATGCGTCAAAGGTTACAATGGGGCCGTAGCAAGAAACAGATGGGTTTATGCCCGGTTGCCGGGAATACCTCTCTTGGGCTGATGAACTGGCGGTCAGCTCTTGCATAGTACAAGAGACACTTGTAACTTGCGGGAGAAGCATCCCTCCATGAGGCGGTACCGAGCATCTGCCTCTCCCCCCATGGCGTGCATTGCGACAACTGCCATGAACCATGATCTACTTCGCTTTTGCAACGTACGGTGACTGCGAAAGTTGGTTGAGGGTTCCATTCCCGTACATGATGCTTATGCTTGTCAAGAGGCTTCAAGCCACAGTTGCGAATTGATTTTTTTCTTTCTTTTCCTTTCCTTTCTTTCCTTTCTTCTCTTGTTCCTGTTTTATTATTATTGTTATTCTAGGTTACTCTCTTTTAGTTCGGCCGCCGTCTGATAGGATCGGGGCCCCTGTCGCACCTTTGGTAAAAAGAAGAAAAGAGCTGTGGGTTTAGTCTAGAGTCCTCCTAATCGAGAATCGGGCAGACAAGCAGAGGAACGACCAGTGACAACGGCGAGAACGATGGTGTGGGCCAGGCCGTTGATACACCGCACCACTGCGACGATATACATACCTACATATCCTGCCCGTTCGTATTGTGGATAGCGTGGCTAGTGGATACATCGCTCATCGCCCATCGCTTATTATGGTGTAGGTAGTAGTGTAGTTACCTACTACCTAGGTAGTAGAATCGAACAGGTACTTTGCAATTGTTCAGGCCACACGTGAGGCAAAGCCATAAATATCTCCCAAACAGCGAGGCAGTTCGTCCATTTCGTTCGCGCATACACTTGCTGCTCTTGCGCTCTCACACCGGCCGGAGGGAACAAGCGCGGGATGGACGGGATGGCATTAGATGGGGTGAAGGGGTGGGTGGTTGATCGTCAACCGGCTTGTTTGGCTGTTGCTGCCCGAACACAGCGGATCTCCCCCTCACACACACCCCCCCTTCTCCGTTTGTCAATCAATTAAAGGCCAAGCGCTATAGCCCTACCAGGCCTCGAGGCGAGTAGAGAGAACAGTATAGTCTTATTGCAATGCCCATGTTTCGGAGACGTGAGCGTTTTGCGGAGAACATAAAAGAACATGCCCAGATTAGTGAACATTTACGACTATAGGCACATACTCTAACACTGGGACCCTCTTGTGTTGAGCACATGACCGGAATTTTTTTTCGTTTTTCTTTTTTTGACATTATTCTCACCTTGTCTCCTCTTCTCGACCACACACCAAAGTCCCAAGCTGCCAGGGTACTCACCTACTGGATATGTGTTTGTTTTCCTCTTTTCCCTTTACACCTGGAGTGTGACACCTGAAGTCAAGTGCGGCGATGCGTATGTATGTGCTTGTTCGTTTTTGCTTAGATTTTGGACAGACTGTTCCTGTCAAAATCTTGATGGGCCAGTCAATCTGAGGACCGCCCGGTTGGGCTCACTAGCCCAGATGGCGACCTCAGCTTGCGCATTGTACTCTCAGCCTGTATCTGTCTACCTGGCAGCCGAATAGCTGCGTTGGCCCTGCATCGGCGGCTGGACCTGGCAAATTTGTCGAATACTTGCATGCGCCAGCCGACGCCTGTATACCCACACATCTACAGTCTATGCGTGGCTTGATAATACGTGTACGGCCACAATGCCACAATCAGGTCGACGCCCAGAGAACGTCATGCCGCAGGTCTGCCGGCATGAGGCTTTTAGAAGGCCTAGCTCTCGTGGCTGAACAAAGTCAGGCCCTGTTGATACCTAATAGCTGCGATTCACTTTGGCCGGTTCGTAGACTGCAATTCTCATCGCCATTCACGCCCAAAGCTCACGAGATCAGTTGCGCAAAGCATCCAATGAGTTCGCCACCGTCCCTGCTGTTGGATCGGGTTCTGACAGCGGGTGGGCTGTCTGTCCAAGGGGTGAAGAAGGAAGCGGTGAACAATCCACAAATCCTGGGCTAAGCCAGCAAGAACCAGGCATCGCTGCCGAGACGAATGTGCTCGCAACCTTTAGTATTGGGCTCCCGAGAATAAGTTCTTGTCAGTAGATGTGCATATGCTTGCTTTTTGGGGGGGTGAGAGGGGTTTCAGTCCAAGCTCTAAACATCGATTACACGAACCATGCGGACAAATATTGAGTTGAAAATTTCACTGTCAAAAGAAAGGAAAGGAGGGGAAAAGTAGAGAGGAAGAAAAATAAAATAAGAATCCGTTCCCTTTCGACATGAACAATATCGAGACCGACAATCTGAGATATGACCTGTCTGTTCGCTCGGGCTGAAAACAGGATTTCGAGGGACATGGTTTGACGGTATAATCTTTTTGTTTGCCTGGCGGTGAAATCACTAAACCCAGCTTGCCGTCTTCCCCGTGCAGCATGAAAGCTAGCCTGCAGCGCGGCTGATAAGATTGTCAGTCCCAGATATAGGGCTTTTTGACATGATCAGTTTGCGGACCGCTAGTGTCGTGGAATAACCTGGAAGTCGATGGGAGCAGCAGCAGTAGCAGTAGCAGCAGCAGTAGCAGTAGCAGCAGCATCGGCGGCGTGTCGATATCCGCAAGGTCACGGCGATGCGATGTCAATGCTCAACTGCAGGAGATGGGACAGGACAGGACAGGTGCCTCGATGCCGCTGGATGTCGGTCTGTCGTGTGCCTGACGGATTGGACATCCAGGGAGGTCGACAAACGGCAACATCCAATAACGGATTCACCTCTGGTCTACCGGCCCTTGCTTGTCATACACGAGGATAGAGATGGATCTCGACTTCTCGGACTACGGTAGACATCGGTAGGTATCCTTCGGTACTTACTTCACAAGCAGAGACGCGTGTACCTGGTTACATGGACATGTAGCATGGGAATGGCGAATGATTGGCAGGTCATAGGGGAGATGTGTGGCGTTTGGGGTTTGGGTGAATGGGATTGTGAGGGAGGGAGGGAGGGATGGAGAGAGGGAGGAAAGAAACAGCTAAATGTGTAGATGCAAGTATGAAGCCGCCTGCTTACCTACAGACAGACAGAGACAGACAGACAGTGGAATGGATGGAATCTTTAGTGCCTAACTTACAGGGGGTCCACGTTTGTAGGTAGGTGTATCTTGTGGCTGGGAGTTGTGGCGCCATTAGGACTAGCCCGCCTGGAACTCCGCCCTTTTTGGGGTAGTGATGTACCTATCAGGAGTAGTGTACCGACCTATTTTTAAGGTTAGGTTACTGTACACCCACTGTACGTACCTACATGTTTGATCATTTTGGACATTTGCCGTTTTAACATGGTACCTAATGACAAGGTCGGGCTCTCCAATTTCACAACACCAGAATAAAAGAGGATAATACCATTGAGCGCCTGAGAAACAAGGTGTTAAGATTATCAGAGAGCAACGTTGAGTCACCAGTTCAACGCCACCTCGCCAAGATAACAGTTGGGATCCATTGCAGGCTACCATCACCATCACCATCGCCATCTCCATTACCATCACCAGACAAACACACAGACACACAGACACACAGACATACCAGCCCAGTATCTCTACCTACAGAAGTGACTACTACCCAGGTCTCACCTTAGGTACCTACCGGCCCTACCTTTACTCACGCCCCGTCCCGCCCCAAGGGGTTAAAGAAAGAAAAAAAGAAAAGAAAAGAAAAGGGCACGTTCCTGTTCAACATAAGGAACACCCCGTCAGCCTCACTGTAGTCCCCCGTGTCATCACCCCGTCCAATCATAACTCCGAACCAGACGAACATGGCAGACGTCCCGCTCCAAGTCATCTCAGAGTTCTCTTCGTCTGAACGGCGCATCACTCCGTCCTGGTCTATCGGCCAGCTGAAGAGCAAACTCGAACCCGTCACCGGCATCCCACCTTCATGCCAACGCATCAGCCTAAAGACTGCTGCTGAAGGGACGATTGCTGTTGAGGCGGCAGACGAGGATGCCACGCCATTGTCTAATTTTCCTCTAGCTGCCTATGCTGAACTCCATGTACGTGGGCTATCTACCTCCTTGGCCTCCCTGCCTATATGGGTGTAGTCATGTGCAACCAGGCAGCCTTGTTTAGTTGTTACGAGCTATAGAGACTCACACGCTTACAGGTTACCGACACCCGCCCGCCCGCGGCTAGGCTGAATCTCAATGACACATCTGGTGTCGAGAAGTATGTCATGCCGCCCGAGGAGTATGAGAAGAAGTCAGACTCGGTACTGGCTTGGAAGAAGTCGGAGAAGTTGGGACGGTTTAATCCCGATGCGCCCAGCATAGAGCAGGCTAAGATTGATGCCATCGACCAGGAAATTAAGAGCCGAGGTATCGAAGTAGGTAAGAGGTGTAGAGTTGGAGGTGATGACTCTCGCAGGGGCGAGATCAGATTCATCGGCGAGGTTAAGGAAATCCCGGGTGCCATAGGTGCTTGGATCGGCGTCCATCTCGACGAGCCGGTAGGGAAGAACGATGGCAGCATTGGAGGTACAAGATATTGGGGGTCAGAGTCTGCTCTCAAGCACGGTGTCTTCGTCAGGCCAGAGCGAGTTGAGGTCGGTGATTGGCCTGTACTGGACGATCTGGAAGATATGGAGGAGATATGAGCGGATATCTGCTTACCGACTTACAGTACATAGCACATATATGGCAGCAGTAAGGGGTTATCTTGTCGCCGTCAATAGCTACTAGTTAGGAGCAACACCGCATCTCTTCCACAGCTTCACGCCTCCCGCTTTCGCCAAAGCGCTAGAAATATGCAGTAGAGAGGCTGCGTATACCTTCTTGACGTAGGGGGTTTCGAAGGGTGCATCAAGCATGACGGCAATCTAGCCGGCAGATCGCTTGAGCACATACATACATACACACATACATACATACATACCGATCTCTTCAAACCGATTATGTGTTACATTGTCACGACTTCAAACATTAACTTCGCATGACCACCCTAATAGGTCAGCAATTGGGCAGAATCTAGATCGCCGAAGTAGGCAAGGGGTATTGTTGCCTTGGGGCCTTGCGGTCTTCGAGTCCGGCTGTTCGAATACTACCATTGTGCTGCAATGTAACAGATCCCGTGGGCTGTTTCTCGAGCTGTCTTATGATGACAACGACAACAACAGCAATGGGATTTGAGGCGCCAACAACAACAGAAAAATGACAAGGTATAAACACGTTGATTGGTAAAAACAAATCATTTCCCAATATGTCGTGTTACCGTCAAGGCGTACCTAAAAGTACCCCCTTTACGCCTAGCATGGGATTCTCATATTCCCACGCTAGATACGTGTCTGTGGGATTGGGGGGGGAGGGGGACTAGCTCGGGAGAGTAAGTATAGGCGGTTAATGAAAACTCTTGGAATCATAGATCTTGGGTCTGGAGAAGCGTTTGATATCTGACACCCATACAATGAACGTGTGAAGAAAATAGAATTGGAATAAAAAAGAAAGGAGAATAAAGCAGCAGAGAGGGGAGGGGAGGGGAGGGGAGGAGGACACGCATTGAGGCGGAGTTAAAGGATCGAAGGATCCCACCATGGTCCCAAGAAAGTCCCGAGTCTGCCGGATACCCAGCCCATGGCATGCACGGCATAAATTATTTGCAGAATCTCAGAACAATGTGGTTTTTTCTTTCTTTGGGTGTGTGCAAGGTAGCATTACCTTGGGAGATATCCTATGCTCACGGTCGATCATAAACTAACTTGGCTCTGATAGGCATGCAACTCGTCACACGGCTCTACACCAGAAATATATATAAGGCACAAAGCGTGTGTATTTGGCGTGGCATGCATCGTCAGGCATACAGAGAGCAGTCGATATCATGATACCTAGGTACCCTACCACGACTCCCGTCCAATATGAGCGAGTCACTTGAGGCTCTTATATGCAGCCAACCACCTGTGTGTGTTACGAATCGTGAGATGTGTGCCCGGCCACAAGGTACGTGCCAGTCGATAAGTAATCGGCTCGACGTGGGTTGACCTAGTACCGTAAAGTAGCTTACCTAGATCTCGGTATGGGGAAACAAGACCCGGATCTCATTGGATCGCTAGGATGCGACTGATCGCATTGCGATATCGACAGGCATTAACGGTGGATGGGGGCCGTGCACCATTCCGCAATGGTCGACCTGAATCATGGATGATTCGGGTTTGCGTTTGAGGTTGCTATAGTTCGTTCAACTTAAACGTTCCATCCGGGGGGTTCCTAAAGTTGATCACGCATTTGGGGATCGTCCGGAACCGATGGCCACATTCCGCCATATTGGAACATCTGAGGGATTTGGGATAATGAATTGTAAATGAAAGATCGATGGCAAGAGCTAGGTATAATACCTAGGTACGGACACGTCTGGTTCGTTGAACTTCTCGATCTTTACTAACCTACCTACTTAGAGTAAGTAAATATGTAATTCCAACCATCTGGATCATTGATATTCATTTATGCCTACCTATTATAGGTACTTCCCGGTCTGCTAACTACCTAGGTACATAGTAGTCGATTCCAACGAACAGGTAAATCTACTAGGTTAGGTAAGGAGACATGACATGGTGATAATAGTAACATCTATTAATCTATGTTACTATTAGTAAGGTTAGGTAGATATATCAAATAGGTATATGTAGTTGTAGATGGCAGGGACTTTTGTGTATTCGATACATACATAGGTACTTACTACGGTGGCCCATAGCAAACACTGTTGCAAACATCAAAAACTAACACACAAACACTAAAACCCACTACACAGACACATTAAAACCCCACTACATATACACCATTCGAAATAAAGCTACCCTGCCCTTTAACACTTACTCTTTCTAACACCTACTCCTTTTAACACCTACTCTTTTTAATACTTACTTTTTTTAACACTTACTTTTTTAATACTTATTTACATTATTACATAATTTATTAATGCATTAATTAAGTATGTAAAAAAATAATAATGCAAGTTATGCAAGTAGTGCAGTAAAAAAAGTAAGTATTAAAAAGAGTAAGTATTAAAAAGAGTAGGTGTTAAAAGGAGTAGGTGTTAAAAAGAGTAGGTATTGGAAAGAGTGGTGCAGCTGAAGGTGTTAGAAGTTAGGAGTAGGTGTTAAGAGTATGGTGTGTGTGTAGTGGGTTTTGGAGCTTGCAACAGTGTTCGCTATGGGCCACCGTAACTTACTTATAGTATATACATGACCTGCTAGATCATTACCTACTACATACTACCTACATACATCAATATGTAGTACTAGGCAAACACTGCCTATGCACATACCTTCCTAACCATCAAGCGGCACCTAAAAAAATTGACCCGTAGCAGCCGAGAATAGGCGAATTGCCATTGGACAATGCCAAGCTTTTCCTTCCGCTTTGAGAGAAGGGCGCTGCTAAAACGATGTTCGTCTCAAGCTTACAGAAGTTTAAAAGCCCGAGCTTGTTAACCCCCGACACTACTTACTTCTTCTTCCATTAATTTATCTATAACAAACACCAACGTGTAGAGAGAGAGAGATAAAGAAAAAGAACAAGAAAAAAAAGAGGCATTATTGCCAGGATCATTTCAGTTGACAATTAAATAATTACATTTCATTCAACACTGCCACACTCTGGCTATCGCCTCGTAAGGCCTGGAACTGTCAGCCAAGGAGAAGCGTCAGCGAGAGCTGAGGAGGTAGTGTCGTGATTGTGCTGTAACGGACAAGGGGGGGCCAGCGAAACAGAGTAGCTTGGCGTCTTGGGATTTGCTTGGGATTTGCTTGGAATTCCAAATCTTGGCAATTTGTACGCCCGCAATGCCCTCTGGAAATGCAAATGCAAATCTGACCCCAAGACTGACCCCAAGACCTCTTTCTTACCCCCCTGTTCCTGTCGCATCACAACTCTTTTCCCCACATCCCACCTCGTTCCTTTCACCAAAACTCCGTCCATCTACCTATCTCACTTACTTCCGAACTTACCGTTCTGTTTCTTCCAGCAATCTGATAAAAAGTAGTACTGATCTCGAGCAGACCGAAGAGGAGAGAGTTAGCCCTTCATTCATTCCCTCGGTTGCTTGTCGTCGATCAAGAACAGAGTAGAAACACTGACCCCTCAGAATATTCCCCGAATCCCGATGTCTTGTTCCCCACGAAAGAACATTGCCTGAGATGCGCCCGCGCCAGCCTATTGGCTTGGTAGCTTTGACCACATCCCGCCAGGTCTTCTTTCGAGCCTCTCTCTCTTTTATCCCTCAGCTATTACACTACCGCCGGCCGATCGTGTGAAAGCCCATCTTTAATCCGACATGGCGACGTCGACCGTCGCCGCTGTCGTGAGGACTGTCTGTCTCCTCTTGGGCCTTGCTTCTGTTCTCCCTCTAGCCTCCGCCGATGACGCTACCACCAGTGCGATGCAGAGCGTCCCTGAGTATCTGACTCAGTTTCTCATGACGCTCTCGCTGATTGGCGATGAATCTGTCTCGTTATCCTATGACTATAGTGTCGCGCCTCTGACGGGAGAAGCTGGCTTGAACCAGTCCAACCAGGTTTCGTTAAGCGTAAATATCTCCGACTCTCTATTTTGTTGGGGTCAAGACTAAGATAATAGTTAGACCTATGATGTGCAGGGCAGAATGACCGTCGTAGACACAACCAACTTTAACACCGTTAGTTCAGACGTCATAGCCTTCATGTCTTGCGACTCGAATGCCGCCAACTCCTTCATTACGCCTAATGATATGCTCAACACCGTGATGAGCAGAAAACCGCAGGCCATTTTGTTATTCAGCACTGGAGGTTCTTGCTGTTCTCTAGGAGGCTCTAACCTAGTCTTCTCGTCCATCTGGACTATGACAAGTCGCGAAGATGCCTGGCAGACCAAGAACATTACGTCAGACTCCAACGGGACTGTTCTCGCGAGGATTGCGGGCAACGATACGTCGTCAGAGTCTGACAGGCAAGACCAGCAGCAGGGCGGGAACAACTCGGCCGTTGCTATGAGCATCCTCTATAGCATCACGGGATTGATCACACTGCTCTTCTTGATTATCATCGCCACTGGAGCAATCAGAGCCCATCGCCATCCTGAACGATATGGTCCCAGAGCCAGCGTTGGTGGAAGGCCGAGGCAAAGCAGGGCGAAGGGCCTTGCGCGGGCTGTTCTCGAAACCTTGCCAATCGTTAAGTTTGGCGACACTCCAACTGACAAGTCCGACCCGGAAAATGAACTTGATAGTGTTGCTGGAGACCGTCATTCGCCAACATCTCAAGTACGAGGTGATGATTTATCGAGCGCCAACGATGCACCTAGCTCATCCGCAGAGGCTACAAGTAGTGCAACAGCTCAGCCTACTTCTGGAGCCGTTGCCACTGCTGCTGCTGCTCAAGAACATCCCAAGAAGGAGGACTCCAGTTACGATCATCTCGGTTGCTCTATCTGTACAGAAGACTTCACAGTAGGGGAGGATGTGAGAGTATTGCCTTGTAACCACAAGTTTCACCCAACATGTGTTGACCCTTGGCTCGTGAACGTCTCTGGCACCTGCCCATTATGGTAAGTAATGCTTGCATACTTGGAATTATAGGAGAACACAAGCTAAGAAATTGGTATTTAGTCGTCTTGACCTTCGCCCCCATGAGGAGACAGGCGAAGGTGACGGAAATTCCGAAAGCACGCACCATGATACATCAGTTGAAGATCAACACGCCACACCGACTGGGAGTCAGAATAACCATACAACTGATGGGCTACAGGTTCCATCAGATGGTGATGGACTTAATGCGGATACAGCACAAAGAAGACGCAGATCACGACTATTGGACTGGAATCGATTACGCCATGCGTCCGTCGATGAGCGTATTCAAGCCTTGCGACAATACCGACAGTCACAGCAAGGACTGACCACGACCAACGGCGGAACTGAAGAGAGTAACAGTCACCCAAGATTAACGGATCGAGTGCGGGAGAGGCTACATCTCCATCACCGAGCACCATCTCCAGGGGGTTCGGTGTCTCCGAGTCCCTAAACGACAACCATCAAAACGGCGGAAGGGTATATATATGACATGCGCATAATTCATGGAGTGCAATACGATGTCTAGGGGATATAACGAGTAATGCATCTGTTTGTATTAATACAGTGGCAAGGCAAAGAGGGGATCAGGATGGTTCGGCTGAAGACCGTAAGCCAACATACCCGGGCAGACGAAGTTTATATACCACTAGGGTTTATATGGAGAGTGTTGAATAAGGGATATGGGGACATGGCAAACATAATGCATCGCTTGGCGTTGGGCGTTCTATATTTGGCGGTATCTAGCCAAGGCAGCCTCTCATTGAGCCGGTGTCCAGAGAGGGCATTCGGTTTTGTTTTTTCTATAGGAAGGGGAGAGGGGAACAAGGTACCAAATTTCTAGTTGATAGTATATGCTTACGATACGCATCAACACAGAAAAAACACAGCGACAAATAAACACTATTGTAATACCTAACCCATTTCATGTTGTTATGTAATACTCGAGACTGTGATGCTATGCGCTAGCTCCTTCATGTTACTTCACATGAGTAACTAACAACTTGCTAACATAAAATCCCCTAAATAAACCCACCTAGGATACTTACCTACCTAATAGGTAAAATCTAGATGAGGGTTGACCATTTTTATTGGTTCACGGGACTTGCCCGTCGGTTAGGCTTCTTCCTTCCTATAACACCGAATTGTATATTCAAATCCCGCCAACAACTCCTTTAGGAATGTTTTACCACCTCATGATACCAACGAGGCGAATTCCATATTAACTCCCGCCATGCTCATTAGCGCGCCATTGGTATAAAGGAATCTTGTGCGTACTAGCCTGGGAGTGATGTAACTCGAAAGTTTAATGTGCGCAAGGCCGGGACTTTAGTAAGTCACTTGGGAGCCGGGGGCGGAGGAGGTACGGGAAAAGCTCCCACCTTTCTCCTTTATCCCAATCCCGGACGTGTCATTCTTCAAGGTTCTCCCTCGCTCCCCCACATATTCGGGTGCCGTTCCCACAGAGAACTTCAACTTACCTACCTACGGGACCCTCAGGTGCCGTGGGCGTGGGGGGATAAGCTACTACGTAGGTCACTACTTAGGTACCTTTCTAACAAGGATGTTCCTTCAAGAACGCAAGACGTCCTTTACGCTCACGACTAGACTTCTTCTATCAAGGTTCAACGCTAGTTAGGATGCTTGACTCTGCATACTAGGTACTATCCGTCCCCCGCACACCCCTGAAAGAGGGCGGAAAGGGAGGGTGCTCTTCTAACGCCTGCGCCCGCTGATATAATAATGTCCCGATAATCGAAGCCATTACGCACAGGTACCTAACTCTTGGGTTCGTGGCTAATATGCATACTATAAAGTACTAGCACGCTAGTTTGCCCTATCCATAGGTCCCCCATTATCATAAACTCTATATTGCTACGGTAGTTTTATTTTGCACCGCCAGAAAAGAAACCTGACATCAACAATAGTCAGGCTTGTTTTTACTCGTCCACTAAGCATAAACTTCTTCTCGGTTATGGCATATCGGGGGTTTTTTTATTTCGTCATATTTGTTCCCACGTTGGAAAAAAAAAGTCTAACTCATAACGCTCGTCTCGTTTCTCGTTTCGGCAAACTTTCCTCCCCCTTTCGATATAAGGGTCATCGTACCTATACCTATGTAGGTAGGTAGGTAGGTAGAAGATATGTACTTAAGAGCATCAAACATGACACGCATTAGGTAAAGCGAACTCACTAGCACATGCCGATTTCCTATTCTCGATGACGGATGGCTCCGGCTCCTAAAGATGGCTTTGGGTTGTCAGGCAGGGAGGTAGGTCATAGTGGCCCTGACATCGAGACCTACCATCTAACGGAACGGCTTGGCGCTGGAGTCGTGGCCAAACCTTACTGTCCCGTTCACAACAACGCCCCCTTCCAAGCAAGTCATTCGTCTATGACCACTCTCTCGCCATCTATCCCTAAAAAACTAAAAATCCATCCTACCGTGAGGTTCCTCGTTCGTAAGCTCTTTTCTCCATCTCCTCTTCTTCCCAATGGTTGTCAACTACTGGAGCAATGGCCTCGTCTCTTCTATATCGAGAAGTCGTGTTGCCCAAACCGACTCCCGAACCAAGTGCCGGAGCGATCAGCGGCATCATACTCTCCATCATCTCAATATCGGTCTTGTCTAGCTTCCTCAGTTAGTTACGCCCCCCCCCCCCCCCCCCCCCCCTTTTCCCCCTTCTTTTCTCTCCGACATCTCGACTTGCTACGAATAATATCAACAACTAACACGACAACCAGCCCAGAGGACCCTCGCGGTGAGCTCATGGAGGCGCCTGCCGTTCATAGTCTGGGGTGAGTTCTGTTCTGCTCTCTTTTGTACGGAATGGGGGGTTATCTCTCCTATTTAGTAGTTCGGGGATGGAGAGGGGGAAGTTATTACGTGTATCCTGTGCTGACGCCGACGGATCTCCGCTCTGCAGTGGTATACGCCATCTTCGTCGACTCGTGGCTATTCGTCTTGGTCACCGCCATACTGCACTACGGGCTAGGGTTTAACTCGCACCCAAATGTCTGTTCGGCGGCCATATTTCTGTGCCTGGTCTGCTACGTCACAACAAAAGTGCGTCATACCCTCGTTCCCTTACTAGAACCTCTCAGCCGGAGATGAGTAGCTGCTAACAATGTGACTATAGATCGTACGCTACCAATTTTCCGTACTGCTTGTGGTCTCGGATTTGAGCTTACCAGGTTTCTAGTTAATATATCTATTCCTTGTCGAGAAAGCGGTACGGATTATACCTGTTGGTTTTTGTGAGGTGCGGAAATCTGACATGAAAGATAGTTCATTATTCGAGGGGGCACGAAGGAACGATTGAAATCGAAACTATACATATTCAACTCGTTTGGAATGCTTAGTAAGCTCGCCCACGGTTCATGTCTGCTCGTGAACACCGGGTTTGCTAACGGGTATTGCAGCTGTATACTTAGCTGTAAGCATTCTAAATTTTGTATAGTGAGTGGTCTGTCCCAGGGAAGGATACCTTATCCTTCGACGTTAACTAAATTACGCCTAGTCGGATCGCCCGCATGGATGCAGGGGAGTGCGTTATTGGCATGGAGAAATTCACCATGATCCCCCTGATTTCGTTCGACCTTCTGGTGAACGTAGGTTCCTCTATGTCCCTGGGGGAGCCGTAGCTTACCGCATGGCAGGTTTACTTGACTCTGCTTTTCCTTGTACCATTATCATGTATGGATGAATGCCCTACATGGAATATTACACTCCTCCATCTAAATCTAATAACTTTGCCTAGTTCTATATTCTTCAAAGAACCACCCGCGAACCGACGCGAATATTAAACTGCGTACGGTAGCGATGAGGACATTCGTTGGAGCGCTGTGCACAACTACGTCTAGTGTCGTGTAAGCTTTACCTCGAGTACCACCCCAGGTTGGCAGCACGCGCCTAACATATTTCAGGAACCTTACCGTTCTCATGGCCCTTGATGGAGAGCCAGGATGGGTATGCCTGATGTGTTGTAATTCCGACAGTGAGTACCTCCTTAGATCCTGTAACAGCATCATCAAGCTCACAAACCGCACTCACAGTCCTCTTCTCCGCCATCGTAATCCAATGGGTCACGTCTCAAGACAACACTGGCGCTAAAGATAACCATAACAAGAACAATCCGTGCTACTGCCCGCGGCCTTTCTTCTCTCAAAACATCGGACCTAGCATCAACAGCAACAATAATCACCATTACATAAGCGACCGGCCATGCGGCAGCAGCAATAGCCACAGCAACACCGTGACCTCAACCTCGATTCCCGGATACGCGTGCTCTCATCACCCCGTCGCCGTCGTTTCCGCCCTTGACGTAGCATCACCGCGAGGCGTTGACGAAGAGTTCCGTGGCTGCGCGAACGCCACGCATGGGCTCGTACCCGACACGACCATCTTGCCCCTGTGCAACGTCGCCTCCGAGGCGGCCCTCTTAAGCCCGACCCCCCCTGAGCCGGCGCTCTCCCGAAGTAGCAGCGTTAGGAGGTCGGGGGTTAGTGGTGGAGACGTGGATGTGCCGTATATGCTACGCGAACATATAGATATAGAAAGCGGCGGCGGCAGCCGGAACCCGGGACTAGGGGCTGGGGAAATAGATACGGATAGAAGTGTGGCGCATACATGGCGGCCGACGGGTCGGGTTAGGTGTGAAGAGGGGAAGGGTTGCTATGAGTTGGGATAGAGAGTGAAAGAGAGAGAGATATACAAATGTCTATAGCTTAGAGTAAAACACGTATATAGGTACACATGGGATTACGAGCGTAGATCCTTTGATTTCTTAAATTCAAAATATATACCTAATAGTAACATTTTTCTTTATCTTTCTAAGGGGAAAGGGGTTTATCGAATGTCAGGAAGATGAGACCCGAACTCTTATAAACCTTAAGTAGGTAACCTAGTAGCCTATTTAACTACATCCTTCTCCCTGTCCCTCTAGTTTTTTTTTTTAGAGTTATGGATAACATGTACTATTTTCGTATTAGGCTCTACTTAGGGAATAACGGCGATTAGAAACTTTACTATAATAATAGAAATAACCTTCCCACACACACATTATTTTCTCCATTTTATGCAGACTGGAAGAAAGTAAGTGTATATATATATAACCTCACACATACTACCTACATAGGTAGGTCTTAAAAAAGGGAAAACTCAATACCTTCTCGCCTTCTCCCCCCCTCTTTTTTTTTTTTTTTTTTTTTTTTTTTTTTTTTTTTTTTAATTATTATCCCATCACATGCCCATTTATCTGATCCCGTCTCATACCTACCTACCTAACCTACCTTACCTTGGACTTGACCTACTTCCAATACGCATCCAAAGCAACAACAAATAATATTTGATGCAAATCATCCACACCAACCAACCCACCCCCCTTCCCGCTCCCCAAGAAAAAAAAAAGGAAAGGAAATCGGTATGATATGATCTACCTACTTACCTACTTCTCTATTTTACCTATATATATACCCAGATAGTAGTCTGGTAGTACCTTCTTACTATATCCGAGACAAGCCTAGATGCAGGGGTTGGTAAAAGGAAAAAGGGGGGGGCGGAAGGGGAAGGGGAAGGGGAAGGGGAAGGGGCACGGAAGGATCATTAAGAAAGAAGGGGGAATGGATAGACAGATAGTAAGTACCAGACATAAAGTACCTACCACCTGAGAGCGGCACAGGACCTTAACTCTATATATACTACTACTACAATTCATATTATGTACCCTAGGTATGTACCTATCTAACGGGTACGCATGCCCCGTCAGGCATCATCCTTACTTCTCGCTACTAATTACTTATTTATCCACGTATGAACCTGTCTCCAATTTCCTCAGTGAGATTTCCTTATCCCAACTGATGGGTCCGGGATCTAAAGCCTATATTCACTGGACACCTTATGGACGGTATGCACGATAAGCTTACATACCGTAGCGTTCTTTGCTTACGCTATGGTCTTAAGCAGATATTACAAACGATATCACTCGTGTTGTTTTGCAATCGTTTGTATTCGTGGGCTCATGAATTGGCCAATCCTTGTGTTTCTCTTTTTATAGCCTGTACCTATCTAATGACCAAACCAGATCCAGGCGGGTGCCATCCTGAGCCCCAACCGTCAAGTGAAACTTGAATATGTACAAAAAAGAAGTAAAGTGTGCGATGTCGAAGATCCATCCTAATGCAAAGACGACTCCCCTACACGAAGAAAGATAGTACAAGAAGGGTTAGATATCTGCAAACCAGAGATTACCTTAAGCTACGCCTGCAAAGATCTTGCCGAACGAGCTAAGAGAGGTTGCTGAGCTCATGAGGCTGCCCTCGCTGACCATGAAGTACGAATACTTCTCAACAAAGCTGTATTCGTCGGTCTCAAGCGCCTCGACGACAGCCGTCATGAAGTCATCGACACTGCCGCTCTCCGCAGCAAATTCAGTAACCCAGACGTTCTTGTTCTCGCAGGCAGTGTGAACATCCGTAAGGTGCTGGAGGAACTCCGCCGCGCCGTCGGCACCACCCGGTCCGTACCAGTGAGCAGCACAGAAATCGACCTGGCATTCGCCATTGCAAGCAGTGAAGAATTGCGTGAGCCAGTCAACACCTTGGTTGGCGTTTTGGCTGCTGGAGATGGCAGGTGAGCTGATTCTAGCCTGACTAGCGTAGGGGTTCATGAACTTGATGTGTGCAGCTGCAGCATCCGCTGCTCCCATGTTGGCTTGTGTGGAAATGTCGGGCTCGTTGAAACTCAGGAGGCAGTCGGAACCACTAGCAATGGCTGCTGTGGCCTTGGAATCCCAATCAGAGGAATGCTCGGAGGCAGAAGACCAGAGCATGGGATAGTAGGTGATAGTATCGACCAAGCCACCACTGTCTGAGCCCCAGTTGTACGCCCACGAAATCTGACCACCCAGAGTTAACAATTCGGAAACAAGCGAGGCATCGTTGTATGCAGCACCTCGCTTGCCCGTGCTCGAAGAGCTGGCAGTCGATGCAGCAGAGGTGGAGGCGGCCGTAGCGCTGTAGGTAGATGTAGTGGCAATCTGGATGTTGGTAACTGGCAGAGCAGTGGTAGTGGACGAAGTCTCAGCCGAGGAGGTTACAGCGGAGGTGTCAGCAGCAGGCGACTCAACAACCGGCGAGGCCTTGACCGAAGTGACCAAAGTGGTCGGGCTAACCACAGGCGTAGATGGCTCAGGTGTAGAGGTGGTGGGTGCGGCCACTACAACAGGCGAGGTAGTGCTAGGCACAACGATCGAGGATGAGGATGTAGGAGTCGAGGCAACCACAGCGGCAGCAGCAATACTATCCTGCTCCAAAGCCCCTACTGCAGCAGCAGTTGGCTCCTCTCCTTCAGTAACGGTAACAGTGACATAGTCGGTGATCCACTCAGTTTCAGTGGCAGCCCAAACAATCTCTCTCTTAGGGTGCATGTGGCGATGGACATGGCCTGCAGCAACCTCCTTGATAGAGGCAGCGGCACAGAGGGCCACAACGCTGAGCTTGGAGTACATGTTGAGTGGTTCGAGGTGAAACTAATGGCCCAAGTCAAATGTGGATGTTATCTTTAGTCTCTTGAAGAGATATCAATGAATGGTGGTTGGATGTTGCTGAAAGGTATGTGCTTTCCTGGTCCAATGAGTGTTACGGTGCCAGCAGTCCGCAAGGGTAAAGATGTTATCTACAGATGTTGTCGGTGGTATGAAGGAATGAAAAGGGGAGCAGTGTCCAAGGGTGTTCAGTACGCTCTGCGCCGTGTTGCAATGGTAAGGAGAGGTGGGCCGGTTGCGCAGTCTATCAAAGACGCAAAGGAATGATGCGGGTTTGATGGAAGTTGGCAAGGCGTGTCCTTGATATAGCTGCCGAGTTAGTCCTCTAAATGAAGGGGCGGGACTATGCGTAGTAGTCGTGATATGTGTATCGTGGGACGACGGCACAACAACGAAGGCTTGTGAGCTTTGTATAGAAAGGACAACTAGGATGAACCCAGAGACGAAGGTGATGAGATCGAGCTGGCGACCTTAATAATGAATGTGGGTGGAAAGAAAGGAAGTGATATTTCACAGGGGTGAAGGAGGGAAAAGAGTGCAACAAGAGTGAATGTGGATGAGAGAAAAAGATTTTAAGGAGAGGGAGTTGGTGGTAGGCGTATTTGTTAGTAGTAGGTAGAGGGGAGGGGAGGGGAGGAGATGCGTCTGGTCGTTGCAGGAGGCAAGTACCTAGGTACGTACCTGCAGATCCCCAGGTACCGGTGCACTGAAATGCAGGTATGCAGGTACCTGGCCGTCGAAACAAGGATTGCAGCCACAGGGGTTGGTCAGCTGTGGACCTGCCCAAAGTCGATCCGACAGAGCGTTCGCTAGTGGGGTTCACTAAGGCCTGCCACTTGCCAAGAGGGGTCTTCTAGCGTCATCCGATCGGCCTGGGCGCTACCGTTGATGGACCTTGGAAGAAGAACCAGTTGGAAAAAACAATGGGGCAGATCTCTTTCTCTCTCTCTCTCTTTTCTCCCTATGTACCTAACCTAGCTTTCTCTTACCCCTTGTCCCCTTTCTCCTCTTCCACAAAGAACCCTAAAATAGGTAAAATAAAATAAAAAACTCGTATGCAACTAGTATTACGAATACCCATTCTCTACTAAGTACTATACATTTATCGCCCTAACAAGACACAACTTTCAAACGTTCAACACAAAGAGACATGGTCACGCTAGCAAACGCATACCTATTTTTATTATATTCTATTTGTTATTCCCCGATCCCTTTGGTATCTAGGTAGGTAGGTATTCCGTACCAGCTCTGTCAAGTAGGTAGGCAACCTGTATGTATAATCATAAAGTACCTACTTAGTATCAATTAATTTGTTAGTAGTGTTATTGATATAAATACGCAACCTGGCGTAGGTACGACATACCTACCTAGTGGTTGGTGTACGAGAACGAACAAGGCTTTGGGGCCACCCTGTATCTTTGTCTGGTACACCTGATGACGTTTCCATTTATTTGCTTGATTAAGCGTTGCATCCATATGCATGTTTTGGGCATTTGCCCTGATTCCAGTCGTTTGTGAAGGTGCTCCGTCCTACGCGAGCAAACTAAAGAGTCGCCGGCAGGTTGGCGGTACGCCTTCCACTGAAGGTCATAGCCTACGAGATCCAATCGTTGCACGAGGTCGACCTGTAGGCCCCTGACTTGCTGGACCTCATTGGGCCGGATTCTAGCGGGACCGTCACCCAAACAGGCCATGCTGGGAGGCCGGTGCTGATGGGTTGAATGCAGGTACATATTAATGTGTATGTACCTAGGTACTACTAAGCATAAAACAAACCTAACATAATCGCCCTCTACACTGCAGGAACGGAGTTGACAAAACCGGATGAACTAAGGAATAATACGAGAACAGGTCAATGCTTCTACCTAGGTCTTCTAACAAGTACGGGGTTACCCTTAGGATCTTGTACTTTCTTTTCTTTTCTTTTCTTTTTCATTTTTTTTCATTCTCTCGTCAGTACACTACCTGCATATGCAGTGCAGTTCCCCTGACGCTAACCCTCACTTAGTAGGTACCTACCACCTTGACATGCCCGACATCAAGTCACTCCAGTTACTAAGTAGTACCTATTAACTTACATGTAAGCTGCAGTCATACACTAACGTCGTACTAAAAAACTTCAAACTAGCAAATCGAGGGAAGGGGGTCGCAAATGTTTCCCCTTCATCCTCTCTATCCTACACGTGTACGCGGGGATTTCTAGACTATGGAGGATGTCAATAAATTAATGAGCGAGTGCGTGGCGCCTGCCTAAGCCTCTGCCATGAAAACCCGTCATTTCCGAGTCTTGTGAGTCCTATGAGGTTCAAGACGAATAAGACGAGTGCGCTACAGCGCCAGCCACTCGCGGTCGGTAAACGAATCGTTCGTCAATAAAAAGCAACAATGCCGAACGGATGGCCGTTTCAACTAAAAGGGCGGCTGGACTTGGCCTGGTTTGGCCCACGTGTATACGTAGACGCTTGCGCGCCAGCGGCTGGCATGGGCGCTGCTATCACCAGTCTGGACTCTCTAGGCCTTCCCAGCAGTCCCCACTGCTTCTTGCCTTGTTTCTTTCCGGCTTAGTCCCTTGCGTGGAAATATCCCCGGCGCCGGGACGTCGGGGCAGACAGGGCGACTTAGCAAATGGCTTGGCGACGGGAGAGCAGCGGGAGACGTAAGTGAAACCAGAAGCGAGATTATCCTCCCGCCAAAGGATCGGCCAAACCGCCGCAGGTAACAAATCCTTCCCATCGATCCGACCCACATAGATATACGACCCTCACAATTCTCTAGCTACTTAATAAGAGATGCCAGACCATCCAGTTTCCAAACCATCAATACACTACAGTCATGGTGGCGATGGTGGCGATGGTGGCAATGGTAGTGCTTGGGGCCATAACGATATATCACATACCTAAATTACCTAACCTACCTACCTACCTACCTAGACACCACACCACTTAAACACCTAAGGTTAGGGTAGAATTGTCAGCCATAATCAGTTTAATAAATTACCTCTTCATTATCTATCTCACTTACCTATCTGATGTCGAATGCCTAGGTAGATAGGTACCTACCTACTATGAGTGGTTCGGATTGTTAACGAACTCCCTTTCCAATATGTATGGTGAACTCACATCATGGGATCTAACTGCCTGAGATAGGACCAACTACCTACCGTTGACACAACCAAAGCCTCAACCTAACCGCCTCTACCTATCTCTTCATGATCTTCATCATGCTTTAATCAAAGGGTGGGTCACACGTGTGCGCGCTCTTGCGCTTGCACTCGCACGACAGATAATAGCAATAGTTGTTCATCTGCCACCATCCGAATAGCTGGGGTCTTGCCAAACCGAACCGATTGGTATAGCAGACCACCTACAACCTTCGATCTCTATCATGTGTCATGTGTCCTCCACAAGAGTATCATCGTCGACGATGCGGGGCCTTCGTGCGATCCACGTTATAATTAAGCGTCCCCGGTTCTGCTGCTGTTAGCCGCGCTTCTCCACACAGATGTCAATTACCGAATCCTTCGCCAAGGTGTCTACCCGTCAATAACAATAAACAAGCAAAGGCTTCAAAAACAAAAAGTTAAAAAAAAGTTCCATGCAAGTGTTGTTTATTCTTATTGATCCTACACCATCGGATATCGGATGCCAGGATCAGTATTTCCGTTCCATGGATTTAGTGGAAGGATTTTAACATTTGGGCTTGACTCTATAGTAACCCACCTACCTAAGTGCTTAAGGAACATTAAATATCTAATCAATCTAGGAACCTAAAGAAATCCGATGTGGGGGAATAGATGTAGGATACCTAACTACCACAACAGCCAACAGCAATCGTCCATATGATTAATATGCGCAGGAAGGCGTAGATAGATATATCTCACCGTGTCGTAGCCAATGGCGATACCTAGTCCATAGGTAGCTTCTCTGGCACATTGTACTCGAGCCTATTAACCTAACCAGGTAGGTAGGTAGGTGATGCCTAGATACGCGATTAGAGATTTTCAATCCTTTTACCAGAATATACTCCTACAGGTTTCATATATCGCATGTGTCAAGTATCCTTCAATATTTCTGTAATGCACATGCCTAACTAGGTTGTTAAAGGCATAAATGGAAACCTAGGTAAGCAGCTTAAGTGGATAAGGTAAGGGACGAACTCAAAATATGAAACTCGTCGGAACTTGGGACGAATGCCAAGAGCGCATAGGAGCAAGTGCAAATAGAGTAGGTAGGTACCTATGTGGACAGATTAAGGTTGACAGTACCTAGGTACCTATTTACTTAATACAACTGAACTCCTGTCTCGGGACTTTGCCGTATTGGAATGGCACGTGGATGTATAAGTACTAACTTTTACATACCTACCTAAAGGTATATGGACTACTACCTGTACCAATCAGAGTGTTAATTGATATCACTTCATTGAATTGAACCTTTTAGTTAACTCCTAACTTATAAACTTGTTAAATTTACACTATACTAATTCGTCGTAGGTCAACATTGAACTGCCATTAATTGACTGGAACCAGTAAATAAGGATGCCAAGAGACTTCAGCTTCATCCTAGCCCCAAACGCTAGCAGCAGACAGGTCATGCAATACATACTACTATAGCTAAGTATGTAATATTGGCGGCACGCCCCGATTATGACACGTGATTAGGTCGATACTACCATAACGACCTTAAGGTGATGTAAGATATTCAGGTGTATCTATCGTTGCCATCATCACCATGATCATATAGTCTCTAAATCGACGTCTACGACCACTGCAATTCACCGACCCGCTGTCTTCTCGCAATTCCGGGGCAATTCCTTTGCTTTCATCAGATAGGCCGGCCGAGTTTCATGTTGTGAGATACCTAGACATGGAGGGGTCGACACCCCCCTTATTGACCACACTCCCCGTAATGACTATAAGTAGCGAGACGAGTGGCTTTGACTATAATTATTTTCTCCAAGAGGATGTCGAGCAGTCTGCGAGTAATAGTCCTTCGGGCTCAACATCTGCGGCGAACGGAGGCGTCTCCTCCTCTTCTGGGTCCACACCTCTGGCGGATGCGGTTGTCGCGAGGAAGTCAACCCATAAGCAGAGATTGGGGCGAAGGGGTCATAGGAAGAGCCGTAGGGGCTGTTACAACTGCAAGAAGAGGAGGATAAAAGTGAGTCTTCCAACAGAAAGGCCTCTCTCTATTGATGTACCTAACCATGGATTTTTGCTGACTGCCTAATCATCAAAAAGTGTCAAGAGACACTCCCGGCCTGTGAACATTGTGCGAAAGCGGGCTTGAGGTGTGAATATCCAGTCACGGCTCAGATCGTTCACCAAGTACGGTTATCTCTAGGGCGTTTTATACACATGGTCTACTAATAAACGAGTGACCAGCCATCAAACCAGATCCCCCTCTTCAGCCTCCAGGATATGCGACTTTTTCAACACTTCCTGTTGACGTGTGCCCCCCATCACCCCCTAGGCAACGACACGATCTGGACACATGAAATTCCCTGTCTGTCGCAGAACGTGGGTGACCGGACACTATACTCAGTTCTCTGTAGGCTGACTAAGTAGGGCAGTATGAATATCTAATGCACGCTATCCTGGGCCTCGCAGCTTCTAACCTGATAGCTGAAGACCCGAGTCTTCTGACCTTCGCTATAACGCATCGTCTCAAGGCCATCGGGGCTATTAAGAAGGCTCTCGGTGACGTGACACGTGCCACCACATTTGAGGAGGGCAACGCGCTCTTGGCCACTTGCTACGCGCTGACGTTCCAGTCCGTCTGCCTAGTCGATGGGATGGCCGAGTTCATGACATTCAGCCGGGGCATCATGATCATCCAATTCCACATGCGCTGTAAAGGCGTCAAGTGCATATTCCAGAACTCTCTCGGGTGGGAGCAGCTCGAAATGATAAAACCGTTGGTGGAAAACGCGCCTCCAATCCCCAAGGAATGGGTCGACATGGCCGTCCAGGGAATCACAGACCTGAGACCACTTTGCAAGAGTGATATGGAGGTCCAATACTATACTCTCATCTCGGAAATCGCGATGGCTCTCCACGGCTCTCTACTACAAGGTAACAAGAGTCCCCATCTTTGATGTCGAGATTGTAAATACTAAAGTCTACGCCAGTATACCCCATACTCTTCGACCACTACTAGTAAGTAAATTCCAGGGAGCTCCCGCTGTTTCCCCCCCCCCCCCCCCCCCCCCAAAATGATATGCCCACACGGGTGATACTCTTCATCAGAGGAAAAGATTACCTTAATTATCCCTCATCCCATCAAGATATTTCTTTAAACCCCTTCCATCTTCCCTGGCGGCCTGCTCTGTGCAACTGAAAATCCTATCGCGTTACATCTCGACCGAATTGACCGACTAATATATGCCGGTGCTCTAACTAGCGGCTGGTGGACGAAAATGTCACATGAGGAGTTCCAGAGCATCGCCGACCCCCAGAGCCAGACGGGCCTGCTGCTGGCGACGCACCGCATCGCGCTGAAGCAGCTCATGACGACGGCTACTGAGGCCGGGCTCCGCACCGCCGCGCGCTCGACGTACCGCAAGGAGCACGACCTAGACATGGGCATGTACCGCTGGCTCGGGCACATCAACCGCCAGATCGATCCGGAGCACCGCCGGTACAATCGTCTGCCCATGTGGGTCGAGGCCCAGCTCGACCGGGACAAGAACTTCTTCTGCAGGGGCGGACACTGACGTGCTACCTACTTAGCTTCTTATCCAATCTTAGACTAAGTACTCTGTAAAGGTTTGGTTTCAGAGGACCAGCTACGGGACGTGCTGTGCTGTGTGGATTAGGAGAAGGGGATATGAGACTACTAGGTATATGTGTCGAAAGCGGGCCCGCTTAAAGGGGGAAGGGGGAGGGGAGAGAATGGGTCAAACGTTTCTATTTACATATTGATATCAAACAATCTAGCTGGGCATGTTTCAACACCCTCTCGAAACACGGTTATACGAGTCAGTTAAATCGTATCATAATGCGACTTTGCGAAGGCTAGGGATTTATTAGCTGGTTTACCGAGTATCATAGAGAACCAGGCTTAAAAAAACAATTTCGGAAAGAAATACGCAAGAAACATGATCTCCTGCCACCCATCCACCCCCTGAACGGCATACCTAATAACTTTGGAAACACGGTGAGATCTAGGTACCTATAGAAAGCTTACAAGAAGCCAAGCCTTATCAAGTCAGCGCTTTCTGCCATAACCAAGCGGACTACAGTGGCTGGGGGCGTCTTTTCAAATGTCAGAAAATATATCAAGTTGTCTTTTTTCCTCTCCCCTAGCTTCGTAACCGAGCTCGAGGGGGGCGCGCCGAGATGGCAGCGAACCAAGCTTAACAATCTATAAATACACGTGCGAGACACAACAACACACCCCCCTTCATAATACATACAGTATCAGAGGGGCTTGTAAGCTGAGAGGTATCTATCTACCTACCTACGTACATACCGCGCTGGTTAGCTAAACCACGACGATGCGATACTGCATACCCGACGATGTAGGTACCGTCCCAACTTCCCCAGCGGGAGCATAAACGGTGGGATGGGAGCCATGATACCTATGTACCTAGTTAGGTACCTAGGTAGGCAGTATTGTGTGTGTTTCCCCCCAAAAACCACCACCGCGGAGAACAGCGCCAAACACATGAATCCTATCTACCCGGGGCTTTCCCGCTCGCTTCATAATATCTGCCCACCCTAACCATAAGCCTGTTGCCTGCTTTTTTTTTCTCTTCCAACCCCCCCCCCCCGCGTACCAGGTTATTTGACGCATTTCGTCTGATGTCTTTACTAGGAGAAAGGGAAAAGGGGGGGAGGGGGGGTGAGTTAAGACGGATGGATGATGCATGCATGCATGACTGGCTGGGCGCGTGGGAGTTAGCTGACATTTAGATACCACACATACCTAGGTCAAGAGGTAAGCAATCCCTTTCCTTTTCTCTCTCTTCCATCTCACCCGGTTTCTTAGGTGTGTGTATATCGATGTAAGTATGTACACAACCCTACCTACCTACCTACCTACCTACCTACATTGTCTAATATTATCCGGATCACGCCATGTGAGAATATCTATCTACCTACGCTTTGATCCCCCCCCTCCCCAATTATATTCTATAAATACAATCCATCCATCCTGTCGGGCTATTGTTCTTTTTTTTTTTTCCCCTTAGAAGAGGCGCCCTATCGGCTATTTATTTCCTCTTAGCTTACCCCCTTCCAAGAGTCTACCTACCTACCTAGATACATAATTAGGGGAACTCATATCGCCCCATATGCCGGGTTACAAGTAAATGCTTTACGTACCATAATATAAGGTAGGTAGGTAGCTTTTCGTCCGGGAGAAAAAAAAAGAGAGAAATCGATAGGTCATACTCCCCCATCTCATATAACATCAAGCCACCTTCCCCCCTTTTCACATATGGGTATCGCCAATCTGCCCTACATCTGCATAGGTGGATGTGACAAAATCTACTGGTTAATTAAACAATTCATCTAACATTAGCTAAATATCCAAGGTTCGAATATGTTCTTATATTCAAACAGAGGTAAGGTAGCTTTGCGTAATTACAGACAACTAGATACCTAAAAGTATTCGAAGAAGAAAAAAAAGCCACCCTTCCCCGAAGGATACCTAGGTATATATTTGATATAGACAGGCAGTGAGTAGTCACGGATTTCCAAGTCCAATCCCCTTCTTTTCTCTTTTCACAGTTCAGGGACCAAAACACCTAACCTAGGTAAGGTGTCTAACTTGAGTTTTCATTCCCGGGTCACCGCGCCCTTGGGTATTATTATATATATATAGGTAGTAAGTAAGTAAGTAGGTAGGTAGGTAGGTAGGTGAATGTGTAGGTAGCTGAACGCAGTCTAGGAACCATAGATATAGGTATAGAGCAGGAAGGGTAGGGTAAGGTACACATGACAAGAAAAAAAAAAGAGAACGCCAACCTCCCTCTTCCCTTCTCTTTCCCCTTATAGCGATCCATCTTTAAGAGAACTTTATGAATCTAGTATCTGTGTGAAAAAAAGTCTTCTCTTCCCAAACCCTTTCTCTACTCCCAGTGAAAAATATGATGCCGTGTTACGACCAGAGTCTAGGGAGACAAAAAGAAAGAAACAGAAGTCTACCTAGAAAGAGAGAGAGAAATCTTCATGCTACTAGTCTACAAGTTCTATTGGGATGTATATCTTCATCTCGTAAGAAAGGCTGGCGGGAGGTTGCTTTCTTTTTTATCTGCTAGCCATGTTTGTGGCTATTGTTGGATAGATACCCCTCTTACTGGTACGGGCGGCAATGAGCCCAATCACGCTCTTTCGAAGCGCATCCTATCGCAGAAGCCGAGCGAACGTATCGTCATTAAAACCATCGTGTTGACATCCCCAGCCCCAAGATACCCCAAACTCCGCAAAGTGATAATCAGGCAATCTAGCTTCTCTAGCGCCACAGTCGAAGATGACCAGGCACAACGCAATCCGGTTGGTTCTGTGTGGTATCTTTTGTTCAGAAGCTGCCATTCGCCGAGTCGAAAATAGAATGAGTAGTGTACAATGTTGTTAATATATTGATGCTTCGCATTGCATCATGCGCTTCGGTCGACTGTCCTTTGGGGCTTATAATCCTTGAGTTCTTCGAAGGACTGCATTTGTTCATTGTATTTGTACGCGTGGAATTCAATCCCGTAGGGCTTGGGTTCGATGGCGTAGATTGTCCCAAGGGGCATATCGAGGTCGGCAATGTCATCCCTCGTGAGATCCATGAAATATGCCATTAAGACCCGACAAACCGACCGGTGACCGATGATCACTAGATGATCCTTAATCCTCTCGATTTCCCGGACCATATCTCGTAGCCTACTGATGACCTGGAGGTAACCCTCGCCACCAACCCCGGGATACACGTAGTGAAGTTTGTCCATTTGTCGCCTAGTGTATTCGTCTGAATGGTCACGCGCAATTTCCTCGTACGTAAGGCCCTCGAATTTTCCCGCATTAAGCTCGTTGAGCATTTCCCAATGCTTGACGTCGTAATCTTCGTCAGCCTCGAAATGCTGCGCAGTCTGTATGCTGCGGGCTAGCATCGATGTCCAGACGCAGGTGTTCTTCTCGTCAAGCTCTGCATTCAACTCGGGGTATGGTGGTGACTTGTCTCCAGGGAGAGGAGGGAATGACGACTGCGCAATTTTGTTCTTCTGATCAACTAGCCACTCCTTGCGCTTCTGTGTGATAAAGCTATACAAGGCGAAGCTATAGGCATGCCCGCGCTCAGTCAAATCTGAGTTGCCGCCTATCTTGCCTAGCTCATTATCTTCAGATTGCCCATGTCGGGTGATCCAAATCTGTCTCGGTGACAAGTTGAACGACGAAAGATAGTGGGCGATGCCGCTACTAAGAAATCCACCCAATCCAAAGTGTGTGAGCTTCTTTCCGACATCGATCATCTTGAAGCATTATTAGTCTATCGTCTTTAACCCCTTAAACTAGGTGTGTCTTACCTTGATGTATTGCATCCCATGCTCTTCTTCGTAGTCGCCCAAAGGCACATAAGCACTCTCGTATGCTTTCACACGCTCCTTGAAATCTGCTAGTGACTGGACCGGATCTTTGTCTTTATAATCAGGCCCAGAGAGCTTGAGGCGCATGTTTGCCTCCAAAAGCTGATTTCGTTAGCATCGTATTTTGACAAACTGCAGATTGTTCGCACTCACTGTGGGGTCCTTGCAGACGCTCTCAATGAATAGAATCCCAAGCTTCGGCTCCCGTGCCTTGATGTGTTCGAAGAGATGTTGTCGGCGGTGAATGGTGCTATTTGTGGCATCGAGAATGCCAACTGCGCCGCCGCCGAGAAGCAGATAGTCCAACAACTCGTCTAAGGTATCAATGGCAATTGCTTCCCTTAGTCTGGATGCTTCCGCATTTTTGGGATCGAAGAATTTGGCTGAGTGATCAGCAGTCGAGTTCGCATCGTCCAGGCCCGGAGACCAGGGCGGATTCTGTGTAGGAGACTCTAAGGGCGCTTGTGCCCCATTTAGCAGTATCGTCGCAACTTGCTTGGGGGTATTCAGGGGGTTCTCTGCACGCTGCCTGATCGGCGACGTCACATTGACATTGATCCGTCTTCGATTGCCGACATTGAATATCTTGGTGTTGTGTTGTTGCCAGGCAAGATACCTCCCGAGCTTCTTGGTAATGTACGACTTGCCTCTAGCTGGAAGACCGACCATGATAATGACCAGCTTTGCAGCCACATCCCTGTCTGCAATCTTGCCATCAGGAGAGATGGCCGACCGGGTCATACCGGGGATACTGAGCGTAGTGGCGTGGGGGCGTACTCGGGGAGTTTGTGATCCTGAATTTTGTCGGAGGGGGGGTCTGTGACAAATGAAATCAGCAACCGACGTGGAGACAAAAACATGGGCACTGGCAAAGTGTAATGACTAACATGCGAGGTGACCCTGGAGCAGTGGACGATATGCTTCTAGCATAGGGAGGCTCGTTGGCGGCCGGCCGGTCCCGGGCAGTAAGGACACCAGCGGCGCCATCGTCGATAGCTCTCAGAGCATTGGCGAGACAGGACGAATTCGCAGATGGACCAAGGCTACCATGTGAGGACGCAGGAGAATGGCGTTGGTGTTGCGGTGGTGTTATGAGGTCGCCATTAGAGGAGGTGGGCGTTGTTGGCGAGGATTTATCACCGGAGGAGGCGGCGCTCAACCCAGTTGCTATGACTGCGGGCGACTGAGGGGGTAGAGATCGCGGAATAGTAGATGAAGCGTTGAAGTTTGCGACAAGCCGCTGATTGGTCATCGCCGCTTTGGCTAGGGAGGATTGTTGTGACTGTCTTCGAGAATGTCGAAATTCTGCGCGGAGTTGGGAGGATTGGAATTAGTATAAATTACCAGAATTAATATAATTATAATAATTATATGGGGTACGTCAACGTGGGTTGACAGTGCAGGTGACCGATTATCGGGGCACAGCGCAAGGGTGACGAAAGTGACCAATACGATGGGGACGTTGGAGCAGGTTGGGGCTAATGACATTTTTTTAAGGAAAAAAAATGAGAAAGGGAAAGGACAGAAGAGGGAAGTGGAAAGAGAGAGACACACGCAGACACACAAGCTTGCAGGCCAAGACAGACTGGGTCAGCTAACCCCCAAGACATGACATAATAAGTGAAGGCAAAAAAAGAAAAAAAGTTGCCATGTACCAAGAAGGTACTAAACTTTCCCAATTTAAACATTTCTTCATCTTCTTCAAATGTCTTTGGCTGCACACATACCCACACACCCACATATACATGACCAAAAATGGAAATAAAAACAATTCAAAGTTTTAAAAAGAGAAAGGAAAAAAAAAAAGTAAAGAAAAAAAGAGGGGGGGAAAGGATTTTCAGAATAACTCACCTGTTGTGACTGTGTAGCTGTTAATATTGTTGTTGTTGTTGCTGCAGTCGACCGGCTGCACAACCAGAGATCCGGCTACTTTCAGACGAGGAGTCATGATGTTCAACGAAACCGTTCCAAGGGTTCTCGTTTGGGTCGAATGTTTCTAGTGCCTAGGGGGGGGCACTATGAATCTCAAGGATACAATGATGCGCTGACCTACAGCGGGGCTACTGGGGCCTGCAGTAGTCAGCCCAGTAGGTAGTGCGTAAGGGTAGGTACTACCAGGGTGCCTTGACGTTTTTTGGTAGCGGATGGTTGAGTTGGTTGGTCAGCGGCTCTGGCGATTGGTTGTGCTGCTCCAGTTGCGAAGGGCTCTAGGTTGAGTCGATAGGTAGTAAGTAGTTCGGACCTTTCTCGACTTTGCCTATTTCACGTCATGTCCGATTTTGCCGACGCACACCTGCAGTAGGTAATACTGGAGTCCGATAATAGGGATTCTTTTTTGTTGTTGGAAGCTTTCACCTCTTAGTGGAGGGTATGGAGGGTCTGAAGGGGGGGGTTGAGGGAGCGATGTCGCTTTATGTAGTTGTAGTCACTGCTACCTACCACCACCTAACTTAGTGTATATGATCAAGTCCCGCTGGGGCTGGCAAAGTAAGTACAGTACCACGACACAATCTGACCACGTCTTCGGCCTAGTGTGCTGAGGCTCTGTTTGGGATCTTTATCGCTTTATAGGCTCGGCCCAACTGTTGGAGCTTGGCAGGTCTCGAAAGAGAAGAAGCCAAGCCGCCGATAATTCAAGCGCAACTCTGTTTTGATTTGATATAAATAGTGCAGAAACAACAGTGAGGCAGTAGTTCTTGGCTCGAGCTTTGTTTCGTCCGTAAATTGGTATTGTCAGGGCGTACTTGAAGCAATTCCCTTGTCTGATGGAATGTCACAACTGAACAGCCTCTTGAGACCGTCGTAATCGGGCAAGGACCAACCAAGCCTTAAGTATTGAGGCTATAGGCGAGGACGAGGACGGGGGTTGAAGATGAGAGGGAGAGAGAGGGAGAAGACGAGAGGATGAGTCTTTTTGTTTCCATCCATATCCTCCTCCGTATGCCATCCTATATTTTCAGGACTATCAACGCCAACTCGGGCAAGTCGACCCGCAGCCCTTTTCTATCACTGCGATCACCACGTCTTAATTTTCTGTGGCCTCAGAAGCAGGTAGGGAAAAACTCGCACCCATCCTGGTACTCGTACTACTACTGCTGATGCTACTATTACTTTCTTTGTCTCGGAGTTGACCATGATAGGCTGATAAGCCTCTCCAGTAAAAATACCCTCAAAGCTTGAGGACTCCGTAGATGTCGAAGCACTCTCAGCCAAACCATCTATGTATAGATCGGTGATCTAGCATCTCCCACACCTCTAGGGTAGCTTCTTATCTCACTCATTTCAAGCTTCACGTTCATACCCGTCTTGGCTCCTCAAAGTTAGTTGATAACAGGCAGTTCCAAAGCGTTTGGCGCCGAGCCCGCGTGGCTGAATGTAGCGAGGCGACGCAAACAAGACTCACCGACGATCTGTCTTGGCATTGCCTCAAGTCGGTAGTCTTTCGAGTGCCTCCTTGGGAACTTGTAATTCTGTATATTCGTACACCACAATGTGTGACCGCCGGTGTTCTCCAAAGGCCATCAAATACACCCCCAGGTCATGTAGGGTCAGCATAGCTGCAACGTCAGCTTCCTCTGACTCGTCGGGGATTGTAAGCACCCAAGAAAGAGCTTGCATCAGGAGGGAAGACAGAAGAGGTATCCCACGCTCCAAACAGGTTGCATTTGCATATGGCATATTGATTTCGAATATCTTTGCCTGGAAATTTCCCACAATCGCCGATGAGTACGAACAAATGATATCACATGATAGCCAACGTGCATGTAAGTCGCTATTTTCTGGCATAACCTGGGAACTTGGGCAAAATGCAACCCAAAGCTGGGGAAGGTGCATGAGCCGGCACACAGTCTTGACCTCCCGAGTGATCTCAAGTGCCAGGCCGCTTAGCCTGGCACGAGATGACAGACACGACTAGAACTAGCCCACCAACCTCTAGCCCACCAACCTAGTTAGAGCCACGCTTCACTAGGCTTGCTCTCAGACGCGGACAAGCAGGGCACGTGGGTGACAAGAAGCCGTAGTATTCGCGGAAGGGGTGCGGAAGGAGACGATAAGGCCACACGAGGCATGAATCGCTCCAACCATCATCGGGCAAGCCTAGGATGGTAGGTAGTTCGGGGACGGTGCTGGAGTGGTAAGCGAAAACCGTGGTAAGCGAAAACCCCACGAATACCCCGGCTTTCGTGATAAGCTTTGCTCATATGCACATGTAGCTCAGTTGATATAGGTGTTGCCTGGGGCCGTCACCCTGCTTCTCTGCAAGAGCTCAGCGGAGGGGTGCAACCAGAGGAACGGAGCTACGAATCGGGGCTTATGCCGCTACATCTGGGTAAGCTCTGTTTTTGCGGGATTTGAGAGCTGGTGGTGTCGTCGGCCGTGATGCACATGGATAGAGATGCTTTTGGGATGCTAGCTACCCAAGACTAGATGATCCTGCAAGCAGAATACCGGGCTTGGCAGGGACTGCATATTATGTTGTAGATGCTTGACTGGAGTTATTAGGTACATGCCTACACTTTATCTGAGTCTTGGGTGGTGCGCCATCGCCTGAATGGTGGTTGAGCTAGTTGGTAGGGAGGTAGCTCTCAGATCTAGAAACAAGATTCGCGGAAGGGATTAGCCGAACGCTGACCTGGTGTGGCTCTCGGGGGTGACAGAGGCATCGAGAGGGGTGACTATCGTAACCAGTGAAGGTATAGGAAAAGGTGGGTTTGAGTAGCAATAGCAATAGGTAATGGTTTGTCTTTGAAAGATGCATTGGTAGGTAAAAAATATACTTAGATGCGCGATGATGACCCCACCTGCCCACCTCAGTTCCGATACAGGGATGGTAGGTATCACCGCATTGTAAACCCCTGGGATCTGGAATGTGGAGCGGGTAGGTATTATGTACCTCCCTGCTGTAAGAAAGAGCTGAAGAACAAAAACCGAGCAGCAATGTATCAATGCATGTACTAGACATACATTTGATACATTGATAGCAATAACCTTTAGAAGTGTCTAGCATGTGCTGTTATGTAATAGCGTACTTAGTATTTGATGTAGTTTAAGTACCTAAGTATGTAATTTCTGTGCCGGGTACTACATACATACTAAAAATTGGAAGAACGTGCCTGCGTGCCTATGAATGTACCTACCTAAATATGTATGTACTGATCTTGTAGATAAGATAAGAGATAAGTTATCTGACTACCGATAGATGGAAATTTATAGACAAGGCTCTTTGAAATAGTCACTGCTCCCCGTATAAATTCCATGTCTACCTGGTAGTCAACTTTATTTCACGCCTGCAAGCTCCAACTTTCCCTTTGGAAGGACGGCCTGAGAAGAAAGAAACCGCAGTGTGAGGTCTCTGCATCGTGGCGATGGAAAAACTCGCACCGCCTCCCTAGCAACCGCTGTTTCCCATTTCGGATGGGAAGTAGGTATGTCCACCTGCATCTTCTTATTGACTTCCACCTGAACTTTCCAGGTTTGTCTGCCTTCCTCTTCTTGATCCCCTCTACACCCAACATCACTCCGGATCCAGCTCCTCCATCTGGTCCCATACCCACCACTGTCTGCGCCTACTTTTTCCTCTCTCTCCTTCCAGTTGCCTAGCCCTCCTCCTCCCACCTTGTTGTTCCCTCGCCTACTTAATCCCCCCACCAATCTTCATCGCCCTGGAGCCATGCTTGGCTCACCCGATCTTCTTGATGACGGCTTGGATTCCTCGTTACGCTTGATCTAACAGTTTCCCCCAAATACCTGCTTTAGGCATACGCACATTTTCTGTCGCCTTTCTCAATCCTTCTATCGCCAGGCCGGAGCACGCCTGCCTCTGTGCTCGCACCACCCTTTCGGCACTTTCACGACATTCGATCGAATCTGTCGCCTTGTCTCCTTGCTGAAGGTCTCCGCTATGAGCGATTCCATGACTCAAGTTGTCGAGACGCTCGACCCCGTCTCCCGACGGCTCATTCCTCCGAATATTGATTTAGGAACGCTTGTACCCCTCAAGACTACACTCGAGCTACGGGAGAATCTTTCTCTAGGTCTTGCCTATATTACGCGAGCGCCCACCCGTCTTACCAACGATGTTGTGACGTGAGTCCATGGTTTTCTACTGTTGCCGTTGTCTAGGCTAACCCGGCACCTTGCCAGTATTTCTCGAGCCCTGGCCGGTGATGATGCGACTAAGAACCTCCCTCACCTGCGCCGGTGCTGCAAGCCTGCAGATCTACCTCCCCACCTCAAGGCGGCATTTATGAATGAAGGGAATGGAAGGGCGATTCATACTGGGAAGTCCAACTGGCTATACATTCTACTTGGCCCGAAGGATGAAATATCGTACGATGAACTGTTGAGAGGCCTCGCCACTGTTGATGGCATTAGGGATGACATCTTCGTGGGGATCATTCCGGTTCCTCTACTAGCTCCGACTTCCCAAGTCCAGGCTAATATGTGGTCACAACAGTTTTGGCAAACTGTTTATCGAAAGAATAATCCCCTCGGTCCCCATCCTAGCAGTATTTGTCGGACCACATCTGTTGTCTCGCGTGATGCTGCTGTCTGGATGACTTTGGCTCACCAGATTGCCAAAAAGGCTCACAAAGCTGGCTTTGGAGAACCCATCGGGGCAGTCATCATTAAGCGAACGGTCCCCGGAAAACCTGAGACGGCAAAGGCTACTACCACTAGGGAAGACTCGAAGGTAGACGGGGCACAGGGAAACATGACCAACTCAGAGCTTGTGAATGGTGATAGACCCCAAGGCAATATCCCACCCGCCAACGGCGGTGGCCTCGACCAGTCCGCTATCAAGAACAATGCCGCTGAAGCAACCCAAGCTGCCGAGACGATGTCCACCGGTACAGGAAGTCAAAAATCGCGAAGTGGCAGCCAGGATCTAGGCCCCTCTGCTCCGGCCAATGAAGATAAAGAGACGACACAGATCGTGGCGATTGCGGCCGATGCCCGCTGGCACCAGCAAGACAAGACTGGTCGCACCGGAAACCCCATGGCCCACGCTGCACTGAGAGCTATCAGTATGGTGGCCCAGAAACTAGTTAGAGCTGAGAACCGGCCGAGTGCAAGACCTGATATTATGGAGTTCGAGGCTTTCCAAGATAAGCCTTTGCTTCATGATGAGCAAATCGTCTTCGAGGCTGAACACCCGTGTCCTGACGGGTATCTATGTCATGAATTGGAGCTCTATATGACACACGAGCCCTGTACGATGTGCGCTATGGCGATACTACATTCTCGAATGGGCAGAATCGTCTTTCGTCATCGTATGCCGCTAACTGGTGGTATGAGCTCCGAGGATCGTGGCCACGACGTATGTGGCGCTTCTTCGATATGTGGCAACGGTTCCTGTGGAGGAGGCCAAGGACTCGGACTACACTGGCGCAAGGAACTAAACTGGAGTATGTTGGGATGGGAGTGGGAGACGGACAACGTTGAACGTTTGACTGTCGACCCGCATCTACATGCATAAACAGACTTTTATTTTTGGGGGGCAGGGACTTGAGTTTGAGGCAAGGCAAGTACGGGAATTAGGTAGTCCTCTTGTCGATATTGGCATTATGAAAAAGGTCTGGCGGCATGGAAGCATGTTGCATGCTGCATGACCATAGCTTGAGACCTCCATGTTAGACATTCTATATTGTCTTGTGTTGCAATTGCATCCAATAGGGTAGCCAGCCATACGTCTACCTAACCTACCTACCTAACTATGTAGTAGGTTAAGTACCTAGTTAGTTAGATAGTTAGCTTACTTAGGTGGCTCTGTGTCTGCTGTAGGGAGGCAGGAATAATAAAGAAATGTTTATTAGCAAGTTGCAGGTTATTAGGTATGATGGTGAGACGTGCAAGTGTCGCAGTGTCGCATTGTCGCATTGTAAGTATTGATGTACATACTTACTGGCTGGCAGGACCTCCCTCACTGGGTTGAACTGGAAAGGAGTACCTACTACCTACTACCTACATAGGTACAACTACTAATATAATGTGTGCTGGGTCCTGTCCTCGGGGCCTCCCTTATCTTATCGCTCGATGTGGGTGCAGGTGGGTGCCTTTCTCCCGAGACCTTTGCCTTGCGGGAATCCCTGCCGTGAGCATGAATTATTACGCAGGACTGGCAAGTCTTCCAACCCTCCCCACCGAGTTCCCTTTCGCAGCGCATAGGAACCTTAGGAAGCGGAGGCATGATCTTTGACGCGAACGGAAATAATCTTTGACTTGGCCCGACTCTCATTTGTGAGGAGTCGATGAAAATGATCTTTCTTTGACCCTCCTATTGCCGCTTTCTACGCGCCTTTCACTTTACGGTGGCGTATCGCACGTTCTCCGCCGCCGCCGCCGTTGTCAACAAAGCTCGGTACTTCGAACAATTACCACTCTTTTCCAGCTTCGATTCTCGAACGTTGATATGGGCCAGAGTTTTGCTGGATTTACTCGACATACCATCCATCTTGCCACCATTCATCATGCCGCCCAAGACTACGCAGAAGGGTTCAGCATCGCTGCCCGCCCAAATGAACAAGAAACGCAAGGCCGATCCTAAAGCCCAGAAGTTCTACGCCGTGCGTGCTGGGTTCAGGCCAGGCGTATATCTATCCTATTCAAAATGCCAAGAGCAGACCACCGGCTTCCCCAATGCTCTGTGTATGTCTTGCCGACGCACGCGTGCACCCTCTGGCCGAATGCTGACTTCTATCACGCAGTCAGAGCTTTTGAGAATCGCGAGGATGCCGAGGCCTATGCGGCTGGCAAATACGTACCACCGGCGACCGACGGTGAGGAGAAATTCTACGCGATAGCAAGAGGACGTGAGCCGGGCATCTACACCGACTGGGAAAGCGCGTCGCTCGTGCTCAAAGGGTCCAAGGCCCCCAAATTCAAGAAATTCCCTACGCGCGCCGAGGCGGTCGAATATATCCGGGCACACGGCGACGAGGCCGCACAGGAAGCGATCCTAGATGAACTAGACGATGCAGTTGGGCCACCAGCTAAAAAGAGCAAGAAATCCGCGCCCAAGGAGGAGCCCAATGTGACTAAGGTTTGGACGGACGGTAGCAGTCGCGGTAACGGAAAACTAGGAGCTTCTGCTGGTGTTGGCGTGTATTTTGGCGAAAGTGACCCGAGGTTTGCACATTACATCTATTGACAAACCCGAAACCATCAGGCTGACAAGCGGTATAGGAACATATCAGAGCGTCTGAGAGGCGAATTACAAACTAATCAGCGAGCCGAATTGACGGCCATTCTCCGTGCTCTGGAAGTGGTGCCGGTCGAACAGAGCATGCGTATTCACTCGGATAGCAGGTACTGCATCAGTTGCGTGACCGAGTGGTACGTGGGCTGGGGCAACAACGGATGGAAAACGAAGACTAGGGAGGATGTGAAGAATAAGGATCTCGTCATAGCGATTCGGGCCAAGATAGACGAGCGGGATGAGGCTGGCGCCAAAACATATTTCCAATACGTCAAGGGACACTCAACCGACATTGGGAATAACGCAGCCGACGAGCTAGCTACCCAGGGCGCGATGAAGGGGCTCAAGTAAACGTTGTTGCTGTTGATGTTGCTGTTGTCATCGTCGTCATCGTCATCATCGTCGTTGGGGTTTCTACTTTGTGTTACAGGGCAGTCAGCAATGGTGGAGAGAATGGCTGCTTGTCTCCGATGGAACGTTCCTCTTATCTGAGTTATTTGGAGTATTCGCTGATCGTATCTACCAAGGCAAAGGAGTACCTACTTAGTGAAAGTAAATATTTTGCATCCATCTACCTAATCTGTCCATGTGCACACCGCATTTATGTTCTTCGCTTTCTTTCCCGTACGAACTTCGTGACGAGATGCTATGAAACCTACTTACCTAGTCACAGAGTAAACTATTGTAAGCTTCCTGGCCAAGCAAGCCGTGGTTGATGTTCAGCTAGCACCAGATGGGATCTTGCAAATCATCCACGTACGTACTAGACTGGCAGAGGTGTACCAATCAACCATGGAAGCACCTCAGCTAGGTACATATAGTTCCGTGTGACGAGAATGCCTGCATGTCTGGTATACCTCCTACACGAAGGCAAGTGTACTAGACTAGGTAGGTATACTGTATCATATATCGTGCTGTTGCTTATCACATGTATTGCAATCTGCGTCATCTAATTCGTACATCTCAACGTTCGTTGAGGAGAGGTGGGGATGTGAGCATTGAATCACTCTGCCGTTGCTCTGTTATTGTCGTGAGCTTTGGGTTTTCTTTTTCTCCCCACCGTGCCAGGGTTGGGTTGTTGCTATTTATTTATGTATTCTCTCTCCTGACAACTCTGCAGTAAGGCGCGCTTAGGCGGGAACAATATAACATGCTTAAGTAACGTCAACGTTGATCAAGTTGTGCTACCTACCTACGTCAACTCTCTAGACCGGTTTGTACTAAAGAAGTTCAAGTTGTGCTTAATAAGTGTGTGACTTTACCGGCCAAAGTGCTAGCCAGGCTAGAAAAAAAAGAGAAGAAAAAAATTGGCTTCCGGTCTAGCTAAAAGGTGGGGAATGCTTACCTACTGGGTTAGGTAGGTACTACCTACCGGTATATCTTAGGTTACCTCTACCTTTCTCCCCCCGCCGATATCGATTTTCTTACACCCGTTACACCAACTCCCGACTCCATCACAACAATCGATCTTGGCCTCCACTTAAGTATCTTGTTGTCTTACATAATTCTCCTACTACCTAGTAACAGCCCAGTCCTCTACTCGATTACCTTTTGCTCAACGCCCGAGCCGGTAGTCACTTCGGTTCATTAAATCAATCTAAGTCCCTGGGCTACCTGCTGTACCCTTCGTTTAGCAGGTTCTTCGTCGACCTTCCTGTCTCGTAGCCTCCTTTCAAAGTGGCGTGTGTCTCGCCGCGTTCGCCCAACACAAGACGTCCAAATGCTTCAATAACACCTGCTTCGTGCCTACCGATCTATCGTCGTGTAATAGTTCTGCCTTCCTGTAAGGACGACTCGGGTGTTACTTGATCCCATTATAGTAGCGCTGCGTGGATTACCTAGGTACCTACTTGGTTGGTACCTTAGTTACTAGGACACGATGCCGACTCTTGCTCCCACCAACTTCAACATCATCGTTGGCGTCCTAGGGGGGTGGATTAGCTTGTTCGGGTTGATTGTAAGTGGCTTCCAAGTCTACTCAACAGCTGAATAGACGTTTTCATCCCGAGGTGAAACGTCTACCACGACCAATATATACCCAATAGCTGTGGTCTTGCGGTTAAAGCATATACCCCCAAGATGCGATTGAATCTTTCCCGGAGAAGTAGTTTCTAACTCTGGTCATTATAGTCCTACCTTTTGAAGGAGAACTTCTACCTATCGGAAGCGCGTAAGTCATCCACCAAGCTAGGATCTTTGGCTTCTTGGTGTTCTCGGCGCATAGGGCTGATGGTACCTTTAGTCATATCTCTCTTGGCCGGCGTCACGTTCTCACCGCATGCTGCCAATTTCATTCGTCCACTAGACTATGCCGGATCTCAGGGTATGTGAGACAAGTTCTTTCTCCCGCTATAGCTTGTATCAGGGGTATAGGTTTCCTATACAACTTGCGCCTGTCTATAAACACGAGCAGCTGGTCAGCCGTGGTGTGTTCTCTATAGGGGCTTCTATTGACAAGTCCCTGTTTTATAGAATATGTGAACTCCATCACGCTGCATTTTACTCGTCTGGTTCTCGGGGTACAGCTTGTCATCGCAGGTGTCCAGCTACCTAGCCGCTACTTGAGGAGCGAATGGAAGCCTCTAGCTCTTCTTCTTGGACCGATTATGACGGCTATGTGGATAGCCACGAGCTTGTTGGTCTGGGCTCTATTACCACACGTCCCGCTTCTTCACGCTCTTGCGATTGGTGCGTGCGTAACTCCTACGGACCCTGTCTTGTCAAACGTCATCGTCAAAGGGAAGTTCGCCGACCACAATGTCCCGAAGGAGCTCCAGAAGATCATCATTGCTGAGTCTGGAGCTAATGACGGTTTGGGCTATCCCTTTTTATTCCTTGCCCTATACCTCATCAAGTATCTTGGTGATGGCGGGGTCGCGGAGAAAGGAGGTGCCCGACTGGCAATGGGCCTATGGTTTGGAGAGACTTGGGGTTACACGATCATCTTGAGCGTGATCTACGGTGCAGTCGTAGGGTGGGTTGCAAAAGAATTACTACACTACTGTGAGGAACGAAAGTTCGTGGATCGCGAGAACTTCCTAGTGTTTGCATTCTCATTGGCCTTGTTCATCACCGGCACATGTGGGATGATTGGGAGCGATGACATTCTTGCCTGTTTTATAGCTGGGAACGTATTTACGTGGGATGACTGGTTCCGCTTAGAAACGCTCGATGAGGTTTGTTCAGACCACACTCCCTCTTCTCCTTTCGGAGACTCTTTCAAGATATTTGCTGACTAAAGTGTAGTACGTCTTGAAACTAAATTTGGCTCATATGCCATGTTACGCTGAAAGGGCTCCTCGCTAATCTCTTGATGTATATATAGCTCCCTACAGCCAACGATCGATATGCTGCTCAACGTAGCCATATTCATGTGGTATGGCGCTGTCTGCCCATGGCAAAGCTTTCTCACGAACAGTGTCACTCCTATCTACCGATTAATTCCCTTGGGAATCTTGATTCTCCTTTTTAGACGCCTTCCGTTTATATTGGCCTTATACAAGAAGATTCCACAAATCGGTGGCATTCGACAAGCAATTTTCATGGGCTTTTTTGGCCCAATTGGATGCTCGGCCATTTTCTACCTATATGTTACGCTAGAATTCATTGATACGTTGAATCCCGATGGCGGTGATGAACCGAGATGGGACGTAGCAAACTTGAAAGAGGATGTTGTGGTAATAGTCTGGTTTCTAACAATCTGCAGCGTCGTAAGTCATCCCTTGTGAAACACCGGGGCATGGTGTTACTAACAATGCGAAAGGTTGTCCATGGGCTTAGTATTCCCTTGGGGAAATTTGGCATCTATTTACCTCGAACGATTTCCAGGACAATGACGAGCTCTGCGAGTAATGATGAGATCCATTCCCAACTTCGACCCCGACGCAGTGATTTCCTACCCCGGAGTCGCTCTCGAGGCGGCACAGAAGTTAACAGCCCAGCCGAATCACGTGGAACTTCAGCACGACCCGTATATAGAATTGGCGGTTCTATTATCCCAGAGAGCGAGCCTAGGGGGGTTCATATACCTCAACTGTCAGCGTCAAATCTTAGAGATCGATTTGAAACCGACCGAACTTCGGATGGAGCCCCTAGATCCCCCAAATCCCAAGATCAAGTTGGCATGCAATCACCAACCTTTCCCAGTCGCACAATTCGATTCCCCGACGAAGGAAGATCGCATGCTAATATAGAGTCTCGGGAATCTGGGAGCAACGCTGCCTCCTAAATATCACGCATGACCTTGACATTTCCATGTCATCTTTATGCTAGATAGGCTCATCTTACCACCGACTACTTACATTGCAGGCGGATTCAGGCAATCAAGTTAATTTCATATATATAAACCAATCGGAGGATTGTCATTAGATTGGGAAGGGTAATAACTACAGGTTTATGTCTCCTGACTCATTATTCTATGTAGAGTGACTATTGTGATAGACTTTGCACAGGGACTCATACCAGTCGTATTCATAGATCCCGCCACCACCCATTTCACTTCATTTCTTACAAGCCCGAGAGATGTACTGTAACCATTGACATCATTCGGGACTCGGGTATTCTTTTTTTTGAGTATAGTAATCACGACTTACTAGGTAGTCACATGCAGCTTAGCTGTAGCCAACCACCGGCACTGACAATATTAGATAGTATTAGCCTAGATAACTATGATATATTCTTGGCGTCCTGTTTATTCCCTGCGGCTGAGGCTATTCTCTAACCACTTTCCTGACTGGCCACATTAATGAAAGAGGTTTCGGCCTTGCAAAGTAACCAGACAGTTTCTACGCAAACCCGAGCAAGTTATAACCACACCGCAATAGTGATAATCACACCGAAATGGTTATCCACCGGCCTGTGTCATAGAGGTAGGTGGTGCGAGTGGGTATGATAATGACCGGGCTACTGGATTGACCTAGGGTATTCGATATAAAATTCGACCGCGGGGAAATAGAAGCAAAATGGCTCGTATTGATGAAGGAACCAAGACAGCCGAGACCAGTAACCTAGATGCTGTAGAAACGCACAGAGGTCTTTGACTTGGACCCCGTTAAGGGAATATCAATCCCATTGACCGGCTGTCATGGAAGCTCGTCTACGTGCATGCTGCATTGATGGGGCTTTAAAGTATATGTTGCTCTGGATCTGGCCGAAAGTTGTAGCGACCAATCTCGACCACAACAAGGTGGTTGGAGGTTTGGTTGGCGACAAGAGAGAGACGCTACGGTAGGGTCGCTAGTGCAACCCTCCATGATGCAGGTGCAAAGTAGCATCGGTCTATTACTACCTATTGATACGCGCATCAAAAAGAAAAAGGGCTGTCCTGGGGAGAAGAGGTACCTAGGTATGCTGACGTCTTGGGAGGCGGCAAAACCCTCCCGAGCATAAGTGAAGAAGATGGACCTTGCTTACTTTGACAAGGCCTTTTTGTGGCGTCCTGTCAGTGAGAGAGATTTCTATTTTCTATTTTACTTTTTTTTCTTTTTGATCCTCTCTTTGCTTTTTCTTCTTCATCCAACGAACTTCAGCTACCTTAGCATGCGAACACGAGGGCATTTCTGCATCTCTTGTCTCATATGCCGTGTAATCAGTCCTCAAACCACACCCCCCGCCCCCCGGTATCCGCCGCCACCACCACTACTACTATCACTACTACCACTGCCACCTTCATCATTTTCATGGCCGTCATAACGTCTCTTCATAAGAGCATGACAGGTAACCTTGTCTTGACCCGATTGTGACCGGGTCTGAGGTACATACATACATACATACATACATACATAGCTTCCTTGAGGGCGGGTGGGAGCGGTCCCCGGATGTGGTCTTGGGTGTCTTGGTTCATTATGTGCGTACTACGGATCTAACGCACTTACTTGAGTGCTATTACATGAACTGACCTGACCGAGAGTCGTGCTGCTTGCATACCATCACACTACTTTACGTGGTGGACCATGAGATAGGGAGCGGCCTTTTTTTTTTTTTTTTTGCTTCGTAAGCCAGGTACATACATACCTTACATACATACGGTACATCAATACCTACGTGGAGACGATGCAATATGGATGTACATGATTCGGGGATCCGTGTAACCAGGCTGCCTCTGCTTCCCCTATCTACGGAGTATTCGGATTGGGGAGGAGGGGGAGAGGAGGAGAGAGGAGGACAGTGCCAGACATCCGAAGAGATGTGATGGATGTGGATAGGTAGTAGGCATCCAGGTAAAGTATGTAAGTATATCTATCCGCGAGCACAAGAGCCGATTATGGAGATTTGGACGCATGAGGCAGAGCCAGTAACCTATATACTTTAACCTACCTAGGTACATTGATATTAAATGTAAGTTAGGTCGGTAGGTAGGTAGATATGTAACATTAAAACTTCAAGTTTCTGACTCTTGCTTCTTATCTATTTGATGTTATTATACTTGCTTATAGAACGTTATATACATCCATCTCCCCCTACCCAGAAAAGTATTTGATGTTTGGTGTAGTCTAAGGTTAGTTAGGTATTCTTGAGGTATTCAATTCTTAAAAGCACGGTAGTTCCAGAAAGAGTTACTGAGTACGTGGATTGGAAGCTATCTACTAAGTTACGTACATTTGATAGTTGAGTAGGTTAGACTAGGTAGAGGTTAGAGGTTACCTATCTAGGTAAGATCCCCTCCCTTTCGCGGTGGCGGGGAAATACCTAGAGTGCGTCCGGAAAACGGAGGGTTCATAGGCAACTTTGAAGTTGATTGATGTAAGGTTAAGTAAGTACTTACAGAGTGAGGTTTCTCTGATATGATATGTATCTCTATCTTTGGTATGTAGGTAGGTAGTAGGTAGGGATACATGTATGTATGTATGTATCAATATGTATGGGTGTGCTCCAAAGTGGATTTCCCGTCTTTTAGTAGCTGCCAGTGGCCGGTTTAGACTCGTAGGCTTATGCACTTTAGACAACGTGTGCCTGAGCGAAAGTTAGGTAACCTATAGGTAAGTACCTATAGTGTAGTAGTGTAGCGTTCCAGAGACCCAGCGTCCCTTATCGCTGTGTGTCTGTCTGTATGCCTGCCTGTCTGCATATCTGTCTGCATGTCCTGTTATCGATAAGCAGCTAACCGGAACCGCGATCGTGGCCGCGGCCCACTGTGAAGGCGTTGGCTAAGCGAGATTACTATGTATGACGATAGCACTACCTACCTAACTTTATGTACCTACGTAAGAGCCTAAGTAGGTAATCCTTCTGTTGCAGCAAACCCCCGATAGTAGAATGGTCATGGAGAAAAAACCTAGATAGAGAGAGTGACACGAAACCCCCGTTTTTCGCCGACGACAGGGTTTCGAGGGCCGGCCACAATACCTACCACCTACCTATGTACGTACTACCACTAACCACTACCTAACCACGGCTACTGTCCTCTCTCTCCACTTTGTGTGTCGGCGCCTTGATGCTCAGGGTCCTCGACAACTTGACATCCCTCCACGAACACCATCTCTCTCGAAACCAACACAATCCAGCTTCAGCGACACCCGCGACAGAGAACTTGCCATCCTGTCTTCTAGTTCACTACGCAACGCCGGCCGGAGCATACCTCTCTGTCGACCACCACACGTCCTTGGGCTGCAATTTCTCACACCGACAGTATTTAAATCAACCTCCCCGTTCGAAACTATCTGCAATTTTTTTGCCCGTCCACGCCAACAAGACACATTGTGTGCACATCCCCGCCCCGAGTTATCGAGACGCAACGCCAGACCCATCACCGCCGTCGCCGATACCTCGGTTCCTACCAGTCAGCACGCAATTGGAACGTCTCCCGGGCATCGATAGCGCATCTGGAAGCTCAGCTGGAGAGCCATCGTCAATTGAGTTCGGTTAGGGCAACGATGTTGCTATGAGCCACTGGAGGTCGTCAAGTTAACCTGTTGGAACTGCCTCCTAGTCGACAGTCTGCCCATTATCATCATTGTCGTCATCATCACTTTCATCATTATCACCATCGATACCGCCGCCATCACTATCGCCTCGAACGGGGTAGCCAGCTTTTGTACCACTACACAATATCGAATCACTGACCCATCTCCGTCTAGGCACTGTGTCTACATCTACGTCTGCGTAACAACGAACGATTGGGCGAGCCAGCGAGAGTGAGTAAACAAGCAAGGGCTAGGGTAGCTGGGGTGAACCGTTGTCTGTGAGGCCATGCCGGCTTCTGCTTCTTCTCCTTGCAGTGGGACGAACCCATTCGCCTCTGACCCAGGAATGCCTTCCTATGGCCTGAACACCGAATTCGAGTTCTTTGACCCCGACGACAGCCAGCACCCCGACGGTGCTTCTCTGTTTGACCTGGCCGCTGGTGATTCTCTTGATGCTGCCGCCTTTGCAGACCCTAAAACGCTACTCTCCGGGCCTGGTCAAGCCGGTGATATCAGATCTGCCGACTCGGTTGCTGGTTATTCGCTACCATTACATCGTGGCTCGTCCTCGTCTTCGTCCTCCTCCCAGAGGAGTACTGACTCCAATTCACCCAAGACTAGTAGAACGTCGATGGACGTGGTGATGGTAGATGATCCCTTTGCCGCTACGTGGAAAGTCGAGAATGGCGGTACCAATAACGACTCCAACTTCATGATGTTCGACACCATGGACCCTACGACGGCGGATATGTCTAATGTCTTCGACTTTGAAAGCGCCTCCAGTAGTCCTAGTCCTCCTATGGCAGGTAGCCAGCCCCCCGAAGCGGCTGCGATGTCAGATAGCCATTTCAAAGGCCCGGCTGCGAAGAGAATCAAGAGCCATAAGAAGGGGCAATCGGTTGGTGCTCTATCTACCCTCAACCTTCAGTCCGTTTTAGCTAACCTCCGCACCAGCAACACTCATTAAGCCAGTCGATGAACAGGTTAAAGACTAACGGCTCCAGAGATGTCTCTCCCACTTCGAACCTAGCAGTCAATCATGGGTCGCCCCCGCCACCAGCCATGTTCATGAACTCGTCTTCCTCTCATAACCGGATGACCTACTTTAATGGTGCACTAAGTCTTAATCTGGCCCCCAGCTGGCCGTCTATGCCACCATTATCTATGCCACCATTACAAGCCAACGGTCCTCTCTCACAAGTGCGGCCTGATTCTGGTATTCCGCCTCAGGCCCACGGTCTTCCGGCATATAGCCCGCAAGCGGTTTTATCTAAAGTGCCACCTCGGCCGAGATTAGTCGTCCAACCCACGCCACTCAAATCTCGAGTCGAAACACAGATTCCTATAAAACTTACTATGCACCATCTGCCGCAAGGCATCAAGAGAGTCCATCTTCCGACGCATACGATATCCAAACCTAAGCTGCTCGCGAAATCAGAAGCGGTGCGCTCCCCGGATATGCTTGAGCTGCACACTATGCTAGTTTGCACAAGTGCGATGCATGATCCAGAGAAGAAGGAGCGCGCTTTCAAACGTGCGGCAGCAGCTCGACACGATTATAATGGTCTGGGTCTTCTGGAGGATGGCGTGGAAGACGAAGACAACAAACCTCAAAATGGCGGTGAGGTACGAATATGTTCGGGGTGCATCACTCGTGAGAGAAAGCGTGCTGGACGCAAAAAGCACAAGAAGCCGGAAGAAGAGGAACTATGGAATAAATTCGAGAACGAGCGGGTCATAGTGTTTAACACCCAGGAGGTCAAGGACTGGCAAACAGTGACTCCGCTTATGGCCGATCCTACAGGGGCCGGGCTTCATAGTCTCTCGGTTCCTGATGGGACTGTGCAAGTTGATGCCCCCATGCGTATCGCTTGTTATTGTCGGCATCATGGAGAGAAGATGGGTTTCCAAGTCATTTTCACTGTCAAGGACTACCAGGACAACGTTGTAGCCCAGCAAATCTCATCGTCTATAATGATTACTGACGATCACAAAACCCACCTCCCAACGCCGACAGCACAACCTTCTCATTCTCCCACCAACGTTACGTCTACACAATCCAGTGTAGTGGCAGATACAAAACCTGACGATTCTCCCTTACCTTTTCGCCAGACCCACTCGACTTCAGATCTTCAAGGCCTGGGGCAGAGTGGAGGGTCATTCACATTCCCTCCTCCCAGTTCACAGGCTACTCCAGCGACTACAACGCGAAGCTTATCCCGACAGACGTCTCCAATAACGTCTTCAGGTCCTGTATCTAGGAAAAGGAAAGCTAGCTCCTCTTCCAAGGTCCCCAGCGTTCTAGCCATGACTAGACTTGAAACTAGCCAACCACCTTCAACGTTGCCCCCCAGCGTTCCCCCCGAGTCTGCCGTAGCCTCTTCTGCCGGCTCACCATTTTCGCCCAGCGCTACAAACTTCCCGCTCGTAACAGACTCCTTGTTCTCCCACACACCACAGCAACCGTTGAGTAGTATATCGCAACCATTTGCTACAGGGCCTCCTACTCCGAATAGCAACGGTACCGAGCAGCTCATCTACCCATCAGCAAATAGGTCCATGAACCTAGAAAACATACATACTAACCATATGTTTTCTGCACCGCCCTCGGCGCACCCTAGCCGCGCCCCGAGCCCCAATCAAATACGGAATGAGCTTCAAAATATGCAGCACTCACAGCTCGGGCAGACTATATATAATACGCCCATAGGAATATCTTCAACTAGAATACCCTCCCAGCCAATGATATACAAAATCATACCTGGAGATGGCCCAAAATCTGGGGGTGTTGAAGTTACGATCCTTGGTAGCGGATTTACGAACGGCGGGCTAGAGGTCATGTTTGGAGAGCAAAGGGCTGCCACCACGACTTTCTGGGGCGAAACCTCATTGGTTTGCCTTCTTCCGCCCTCTCCTACTGCCGGCGTGGTGCCGGTTTCGATCAGGCATCCTGGTCTGGCCGCTCAGCATGCTTTCAGCAGTAACCAGCAGCCACAGCCGCTGTTTAGATATGTAGACGATGATGAGAATCGTCTAATACGAACGGCGCTTACAGTCCTGGGTGATAAGCTGGGAGGCAAAATAACCGATGTCGCGGATATTGCCAGGAACATCATCTATGGTCCTGGAAGTGGTGGGACCTGGGGTCCGTCGACTTCTGGAACTGGTGGCCAAGCACCAGGGAATAACTTTAGTCTCGAGCATGAAACTAAGGAATCTCTGGAGGCTGGACTTCTCCGCGTCCTTGAGCTGATCGATCTTGACGACAGCGCCAACAAAGCCCGAATCAACCTCCGGAGATCAAGCGGACAGACGATGCTCCATTTGGCTTGCTCCCTAGGCCTAGTCCGGTTCGTTGCTGGTCTACTATCACGTGGCGCTAATGTCGGTATCCGTGATAAGGGTGGCTTTACGCCGTTACATATGGCATCCATGAACGACCACCCGGAGATTGTACGACGGCTTATCATGAAAGGCGCTGACCCGAATATGCGATCCTTATCGGGGCTTACGCCTGCTGATGTAGCTCGTTCTAAGGATGTTCTCCGAGTCCTACGGCGTATCGAGGGCCACTCACGTTCTCGAAGTGGAGGCTCTGTTCACAGCAAGATCAACAGCGCGAACTCACTACGGTCATTATGGGATCATCCATCAATGACTCGGGCCCACCGTGATGAATTCATGTCCGATGGGGGCGATTCTTCGAGTAGAGATGGCGCGGACAGCTCATCAGAAGAGATCAATAGCGATGACGAGGATCACAATTGGCTAGACATGAGACGGCCAAAGTATCCTACTGCCCGTCATTGCTCTGATGCGCACCAGGCTCCCAACGTGGATGTAGCCCCTGCTTCACCGAGTGCGGCTATGACAGCGATTCGAGAACAGGTCGCGACGCAGCTGCAGCAGTTTCAGCATTCCATGGCTATGCATTTCCAGAACTTACCACAGTTCCAAATGCCGAACATACCCCAGATGCCAACGTTGCCAGTAATGGCCGTGCTCCCGGATTACCAGGCTTATCTCCACTCAGCCCCTGTAATGCAACGGATCAGTTCCCTCGTCCCAACCATTCGAGGACAACGCCCCGAGTCAACAGACGCTGGAGATAGTCACACGCCAAGAGATGCAGACCACAAATGGTGGGATCTGTTTGGTGCTAAGGAATCTCCTCCGCCAGCATATGAAGATATATTCCCACAGCAAGATCTCGACACCAAGCAAGCCTCGGCTGCCCTAGCAGCAGCGGAGGCAGAAGCAGATGCCAAATGTGCGGCTCTATACAACGAGCCTGCATCGGAATCCTCCCAGATACAAGAAGTCCCTGCCATGCTCCAGATCGGGCGTAAGCACAACATTACTCGGGAGCAGCAAGAGAACCTCATGCGAGCCCATGCTCAAAGACTTAAGACCGGTAGCAGTGATAAAATGCTGTGGTTTGTCTGGGTAAGTAAAGAATATTTTATTCTCCAAGTAGGAACTCGAGACTAACAGTTTATGATTAGATTCCCATACTCGTCCTCGTCCTTGGTGCTATGATATGTAGTGGTGCACCCTCGTTTGTTTCGGGTACCGCCAATGTGGTCAAGTCGGTTGCAAGTTTTGTGGCAAACCCGCGGGGCCTCGGCGACCTGACGAACCAGCTAGTTCAGGAAGTTGTTTAACTGGATTTGGAGTAAGGTCATAGGGTTTCTGGTTTCTGTTTTCTTTTCGCTGACTACTATTCTTGGGGCGCAAGCCCGCATTGTCTATTTACGTTGTAAATATATCTCTATATAATGTCTCTCTCTGCGTATGGCGCTTATCCACCAAAGATGTGTGGTTGTGGTGTAAGGGTTTTTTTAAGGGGCAAGGGGCTGGATAAGACTGTTGTTGCTGTTGCTATTGCTGTCGCTGTCGCTGTATTGTTTAACGTCTGAGCGAGGGGGGGCGTGTGCCCTCCCAAGCAACCTCCCTAGGGGTATGGGACGTGGCAAGCTATAAGTGTAGTCTAATTACATTTATGAAGCCATTCCTTGCCTCGAGGGCTTAACATTTCCTAATCAGTGGCCGCTACCTGCCGGTCCTGCTGATTTGCTGCTATATGATTTTATTCTTGGTTTGGTTTGGTTTCTTCTGGGGGGTGGTAGGGAATTCTCCCTTTCCCCTGGTTGTGAGAGGGCTGGATAAGATGGGAGCCGGGTTGAGGATATTATTGTTTTGAAGATAGGGAAGTTTCCCTGTAAGTATGTGCAGCAGACATCAATCAGAATTTTCTTTTATTTTGAAATCGCCGTCGTTTCTACTTTGTAATTAATCTATCTACCTAAGGAAAAAAGAAAGGGGAGGGGAGCAAGGAATTATATAGAATGGGTTAGGGAAATAAGTTTGGGCAAAAGGTGGCGATGATAACGACGACGACGACGACGACGATGATGATGATGGTAGTGGTAGTGGTATTGGTAAAGGACGGAGATGGGATGGAGATCGAGGGTGTGAGAATAGGTCTCGTCGTAAGATGGTTTAAATAAAGATACACGCTTTAAGTCGAAAGAAGGTTGTCGGGGAAAAAAAAAAAAAAAAAAAAAGAAAAGAAAAAAGAAATTAGTTCACAAGTACCTCCCTATATAAGAGAGAAATATTCATGTTTTCTGTTATGATCGTTTTATATAGGTGGTTACTTAATTTACTTACTTCAAGTTAAAAAAAAACCTCTAATTTTTGCTTGCCTTGTCTTGCTTTGGTTGATTGTTGCTCTTAGGGGGTTTTAAGGGGTTTTTTTAAGGGGGGTTGTTTAATCCCCCGGCATCTCGCAATCCTGAAGTCCAGGTGTATCCCCCCCCTTTCCCTATTAAGCAAGGAAGATAGCTCATTGTACGTAAAGAGAGACGAATAGAAAGGAAATAAGAAAAGGGGGAGAAGTCATATTGTCCATCTGTCTGATTTCTTTTCTTTTAAAAGGAAAGAACCTCCCTTTCATAATATCGAGTCGCTAAGTATATAACTTGAACAAATTCTCTTCCCTTCCTTGAGGTTAATTGGTTAATAAACCGAGTTGTAAGGCAAAGTTTGACAATGACCTACCTTTTTACGCTATGAAAATTTACTGCGTGTTTTAATGTTGTGTAATAAATGAGATGATAAAAGGCTGAACCAAGTACTTATATAAATTACTTATTAAGTTTATAAGTAATCAGGACGCGTTTTTTTTCTATTTAAATATTGGATATGACAGAATAATGTAGTCCAACTTGGCTATCTACTAACCTAAGATTAGTTAGCTCTTAGGCATACCTACTACGCCAACTTACATATGTCACCTAGGTAGGTAGTTCCCGTCCTGCATACACCAGACATAAGTCGTGCATGCTGGCACGCGGGTCCTGGGTATATTGTACATTGACGCTACTTGACTAGGTTAGGTACATAACCAGAGTTGAACTAAACAATAGAGCTCCAGGCATCGACCCGACCCGACCTGACCCGAATATCGAATCAATATCTTGGGAAATCTACCAACGCACATTACATAGGTAGGTAGGTAGGTATGTAATATCAACGTAAGTCAATACGTATTTACTTAGTACCCGATAGTATCAGGTTAGTACATAGTAGTAGCAGAAACACTAGGTACTCCGTTAGTTATTAGATATTAGATTAACCAAACCAATTCTACTCCCGAATAACTACCTACCTACCTAGTTTTATCTTTTGTCGTCTCTTCTTCTTCTCTTATCTTATGGTGGAAGTCCCCCCCCCACCCCCTGATCTCGTGAGAGAGAGAGAGCCTAAGAGTTCTGAGACAAGACAAGAACGAAAACAAGATAAGCAATTCCATTCATCCATCTATTCATCTCCTTTCTCCTCTACCAGCAGCACAACAATAATATCATCATCAACTTGAACAACAGCCAACAAGCTAGGTTAGAACATCTCTTAACCACCCACCTCCCACCCCAACCAACCAACCAAACAGCCCCCAAATCAAATCAAACAGATAGACAGATAGAGAAGACACATAGATCAGAAAAAAGGGGTGGTCCAAAGAATACAGAAGATCATCAATTTATTTTTTTCTTTTTGTCAGTTAATGTACTAAGCTATAAACTGTGTGTGTGTATTTATATTTATTTATTTTATTAACTCGGTTTCTTTTTTTTTCTTTCTATTCGGGGGGACCACACCCAACGTCCCGTCCCCCCCGAATAGGAAAGGGTTTTTTTTTGGTTTGTTTTTCATATCATAATATTCCATATTCATCAAGGTCATAAAGTTCGTTTCGTTAAAACAAGTTTTACACAATCAAGGAAAAAAGGAAAAAAAGAAATAAAAACCCCCCAATTGTTTCCCACCCAACTTTCCGATCATCATAATAAGTTATACAAGGGGTTTTTTTTTTGTCCCCTTCCCCGTAGAAAAGGAGAAGAAAAAAAAACATAATCAGGGAAGAATAGAGGAAGAGAGAGAGAAAAGAAAACAAAAAAATAATCTCTCCATCTCCTTTTCCAAAACCACAGATAGCTATGATGAGCTTTTCCTGACCCTTTTCTATATCAAGGTAATTTGGGCGTTTGAGTATGCTTCTTCGCAGAAGTGGGTTTTTTTGCTTAGGTTTTTGCTAACCTAACCCGCTCGATTCGTTGATAGGTTTGGTTTGGTTGGATTGATTGCTTTTTGTTTTTTCTCTCTCTTCCTCTGTCTCTCTCCTGTCTCTCTCTCTCGCGCGTCCCGATTGATTGATTGATTGGGTTTGATTGTGCTTTGCGACTCTTAAACTCACGAGATCGACTGTATAGTCCTCGCGCTCGCAAGAAGTCTCATCACGGGGGCGAACGAGAGAGAAAAACGTGACAGAAAAAGAAATATAAAACGCCCATGAACGCCTGCCCTGACCAGATACTACCGTCCTAGGGGACGGTAGGGGAAAAAACGTTTCGTAACATCATACTCCCCCGGTAGTGGCGAGAGAGTAGGAGTCCGTGAGGGTTGCAGGTGAGGCCGGCCCATGGAGAGAAAAAAGGGAGTGATAATGGGGGGTTGGTTATAGAGGTAGGGATGATATCAAGTCCAGAGTCACCTTGCCATGTCCAGTTGAGCTCCTTCCGAGGGATGGGTATTGGGGTATCATATCGGAGTCGGGACAACCAGTACTCTCGGCTCGGTCGACCAGGTAAAGTGGTAGATAATCGGGTGTTCCCTCTCACCAGGAGCCAGCAGCTCGCGCTCCCTCAACTGAGTCCCACTCTCGCACACTAAACCGTGGGAGTTTATAAGATTTCTCTCATGATCTCGTAAGGTTCGTGTCGAAAGAAAAGAAAAAGAAGTAATTTCAATCAGTCTGTTATCCTTCTGGTAGTAGTGGTAGTGGTAGTGGTGGTTGTTATGGTTGGTTGTTAGGTTTGCGGTATCCCTTAGCGAAGGGGGTATCATCTTCCGGTACTGGAACCCGTAGAAAAACTCAGGGGGTATCGAAAGCAAAACCACGTAAAAAAAAAATCAAAATTATGCCGTTTGTTCGTTTTTACTTTTCCATCCGGTCCCGTTACGTCCGTATGTAACAATGGATAATGCGTCCGTCCGTCCGTCTATCGGTCTAGGTAGGGGTGAATTGGTGTTGTTGTTGCGCTGTTGGTACAAGCCGACGAAAACCAACATGTTGTGTGCTTCCTTTCTTGGGTGTTAAGTAGGGGTATTCGTGAACACCTGCATTCGGTATGTGATCGTCTGATGACTCACTGGGGTATCCAGGTAGGGATGAGTAAGGTAGTTCCTCACAGAGCCTCTCCGACCTGCCACTTGGCGCCCCCTTCGACATCGACATCCATCCTATGGCTATCGAAGTCGCTGTAGTTCTCATCTGTCAACTGCCTGGCCTTAAGCCAAGAGTGACGGCCGCGTCCACCAGCTTTGGACAGCCTGTTGGGGACCCGGGCGTACTGGTCCGGAATCCGAGGAACGGAAGGAATCCCGCGGTTCACGTCTGGGATGACACTCAGAGGCATGGGAGATGACGGGACTTCACTGTCGCTATCTGTGTGCCTATCCTGGCATGAAGCTTTTGCCTGGTTGCTAGCAGATAGGGGACGCTGGCCCACTGGCTCCCTTGTCTCGAACTGGTTGACGTGGTCGAGGTATGGAGCACCACTCGACCTAGGTCTTAGTGCTGGCGACTTGGCCCGCTTTCTAAGCTTGTTACCAGACGCCATTTTCTGAGGAGCTGCCATAGACCTCGTGACCCTCGAACTCTTAACGTTGCCGTTAGTCTTAGCATCAGCGTTGGCGGCCGTCTTAGCCGGTGCCGGAGAAGGCGACCGCAAGCGCAGGGCTCTCTCGTCATGGTACACAGTGCCACCGTTGGAGATGGATGCTGCTAGACGAACAACACCATCCGCAGTCTGCATATCAGATGTAGTGGCTGAAGTTGCGGGTCTAGGAGGCGTGGCAGCGTTGAGTTTAGAGTCAGAGGAGGCCGGAGACGAGGGCATCTTTCGCAGTTTCTTCGCGACCCTCTTAAACGGTTGCGCAAATGTCGCTGCGGCCAATGTCGGGGATAGAGGCATTCCACTCGATGCGCCCGTTGATGACTGCGATGTTTCGTCCGTATCTGCGCGATTGCGCTTGCGTCCACGAAGCGCGTGGCGAGGCTCTTTGGCCGGCGGAACATGTCCCAAGCCCCGCCTTGACTCTGCTTTAGCATCTGGCGTAGACCTAGACGACATGTTCGCATTGGCCAACTGGGGGCTGATGTGAAGGCTATACCTCGATCTGACGCTGTTGGGACTGCTTGGCGGCGGCGATTTGGATTTCATGGTCACCGCATTTATGGAAGAGATGCGCGGGGGTGGTTCAGGAGAGCCGGGCGCAGAGGCAATCGAGGGCATGGGCATGGGCATGGGAGGTGGCACTGTTGGTGGTCGAGCATGACGGGTGGACTGAATGGCATGGGCTTTGAAGAAACCCGAGGCCATGAGCTGGTTGTAGGACTGCATCACCTCTTCTCTTGTTGGCCTATCGAGCGCAGCCCCGTTCCTGCTCGTAATGTTATCACCGCCAGGAGGCTGCGGGACATGCATGTCGGTGTAGTGTTGCGCCAAGGGGTGCAGTTGGCCCGTCCGCTGGGCCAGCAGTGGTTCCTGCAGACTGGTGTGCTTCCTGATGGCTTCCTGCTGCTTATGGGACGGCGGCTGCGCCTGCGCCTGCGCGCCCGATGCTCTGTTAGAGAAGAGGACATCGCGGATGCGGCTGAAGAAACCGTTGGACTTCTTGTGGGTGACGAAGCGTTGGTCTCGATCTTGGGCAGAGACACTGGACAGCGGTGACTTGGGACTCTGTGACTTGAGGCTCTGCGACTCGGACAGCGGTCTCTCGCGGTGCTTCTTACGCGAATCGCGATGGGTGGTGGTGGTTGCCGCCTTGGCCATAGGAGCCGTGTAGAACTGCTTCTCGTACTCCTTGAGCTGCTCTGGGCCGAGGAATTGAGGCGGCGGCACTGCGCTGACTCGGTCGTTCATCGAGCCCTCTTGGAACCGCGACGTTGGCGGTCGAGAGCCGCCATTTCCTGTAGGCGGTCTGCTCATGGCCGAGGGCTTGATCTTAGCAGGAGACAACCGAGTCGTCCTCTTGACATGGGCGGACAAATGCACAAAATGGCTAATAAAGTTGTTGTAGGAATCTAGCAGCCTTCATTCAACAATCGGGTGGTTGGAGGAGAATAGATGAACAAGAGTTCTGGTGTGTAACGAGGTGAAGGTGGAGCAATTTGAGAGACGTGGTTTGTTTATGCCAACAATGTGACGCCGTTGTGGGGGTAACCAGTGGTTGCTAAGAACATGTTGTATACAAAAGAACTTTGACCGGTTGACAAGGTCCAGGTCGACAAGGTCCAGGTTCAACCGAGGATAAACCCCCTTTAATCGTATGATAATTGTGCATGCACCGCACAATTTAAGCATAAGTGCCTAAGCAGCTAACCTAGGTTACATATGTATTGACTAGCCCATCTAAGGTTAAGTTAGTCGTACATCAACTAACCTAGGTATCAATGTCTGGTACCTACATTTGATTGATTATGTGATACTAGACTAAGGTTAGATGTGTGGTGGTAAGACTCAATCGGTAATTAATTGAATTCATGTCAATGGAGGGAAAGGAAAAACAGAAACAGAGGAAATGTGAAACCCTTTAAATAGTAAATAATAATAAGAAACAACAGATAAAAAAAGAAACTGAGGATTCCCCATGATATACATTAGGTACCTATCATCATCATTAAACAAGTGTCTGGTAGGTATATTGATACACATAATCTTAAGGTTAACAGACTACCTACTCCACAAACATTAACCTCTCTCCAATGGTTCAACCAACCCGCTCTTTCGTTTTCCTTTTTTCCTTTTTCCTATATTTATAGCACCGCAACATCGTCAATAGCTACGAATCACATCTGCAGCAGCGTATACGGGTTATCCAAATGTGTTGCCAAGCATGCCTCAAGCGGAATAGAAAGCTTGATGAAATCCATACTCCGGCCAGTAGTGTATAGATACTCCAGCCACCTTATAATCCACATAGGCCAATATCTACCTAGCCCGACCCAACATTACACGCTTTACACTACACTATAAACAGACATACATATACATACATATCAATGTCCCACTAGAAACCCCTCATCTACGCTCGTTTCCCCCCGTAGCCGACACAAGTCAAAGTCATCTCCAAATGTCAAACCCACATGAATAGAATATCTCCAATAGTATTTGTTGCTACGTATGGGGGCTTCCCGGCTTGGCTCCAGCTCGTTGTACTATCCATGCACATAGCTGGCCTATCACCTCGCCGCCCAGAATATCAAGAGGAATGGAAAATCAATCCGCCCACGTCAGGGCTAAATGTGTTGGCCGCTGACATCTAGCCCATAGGTTTAGCTGCTCGCATGCAGCCTCTCCCCCCCTCCCCCAAGAGGGCCCGCAAGCTTTAACAAGAAACAAACGAAATGAAGTCGTAGGTAAAGCAAACGCGCGTGGTATATACAGCAAACGAGAAAAAGACCAGCATCCTTCTGAACGCCTCAACACCAACCCCAGACATGACCGTCATAATAACACAATCATGCTGCCCGTATGGTATGTAATTTCCCTTTTACAAATCCCACTTATGTCTCCGTCATATCCAACTTTTGTATGATTCTGCCATCTGCTCGTCTATAAAACATCGAGTTGTCAGCTTGGTAGTCGAGCGAAGGACGCCCATGGTTAACATTGCGTCCGTGCTGGTGTGCCGGCAACGACTCGTCAGCAGAACGCTTCATCGCCCGACTCTCCACCTGATAAAGACTTCCTCTAGTCGGCGTCGACATCGAGCCCATTCGATCAGAATGTCCTGGAGACACCTTGGGGCTGGTCATAATCGCAGTAATCGAAGTTACCGATGGTAACGATGTAACCGAGGCTGTGGATGCGTTTGATCCTCTAGCGTTATAGCCGACTGCAGGCTGTGCAGAAATAGTCGGATACCCTGCCGATGTCCGTCTCTTAATTTCCTGTTCAGGGCGCTCGTAATGAGAATAGCCAGGGGTTATATAGCTTGGGGACAACGGCGGTGGGAAATTGGTGCCCTGGGGAAATATGGATTGGGCTGGAGACACTGGGGTCGACTGGGGGTTTGAACCGGAAGCGGGGCCGAAAGGTTGCGCAAAGCCCGGGTTTCCACCGTGTCCAAAATTAAGCACGGCTGTAGGTTGTTGTGTGGCCTGATATAACGGCGGAGGTGGTGCCCCATATTCGGCATTAGATGGTCGGCGTTGGTCGGGGAAGGCGGTCCGTTCCATGCTCGAATTGCTAACTGACCGGCCGCGGTATCCCTCAGGGGTCTGGGTTCTATGGCGTCGAGAGTATTCGTCCTCGGCATTATTATCGTATTCACTCGCAGCAGATGCCTTCGTGTCACGGCGTCTCATGCGTACGTCGCGCCGTATGCGAACACGGCAGCCTTGTTCAGCGACAGTGCGGCTTAGCGTCGTACTCTCGGTCAAGCCCGGGAACTTCTTGGCACTATAGACAACAAAATCTGCCGACTTAAGATCCATTCGGTGATTGGCGTCGCCGGCATTGAGGCCGAACATGGACATATCGTCCTTGTCCTGCTCTGGAGCATCACGATCTTTGTCTTGTTCTTCTTTGATTAACTCGTATAAACTAAAGACAAGGCGGTAACGTCCCTCGTGACGAACAGAAAGGTCCGGGAATAAGAAGTAACCAGCTGGATCGGGCCGGTCCAGATAGCAACAACCCGAGACGGGAAAGCCGGTGAGGACCGGAGGAGAGGTGGCCGCAGGAGTTTGAACCCTGCCGTTGGCCATAGGGCGGGCATGCTCAAGCGAGGCATAACAGAAGAAGTCGACATTGTAGTCGAAAGTAATGTCCCTTGCGCTTTCAAAGGTCTCTCCTTCAAACACTCGTAAAATGACGACCGGGGGCGGATCGACTGGGCGGCGGTCGGCGGAGGCTGTGGATTCTCAGTTAGCAACGGAGGTGACACGACACGGCACAATTGGTTCGTACATTTGGGGCCGGAGCCACATGCGCGAGCACGTTCTGGCTGCTGCAGCACTTCTAATTGATACCACAGGTGTCTTCCACCCTTGGTGATTCGATGCTCGCGTTGGACCGGTTGCTTCATGCGCGGGTCCTGGGCGCTCATGATGGTAGCCATGCTTGACTCTGACTGTATTAGATATTATTGTTAGCACTGGATGGAATGGTAGTTGGAAGATACAGGAATGTGCTCCAGGCAACGCAATATACAACTCGAATGTATGCTATGTCGAACCTCGAGGCGCGAGGCACGAGACAGTTCTCCATTGATTGCCCATCTTTCGATGATATCGCTTTGCTGTTGGACAGAGGAACGAACTTGGACGCAGTTACTCACTTGTATGGTGTTCATTGAGGGTGGTTAACTAATACTAAAATAGAAGGAAGCGAACGAAGAAGGGGTCACTGGCGGAGATGAATGATGGACCCAGATGCGTGGATCATCAAATCAAGCTGCCTGGAGTAGGTGGACTGCAAGTGGGATTGAACGGGAGTGGGTTATAGAACATATAATCCCCGAAAGAAAGACAACAAGTCGACTGGCAGGCGGGCGCGCTTGAGTGCGTGCCAGATGGTGGGAATCGAGGGCTGAGATCGTTGGGAAATGGTGTAGGAATCCGTCGACTTGGGGCGTAGGTAGGCGAAGTTTGTTTGAGAACCCGAGGCGCTGGCTTTCGGTGTGGGCAGATGACTCGTTCACCCAGTCGGCAGATGGATACTATCAATCAATTCCCAGCCTGATGGGCTCATGGAAATACTCTATTTTCGACCTAGACTTCCTGTCTTTCTCATGCGGCCGCTGTCTACTCCAGACACTTGAGGCCGGGCTGCCGGGCGAGGAGAGTGGCGTGTCGTCGTCGTAGTTGTTGTCGGCGGCGGCGTCGACAGCGGCGTAGGGGGGGAACTGGTTGTGGAAAAGGGAAAAAAGGGAAAAGAGAGCCAGCTAGACAGATAGAATGGTAGAATACCAAGTCGGGTGTATGTAGGTACGTACTTTGACAAAGTCCAAGAATGATGAGAGAAGGGGTGTGACAGCGTGGGAGTGGAGAGGCTAGGGAAGACCTCGGGTATGTTGATTGGCCAGACGCACGAATCAGCCGGGAGGTACTTGGTACCGGGGGGGGGCAGTGTGTGGGTCGGAGCCCAACCATTCGGCCCTGTGTCTACGCTACTCACTACTAGTACCTAGGTACACCAGATGGATGGGGCTCGAAAGAGGATGGTGGGAGGATTGGGAGGGGGCCAAGGTACATACTAGTAGGTAGGTAAGCTAAGCTAGGGAGAGAACATGGACAGTGCGTAGTGCGTGATGACAGATTTGAACCCAGCGCCTGATCTTGTACAATACTCCGGATAGCAGCAGGGGTATGATTGGATATGGACAAGGTTTGTGGGCCCGCAGACAGGGATCATGGGCGCAACTTTCATCGCTTGGCACGCTTGTATCTTGGTGGAATCGCTTCCGGAGCCACCTCTGCACGCAGCACGCCTTTTTTTCCTTTATACCAAATCTCGGACCACCCCCCCGTCCCCTCCCAACTCTCCCACCGACGTGGAATTCGACGCCTGTAGCCTGCAGCCCCTCGACTGTCTGGTAGCCTGTAGGAGGCTATACCGTGGAAAGACTACCGTACCGTATGTGCGACACGGTACCACATATTACTATGAACTGGTGGGCCCCCCGTCCGTCCATCTTCCAACCGCATCAGCAGCTCTCTCCCAGAACCAGGATGCGTCTTAGACTGGTCCACTAACAGCGCCTTGACCATGGCTGCTTGGCTGCTGCTGCTGCTGCTGAGGCAGAACAAAGACCATGGGGATTTTGTTTGCTCCACTATCCGTCCTAATAAAAGATTGAAGGGACTTGCCGTCCCGACTATCGCGACGCTATCACAACCTCGGCGGGAAGAGCCGGCATATCGAACAGCAGCAACCACATCATCATGGCGGCGAGCTGCTTGACTCGCGAGATTATCCATCAATGCGCACATATATTGAAGGGACAGGTGCTTGTATGCGATTTTGTATGTATGATTGTGTACTGTAGGTATATGTGTATTGTATTGTAGGTACCTTACCTAGTATACTTGTGTGTGCGAGTGTGTGTACACTAGGTAGGTTGAAGCTAGGTAGGTAGGTAGTTGCAGTTAGTCCGTATATGTCTCCCTAAAAAAAAAAGCTTCGGTCAGATCATGTCCCAAGTTGGTGGCGGATATTTTTATTCTCGAGCCAACATGTAACGCTGACTGCAGGCCTAGTGCTACGTAAAGTCTCTCACACGTCTCTCTCATTTACACTTGCCGTTTACCATTTGCGCGGGTTTTATTTGCCCAAAATTCTCGGGGCCAAGCAGAGCTAATTAGGCAAGAAGTGTGGGTGTTTCGGTGGGGTTGTATCCACTTAGAAGCATAGGCACTTTACAAGTACCCATGCACCCACGCACCCATCCACGCACCCATGTACCACATTCGACCCGAGTCGCTGGGCTTCACATAGCAGAATTGATTAGCATAGGGAAGCTGGATAAAATAACATATGATCTGATGGAAAATCATTTCGGTTTGGCGGCGCCGCTAGTAGGTAGTAATTACCGCCGATCAAACGACATGTATCGATGCACGAACATGATCCTTAGGCACGGAAGACGTGCCGTGCACCTAGGTAGAGCACCGTATTTCATACAGTATATACCTACATACAACTTAGTGTACACACTAGTGTACCTAGGTACCTACCTACCTATGTATGTACATACGTCGGTATGTATCCAGAAGCTGGGGTCCAAAGCTAAAACCACACTAACTTTCATTAGGTAAAGTACCAGAGTACGTATTATACTTTTTCTGACATTGACTGGTACAAGATAGGCAATCGTAAGGAAAAGAGGAAGAAAGGAGTGGGGGAAGGGGTTAATCTAGTATAGGTAGTGTACATCCGTAAAGAAAGGAAGAAGAAGAGAAAAAAGGATGAAAAAGAAAAGGGAGAAAATCGTAGGGTAAGCGAAAGGGCAAGTACCTATGTACCTATGTAGGTAGTAAGAGGGAAGAAAGCCTATCTCAATCAAGGAGCCCAGAACAAATACCTAGTAGCCCCACCCACACTCACACTTCTCTCTTATGTACATACATACCTATACAACCTTTTTATTTTTCCTCTTCTCCCCTTTCCCTCCTTCTCTAAACCCAGGCTATTATCGGTCGGGGTGTGCTTCAAATGTTGTTCCACTTCTAGGGAGTCAACCAAGATCACTCAACAACTTATGGCAAAACCTAGTCTATAGGGGTCTCCGGATCAATGCTACCCAAGTTGAACCATGGCCTACAGAGATGTGCCTAGGCTTGCTAGGCTCGATAATCTCGAATCGACACCTGATCACCGTGATGTTTCCGAACCATGTAGCCACTCGACAAATCATTATCGTTCTGGGCGCCTGTTTGAACAAACCTATCATCCCGGTACGCCCAGCTTAGCCGTACCACAGCGTTGGATTTGGTTTTATGCGACCAAGAGGGTGCGCCAGTGGCTTGCTAGCCCTCCAACCAGAAGCCCCCCGCCCCTCTGTCTAACACCGTAGTAGAACAGAAACCGATCACCGGGGATGGGCAGCGTTGTATCAAGATTCGGCGGTCCCTTTCACCTGTTCTTTCTCTTACGTCGACAGTGGAGGAGAGGCAAAGGGGGGGAGAGAGAAAAAGAAGCCTTTACACAGGTGCCACCTCAAAATGTGCCGAACCTAACTTAATAGCCACTCTATTAGTGTAGAGTAGCTATCTAGAGTACGCTGGAACGCCTAGGTCGACGGCTATCAATGTTATATGAGGTAGTTTCCGTCCCACTTGAGTGGTCCTGAAGCTCTCCAAACTTTGGCTGCGGTCCTTAAATAACTCCTCCAACACCAGAACCAAGGTGGCGGCACGCCAAGCTCCCAAGGCTCTCGTATATACTCACACCCTAGGTTAGAAAGCTTGTCAGCCCGTCCCGCCATCACTGCCGGTCCGTTTTCGCAAGGCGGCATACCTAGGTAGTCGTCCCAGCTGCCCAGTCCAGTGCCGGTCATGACGATGAACTGCCACGCCGGTATGCTCTCATGAGCTACATACATCACAGGTGGCTTACTTGGAGCTGCCGTTTTCGAATATCATCTTTCGATACTTGGCGTCTTACGGGAACAGGAGCCAGTTATATGCCTCTGCTGCCGGGCTGTCTTTCTTGTCTAACCACGCGTAGGTAGTGCATGTGTCTCGATGCGCAGTCGCTTTTGCTTTCTCATTTTGTGCAAACGTTCTCCGATGGGTAGCCGTGGGACCTCACCACCTCCCGATGGTCCTTGATCGCCAATCGCTCAACTACCTACCTTGGTCCGACGGGTGCTCTCGACTACCCTGAAGGCTGAGACAAACTTCTATTCCGTGCCAGGTAGCTTGCTCTAGACCTTATGTGGGCAGACGTTAGAATTTATCGGCAGAGCTTGTCGACAAAATCATCGTCTGAAGCTAGGAACCTACACTCTTGAGAGTTCTCAATATCAGGTAGCTTTCTCACTTTCCCGTCTCATGTCCACCAGACGAATGTAAGGTTAGCACCATATAGTAAATAAACCACGCACCATCATAGTTATTCCCGGCCCTCCAATGCGCCTCCCTTTGGGCTGTATCAAGACATCAGACCATCAATAAGCCAATAGCCAGGCTATTGTCGTGGCCGCGAACCTTGTTGTTCAGCCATGAGCAATACTTTATCCTAGTAGCACATCCTCTTACACTGGGATCATGTCACTTTACTTATCATATCACCTTTCTCATACAGTAAGACGGATAGTTTGGGACCGTCCACCCAGGTACAGAGATGTGAAGCCGACTTTTTGTTTCTCTCTCTCTTCATCCAGGTAGGATCGAAATAAAATGACAATGGTTGAATGGCTTTGCGTGCTCAGGGCCTATGAAACCGGCACCGGATACTTACATCAAAACGTTGCAGAAGACGAATTCGATCGGGGGACTTTTTCTCAGACTACCGACAACCCTCTCTGGCCGCTCTCCCCTTACCTACTAGGTAAGGTACTACATACTACATACCTACTAACTCGTGACCAACGAGCTCTATACCGTGTTGGTGACATGCTATACTCTCTAACCACAGCACGATCATTTTGTCTGATATGCCCGGTGGGGTATATTCATACAAGACCATCTAGGTACCTACACTAGGTAGCCCCCCCACGATGTCGAACCCCTCCAAGTTCTATGGGATTTTTTCCATGCCGCGCCGTGAATGTCTGGTGTTAATTGTCGACGCAACAAGCCGTGTAAGATGGAGTGAGGTCTCCAATGTGGTTCGCCTGGACCCCACACGGCAACTCCAATAACTGACTGCTACGGTAGGTAAGTAACTTGTCAACTGGTCTGTCATCTCTCACTCTCACTCTCACTCCCTCTCCCTCGTTTTTTTTTCTATACTTTTTTTTTAACCGCTGTTCCTACCCTTGTTACGTTCTCGACGGCCAGACTCTTTAAGATGTGGCGCCTGTTGTTGGGCCTCCCCCCCAGTCTCGGATCCCGTCTATAATGTCAATGTGTACCCGCAAGTTCATGTGGTCAATGCGGGTCAAGCCATGTCTAAGGTAGGTAGGAGATGATCAGGCACTTATAGTCGCACCGGGGACTCGGGTCCCTCCCATGGTATAGGTAACTGGGTAGAGTAGAGTAGAGTAGGTAAGGTAGGTAGGAAACGTGGAAGAATACCTAATCAAATGACCTACCTACCGGTACCTACCTACTTACCCGGCTATTGGCGCCAGTCTGTGAGTTTACTGGTATTAGGTAATTGGCGCCAGAGTTGGGAGATTTGATATTCCTAAACACGCCTTTTACTATAGGTACCTTACCTACATACATACCTACATTTCAAAAGCCTACCTACCTACCTAGTACCTAGTATACATGCCGGTAGGCGTTCTTTTGTTTTCATCCTTGCTCTCTCTCTCTTTAATAACAATCCCATGTAGGTACCTATCTACCTACCTACCTAGTCGACATGGAAGACGGGTGTTCGGACATGTCATCTTCATCCCTTGCATCCTTACCTAGCAGCCGGTCAGTGCTGACAGGTTGATTGATTGATCGCTTGCTTGCTTGCTTGCTTGCTTGCCTTTTGCCTGTCTTTACACAGTCGCTCCAGCAGCCGAGAGATTATCTACCTACCTAGGTAGAGGAGGGGGGTGGTTCTATGGTACTACTTACCTGGGCATGAACAAGAAGGCAGAGAGCGTCGTGAAGTGGGTTTGGTGGTTACGCCTTATCACACACACATTTACATGGGGGGGCCTTCGAAGGGAAAGGGGATGAGCTCAAATCCAGAAGCATTCAGTTCTCTTGTCTGTTGGGTTTGAATTGTATTTCTTAAAATAATGATAAAAGCCCTCTTTCGGTGTAAGAGATTATTTTCTTTCTCGTTTATACGATCGATCTAACATTGTCCAGACTGACTACCCACCTCCCTACCTACCGATTCGACCATGTAGGTATCGTTATTGCGGTGAGCATAATCCGTACGTACATAATATATGCCCATGAGGTAGCACAGGCAATCAAATCAAACCCCGGGTTTTTTTCTCCCATTTACTAGGTAGGTATCCCAAAAAGCCCACTCCTCCCTCCCCCCTCCCGTCATGTCATGGTTTTTCCTCCGCCCCTTGCCTTGGTGGTCCTCCCGTCCACTATGCACGAACTCCCCCATAATATATATCCTTACATTACTGTGTGAACTTGGATATCCCCAGACTTCGCACTGCCGAGCCGGTGAGCAAGAACACATACCTACCTACCTAATCCTATAGCTAGAACCTTGCCGTTGCCATCGCCATCGCCATCGTCATCACCATCGCGAGGTCGTCCAGGACCGAGAGTGGGTGGGACACAAGCCAGTGACTTACTAGGTGAAAACCATGAAGTTCATTGCATTGAAAGATCCCTTGATATAACTATGTCTCCTACGGATCCCATCCGGTTTTCCTTGATGCCCCCTCCGCTCTCATTTTATTGTTGACACGAACATGTTCCTCTCTCTCGTCTCCCTCCTCCCCCCCTGCGTGTGGAATAACCAAAATAAAACAAGTAACCGCGTCCCCTTTTCTGTTACCTTTCCCTTTCTATCCCCCCACTCCCTTCCACAGTTTTCTCAAGCCCATCTCCCGAGCATCTCCTCCGCGCTAAACCTCCGGGCTCCGGCCCCGCCTCCCTGACTCCAGACCCTCCCCGTCCCCGGACCTGCTCTGTTCCCATTGCCAATGACGCTACCGAGGTTGCTATTGCTTCCCATGGCCCGCTCGACCACTGTAGATGCCGAGAGGAGTCAGTAATCAGCCTATCGCTATGCTCGTGGAGTGAACTTTTAGGTATGCAACTCGCGAGAGAGACCATCCGTCTCGTCTCGACTGGGTAGATAGGTAGGTAGGAAAGGGGGCCAGGTAAAATTTCAACACCCGGGTACAGATCCGCAGGTCGCATCGCAAAGGGAAAGTAACCAAGTGTGTTGAGAAGGGTTCATTCGGGTGCACTCACTTGCCCTCGTCTGCGGCGGCGCCGGCGGGGGCGGCACCGCCGCTCCGGGGTAGGGCCGGCCGACGAACCAGCGCTCCACCTCCTCTTCGTCGTCGTCGTCGTCCTCCGCCGCCATCGGGACGCCGAAGTCATGGTTCGCCTCGCAGTCGTGATAGCTACTGTCCAGCCGCTCCCCCTTGCGCAGACGGCCCTCCCTGTGGCGGCGGCGGCGGCGGCGGCGACGCCGATGCTGCTGCTGGCGGTGACGCCGCAGCCGGCGGTGCCGCTTGCCCAGCAGAATCTCTTGCCAGCAGTGCGCGAACGCGCAGATCACGATGGTGCTTACGAGTACAGTTATTACGCCTACGGCGACTTTTAGGAGGGTCAGTGAGGGTTTCGTGGATTAGGGATAAGGAGAAGGGGGGGCGGGTGGGAGGATGTTGTCGAAGGCGCTCCAAGTTTCATTACTGGGATGTATGTACAAGTTATGAGGTGTGAGGAGAGACAGGGAGATGGTGAAGTAAGAAAGGGGGAAAAGAAGGAACCCCGTGATCACTCACCTGCTGTTCCGAAAGCCCGTGGGAAATCAGTCGATACTGACTGTGTATCGGACTGCGCAGTCTCGGGGGGGTCACCGGAGTCTTGGGCGCGGCATGTGACTGGGATGAGAAGAGCAACGATTAAAAGCGAAGGCGAGGAGGTCAAGAGAGGATAGTCTAAAGAGGATACAAGTGGTGTTGATGGTGATAGTGATAGTGACGATGGAGGCATAGTTATCTAAGGTTAGACCACGAGTGAGAAAGGTGCTCCCAGTGAACTCCAGATGCTACAGGTAGTGCGTGATAGTCGGGAAAGGAGAGCTTGCTTACAGAAATCCCCGTACAAACCGCTGGCCTGAATCGGATAGGCGAAGTAGATAGGTGACGGCACAGTTAATCACACGTGAGGACACCAAAACTACCAGTCCACGAGCCTGTCTCCTAGATATCTCACGTAGCTTGACAAGACGAGTACTTAGCCTGGGCAAAGGTAGGACAGGAGGGATGGGAGACGACTCTGTAGCAACCTCGCCAACCTACCTATGTTTATTCCCCCCCTCGACAAGCATCCTTTCCTCCAGACACCTTCAGATACCGGGATCTGCAGCAGGACACGATGAAGAGGGGGAAAACCTAAATGACGAATACGGTGAGGTTTAAAAGATTTGACGGTATGCTTATAAGCTTAATCAAGACGACATCCCTGTGTCAGACGACTAGCAAAGAACGCTGTGCACCAAAAGTCGGCCAAGGATATTAGTAATGTTAGAAACCTACAGTCAGTCAGTCAGCCAGCCAGTCATCCACAATGCCTCACTAGTGAAGATGACGATGTCAGCTTAGTTATTAACTTATTTCTAAGACCATTTATATAAAATAACATGTCCTTTCCAACGTGAAGCCCGTGAATATACCTAGGCCATCGTTTAAAGGCGAAGGCAACATCGAGCACATTCTCTCTGTTTATTAAGAATCTTTGTACGAGAAGAGCCTATCGGTTTTCCGATCATCTCTTTCTTCCCTTTTTTTACTCTGTTTAAATAACCTTTTCTCGTCATAAGTCTAGTTCGAGTAATCTGGGGAAGTAGACGGCCAGTGAATGGGAAAACATAAAAAAAAAAATACGGAAACTCAATCGGGCCCCCTTCCCCTCTAAACCTAGGTAGGCACTTGAACCTTTCTCGCCTTATTACCAGCATCTGGACTTTTATTCGAGCCCGGGGATCCGGGAGAAACACGCCTAGCAGCACGAACTACTACCATGCTTGCATGTACATCGGCTTTATTACGTACACCAGACGAGACGACGTGGATATGTTTATATATGGCTACGTAGGTATGACTTGATCTCGGTCTCGGCCTCAATACCAAGCAATGCCCTCTACAAAGAGAAAGATGTGATAATAAGCAAAGATCGGTTTCCAGCCTTAAAAAATAAATAATAAAATAGCTGTGCTTACCAGGCATTTTAATGGGCAAAGTACCTATACCAAGTTTATAATATAAAACTTCAAGCGCATAACAAGTATATGCACAATTATAAAATACCGTAGTAAATAAATATAAAAAAATAACATCATGAAAAAAAAATTAATTATTTTTTTTTATAGGAGGCCCACCTCTGACCCGAGGGACCTATGGTCCCCCCCTCCCGTGTTCCTAGATATAGACAGGGCCGAAGCCCCCAAGTATCCGGGCGGCGGGACGCGCCCGCCGCCCTTCTATATGGCAGTTTTATATGGCAGTAATATATGGCAGATGATAGATTTCAAAATTAGATCTCTTGTCGTGCTCGGGGGCGGGGTTGAACCCGCGTCCTCCCCGAGCGGCTTGGTACTGGTACTTTACTCCCCCCACCCCGGGATAGGGGAGGGGAGGGGGGGGCATTTCCCAATACTAACTGCGCCAGCTGGCGCTGCCCACTTGGGCGAAAGAATCCCGTTCTATTGGGTCTTATGTAGGTACCTACGGTGCGTAGGGGAAACAAAGAGGGAGGGGGGCGAGGTTTTGCCGGTTGCTGCGGGTAACGACCGGTGGTGTTTGTGGCGGGAAGCAGAAAGGGGGGGCTGGGCGTTGCCCCGGTGTCCTGGGAGGTGTTTGTGTCGACGACGGACAAAGAAACTGGTCTTAGGGGAGCCCAATACAATGTCGACACAGAAACCCCCAATCTGGATACGCAGATGCGGACGTGGGAGGGAAAGGGATGATGACTGAAAGCGTGAGTATGAGGGAGCGGAGGGGACTGACAGCTCGCAGCGACTACATCGTAATGAACATATACTTGCTTACACAGATAGTAAGAGAATAAGAGGATCATAACTTTACTTAGCATTCCTATAGATTATCTCTCTAGCTCTGTGTCCTCTACTGGGAAGGGGCTGGCTAATGTAGAATCACATACCGAGCCTACTAACCCTGCAGCACATTATTTATACAAACGTAAGTAACAGAGCAAATATTGATCGCATATACATAGTTCACAACATAGCATAGTACACAAACGTCGTACACATAGAATCGAATCAGGATTACCACTACACACTTATTGTATCTTCTACCTTCACCCTCACTCCTTCCTCTTCAACACACCTCATTATTACATCGACCTCGAAACCACCAGCATTAGGGTATTCTCCAACGCCCCTCCTTCTCTCCCCTCTGCCATCGAGAAGTAGAAAACATGATTAAGAGATGAAGGGTATCAAACAACAATAACAAAACGAGGGTATATAATTCCTTCCTTCCTCCCTTCCCCCCCTTTTGACCGAAGAATTCCGTGAAACCCTTCCATCATCCATCCACATCATCATTATCATCACAACCATGCGTAAACGAGCGAAAATCGACCCCCTAAGGTTCCACCAAAAAAGGGGGGCTACCAGGCCGAAGCATTGAGTCGAATCTATCGAGCGAACGAGCGGTATGTTTTTCATAGTATCATTAGTGGCTCAAGGGGAAAAAAAGATAGGAGTTGTTTTTCTAGGGTCATGGATGGGAGCTTGTTGTTTCCGGTGCTTTAGGAGATATATACGTTGACGAAAAAAGGGGCGGATCCCTACGCCCCCGAGCGAGGATTCCCTATTAATTAAACCCCCAAGGCATTGCAACGGTCTAGCCGTCAGGGAGAAACAGAGACAGGCAACAGCCAGCTAGCTGGTTGAAACGCTAAACCTACAGTCACGCGGCCTGCTCACCCGTGACGGCAGCGTTCGAGGGAGTGGCAGCGGCCTTCTCGGGGAACTCTCCAGTGTGGTGGACGCGGCCGTACCTAGTGAAAGCTGTGGCGTTGTTAGAAAAAGGAGAAAGTACTATATATATCAACGTTAGGACAGCGGTAACTTACCTAGGTTAAGCTGGCCGTAGTCCCATCGCCGAGAGAGGAAAAGGAAGGCGAACGAGAGGACGGGAACGGTCAGGACATCCAGGATGCCGAAGAAGATGTAGCCGGGGGTGACGCCGATGCGGTTGCCGCCGTCGGTGAGACCGAAGGCGATCGGGTACAGGAGCCAGAGGAGGTTGAGCCAGCCGGACAGGAGGGTGTGGTCCCCGGCGACGCCCACGCGCTTCGCGGCGGTGGAGCCGGTGACGAGGGTGTTGAACGCGAGGAGTACCCAGGCGATCGTGCCGAACGCGTAGAAACCCCACTTGTAGTTAGTTGTGGTGAATGCGGAGATGAGGTAAGAGACGACCCTGTGATCGGTTAGTCCACGTCCTCTTCCCAAGGCTACCCATTTGGGCATAGGTGGATGGATGGATGGATGGTTGTTTGGACGGCATAGTCATCTCTAGGTTTTCCCACTTACCATGTCCACGACAGGGTGACGTTGTAGAAGATAGTAGCCCACGAGACACCGCTGAGAAGGCCGAGGGCGATGCTCAAGACTGGGAAGCTGACAACCCAGTTAATGTACTTGGCATAGAAGATTTGTCGAGTCAACTCGAAGGCCGGCGACGAGTTCACTTGGTAGATGAGCACGTAGCCAAGGTCGGAAGCCTGGGCGTAGTACGCGATAGAGCCGACGAGAAGCGCAATGGTGAAGAGATAGTGGAAGATCTTCTCGCCAGACCGCGCGACGAAGCTGGTGGCGAAGAAGGTGATGAAAGAGACAACATAGATGGCGGTTACTGCCCACAACCAATTGCTACCGTTGACCGATAGCTGTTCGTCACCACTCGGCGGGTTGATAGTCAACGCATCGTTCGTACGACCTAGTAAGATGGCCATTGTAATTATTTTGTGGAAGACGCTTCACGTTACTTCGATGATAATAAGTCCAAAGTCTGCCTTAAGCCTGCTCGAGGAGGAGGAGGAGTAGTAGTAGATGCCCGTTATTCCCTGGGTGTGATGCTTCAGCTGAGAGGGTGGTGGGGGGAAGAGACCCCTTTATATGAAGGAACTTGCCTCCTCCTCTTCACACAACAGCTGCGAGATAGACTCCACGGTTCGATCTAATACGTCCCAAGATTTCCCATCGCGCAACTCGGCGCGCGATGACGATTAGACCTAGTCCGTTAGAAGCTGTCCTTTAGAGCCGAGATGCCCGAGGAACGTCTCTCGTTCGACTATTGACTGTGACCCCCTAGCCTGGCCATTATCGAAACGCCATGATGATAAATCACACACAACTACTGCATCTATAATATCAAACGAGCCAGTAAGCTTTCCGCAGCTCCGCTCGGGGTCCAAAAAAAGCACGAGACGGGCGTGAGTCAACTTCCATAGCCAGGGTTGGCCTAGAGAGTCCGGATGGGGATACAACATGAGGTCTGTAACACTTTTACTCCTTACATCAACCTGGTCACGACATCCTCCAACCTTAATGCGGAGAGGGTATAGTATGAAAGTCTGAATTCACCTACACCAGTGCAAGGGTCTCAGAATGTCACATCAACCGGAGGCGGTATTGCTACTTGCATATAGGTACCTACTTAGGTATACCTGAAGAGGTGGCAAGGTACAGTAACTGGCAGTACCCCTTTTTTATGAATAGTCGGACGAGTGAATATACCAGGCACTAGCCAAGCACACAACTACCTTTTAACTCCCCGGTAGTTTCTCACATGGATGAACCGGGGGTTAGGGAGAGTTTTTTTTTTCTTTTCCAACTAGTGTGGAAATATCCAGACGAAACGGATAGAATGGATGCAGTAATCCTAAAGGAACAACCAACGCTGGTTGGCATGGGGATGTATAAGCGGACTCGAGGCTATAGTATAAAAATGTGACAAATCCGATCCGGTCACACGGCAGGTTCGGGAATGGCCAAGGCTACATCTACCTGGTGCTAGGTATTCTTACTCGCGACTGGGGACTGTAAACTAGCAGGCATTTTTGTTGCTTAAAGCCCGCTCACCTCCGATGAAGGAGGGCATCGTTGGTGATGCGATCGATGATTCTGTGGGGTTCTATATGTAGTGTGTATATGTAGGTGAAGGAGCAAATAGTCCTAGATCTGCGATGAAACCCCAACGAAGAGGAGGTCAGTCTGTCTATTATTTGCCGTCAACTTGACGAATGAGGTCTTGCATGGAAAATATTGACCGAAGAACTGGCTGATGGGCAATACTCATGATAACAATGTAACCAGGTAACTATCGTCGTCTAGCAATCTTCAATCAGTTTTTTAGAACTGTCTTGGCAACTTGGCCTTGAGTTATGTATAATATGAGGGAGGGAGAGAGAGAGAGAGAGAGAGAGAGAGAGAGAGAGAGAGAGATGGTGTACCTGTTTAATCTAACCAAGATCGATCTAGTGTACCCTTCCCTCTCCCCCCTTCAGAGCTTCCTACGGTAACGGGAGCTGGATGTCGAGAGTGGGGATGCGGCCACCGGGAGCCTCAAAGCTCCCTGGTCTGCTTTGCTTGGTACGCCGGCAATTGGGGAATGCGAAATGGGATCCCAACGTGGCGCCATATGCAGTACTGTTCTTGGCAAGTCGATCTGCGCTGCGGGAACGTCACGCCACCATTCAAAGTTTGTCTAGCCGGTCGACCCCGAGGTCGCGATCGTGAGATCTCGACGGATGAGATGGAACACTTTTCTTTTCTTTTCTTTTCTCTTTCTCAACAACCTCCGGATGCTTCGGTCGTCATGAGATGATTACAATTCATCAAGGGTCTCATTTTTTTTCATTGAAATTTATTAGTAGATGAGACGAAGGATGATGGTATCATGGTTGGATTTCAGATTTCAGATTTTACTTACATAATTCAAGTTTCATGATGGTCGTCCACTTACATGGTTTTGGAATAGAAATGGTACCTTGAGTATCATCTACTTTTACTGTTGCATTCATCCCTAATAAAAATAAATATGAACAATTTCGTCACAATAGGCCCAGAAGGCTACCTGGGGATCAATTGTAGGTAAGTTAGTTGGATGGAAGCAGACACTGAAGAGGTTGTATTCGGAAAGCCGCGGAGGTAGGCTACAAGGTTGTAAAACTGCCTACTATTGAATATGAGGTCAGACCAGAACTCTAAAAAAAAAATAGAGAATGGGTAAGTCAGTACTTAACTAGTACTACTAGTACCTACCCATTGATGTAGCCTAGCTGAGTTAGCTTCATAACCTTATTAGGTAGCTAGGTTAGCTAGCTGCAACTGTAGCAGACACGCTCCTGGTCCAATTCTCTATGTAATTCGTCCGTTCTGCCATTGCAACCTCTACTGTCGCCTCTCGAAATATTGATGTATACGTACACTACTACATCGTAAACTACTACTTATTTGTGACTCTTTTTCTTTTCTTCTCTGCAACCCTTTTTTTCACCGGGCGTAGAATCTTCCTTACCTTTCTACAGCCACCACATATTGGGTACCTATTACCACCACCACCCGTATAATCCGTACCCTAATCGGATAAGCACCTTTCAATACAACAGCCTGACAATACAATAACACCATCATCTTCTTCTAGACTCTTCGTCTCTCGTATGCTTTCACCCTTCCCGCAAGTGGATATGGCGCATGGATATAAGCGAACTGGTTTCTTAACCCCGCGGTCCATGACATTCTTTTAACTACTAGGTATGTAATAGGTAGGCATTTCTTGCCGATGTAGTGAGGCCTTTGAACAGGGATCAAAAGGGGGAAGGGGGGAAGAGAGACCAAGACCAGGAGGATTCTTGATACACATGGTTCTATTCTGGGCCCATGAGTCGGCTCACGACCGGGCTTATTGTACTTTTCGTCTTAAAATACTTTTCCAAAACGATACTACTAACTTAGTAGTATCCCCACCACGGCCACTGCGTCATAGTCAACACACACCGAATGCTTGCAGGTGTTTGCCGCCAACTCAACTCCTATAACCGCCCCGAGCATCCCATTCACGGTAGCCTCGTAGAAAAGATAGTACATAGTACACAGACTCATCTTTACACAACGCCTTTGCGCCAATCATGCCTCTGCTTTTCCCCTGTAACGTGCATGCATGCTAAAAATTCCCAATGCGTTAAAGCTGCCCCGCGTCCATCCATCCGTTTATTCATTACTATAGTGTCGTGCGGCAATTACTCGTCCTAGACTGATAACTGATATATGACTTCCAAAACATCACCAATACTTTCGTCCATACCAGTCACTAGTGACCATGCTTCATTTGCCACAACGCAGATTTGGCCCTCTCGCGCACGTCTAGTTCATCGTCGCTCTGGCCAAGCGCTTCCAACTTGGATAGGAAACCAAGTTTCCTAAGCTCGACAGCCCGTTGTGAGCAGCCGGGAGCATCGGTGATATCATCCTGCCAAGTCAGGTTGTTGATGAGGTGACAAAGGGCCACTCGCACCTCTCTATCCTGACTATTGAAAAGCTTAGCTAATTGTATAAGCAATTCGGTCTGTGCAATCACGAGTTGCCGGTGCCTTGGAATACTGGCAGCGATATGTACCAGTGTATAGATAACCGACTCGATGATCTTAGCTTGTGGAGGGAGCACTCGCGCCTCACTACCCAGAGCGTTGCGTCGGCTATAAGGTTGCAAGACTCTAACTCTTAGTTTGGAGGCTAATATCCTGAACAGCTCGTCTTGTCCCATGGCGCTGAATAGGTAATCAATCATTTCCGATGTGTCATTTGCTGTATCAGGGCCGTTGGATGAATGGGCTCCACATATTAGGTTTCTAATGAACCCGAGGCCTTGTTCCTGGATCGCCAAGTCATCGTGCCTGGCCTTTCGGATAGGGTTGAGTTCTGCCTCCCGAAGGGCTGAGAGGCGCTCCTCCGCAAGTTGAAAAATCCGGCTGTCTGTTTGAGCTCGAGGGGTATGGGGCGTCCTGTAGAAGGAAGAGGAAAGCCAATTTCGACTCTGATCATCTCCGATGCCCATATCCATGTCCTCGTCCATGTCATCCAAAGCATGGACTGCTGACCTTTCATTTCTTGTCTTATCTAAGGACATGGCATCGTCTTCTATGTCGTCACGAATCAACTTAACCAACCACCCGGAATTCAATTCCTCGACACATCTCTTTTTCAGGTCGATATTAGCAAAATCAACTAGATGTTTCAAAGCCCACAAGGCATTTAGCCTTAGAGACGAGTTGACGGATTTTGCATGTTCGCAAAGGACCTTCATTATACCAGCTTCGACAAGTGACTATGAGACGAGTTAGCAGGAATGCGATATGGGAACTGATAATGATCATGTTTCTGCTTACCTCTCTCATTGGACTAAAGTCCGGGACAAGATTGATCATGGAGGCGGTAGCAGCGACTTGAACGTCAACATCGGGATGTCGAAGTAGTTGGAATAAAGGTTCCGAAACTACATGATCAACTAATGTGGTTCGAAGAATATTGACAGACCGAGACAGCATCCGGATAGTATAACAGGCTGCAATGATAACCGTAATAGGATTGCGACCAATTTCTGATAGGGAACTGTCGTTAGGAGGGCTACCAGGTCCGGCATCTGACTTGACTCGGTCTTTGGGCTGTTTAGGCTTCCCAGGTAGCTCAGACAAGGACTCAACAACATATGGGACTATATCCTCGTCGATTATCTCCTTCCGATATTCTTCTTTGGTAGTTGCTAGCGCACCAATGGCCTTCAGTGTGTTCTCTCTCACCCTTATGCGATGAACTAGTTGACGATGCTGTCCGGGCTCGCCTAGTTGGCGTTCTGGTGGGAGATCCCCCATCAAATCCAGAGCTACATCTTGTGGAGACCAAGGACGCAGTTCTGCAGCAGGGGGTGGCGCATCATAACTAACCTTGAGAAGCTTGGAAAGCGTCTCAACCGCATCACAGTCAAACGCAGCCTTTTGTAGAGGTTCGCTGTCAGTAATAAGGCGAGCCAATACTGCGGGTATCTCCTCAATAAGCTTAAGCCTCGAGGAGGTTTCGGAGCTTATGTTTCTGTAGTCAACATCTTTTGTCTTCGATTCGAGATCCCTGAGCATACTCAGAAGGATTGGCACGACCAGAAGGCTTAAAGTAGACTCCCTGGCCTTATAAGAAAAACCAGCTTTAAAAAGAGAGGTCAATACCGAGGCAGCCATTACTATTTCGTTGCTATTCCGAGTTCTGACCAAGTTGATTAGCCATGGTATCAGTGGGCTTTCCGCATCCTCCTTTTCGCTCTTGTTGTTAGAGGCGATTATCTCTTCAGGCGAAGTCCACGATACTTGGCTAGTCTGGAGCTTAGAAGAGGGTCGGCCATTGAGACTTGGATCGTCTTTTGAAGATGATGTGCCTAATGGGGGAAATGATGTATGGGGTGTTTGGCTGCGTGGTTGGGAGGAGATATCGGGGAGCAGCAGGTCCATAAACTCGAACTCCTTCTGCTTTGTAGGCTTTAAGCCAGGTAGGGCGAGAGATCCAGGGGGCGTCCTCGAATAGCTGTCTAGGTCAAAATCTATGTTGGGAAATATTGCCAAAATCGAGGGCGAGTACAACAGTTTGCATGCTCTGAAGGGCGAATCGGTTATGATAGTAGCAATTGCACCCAACACATCGCCCAGGCCAGCGGTAGAAATCGCAGGCTCTGGTATGTAATCGGCCAAGCCCTCAGCACGGCCAAGAACCTCAGCTCTTGGAAGCACCTGTCCCTCGGCTACAGCAAAACTCGCCAACCTCGTAGCAAGCGCATCCAATATGCCTGCGTTTACAAGTGCTGTCTGGTGGCGTTCTTCCCGGCAGAGACTCTGAATTAAATGTGCTACAATGGATACCTGGGCTTCACTATCGCGGGTAGACTTTTGCTGGGTCAATATCTGCGAGAGCGACTCTAGACGATTATTGGCGAAAATAGCATCGGCGAGGGAGCTTGCGTTGATCGGTGAGGTTGGTGCCGCAAAAGCCGCAGCGTCGGCGATATCCCGTATGACTCGGAGGGCAGCCAGCACAATGTCGGGATGTTCGTTCTGGAGACAGGAGCTGCTCAGGACAGCAGGTAAGACGCCGGATGCGTGCAGTGGTTGAAGAAAGGTAGGACCGGCTACATAGCGAGCAACGTTAATATCATGGCGAGGTTGCGACAGACAAGGGGCAGGGTCTTCATACCACTCGCAAAGCTCGCAAGGAGTTGAAGAGCTTGTAACTTGGCAGTATCCTCATCTGTCAAGGCGGGTAGAGTCAAGAAGCGCCGGGGCGTCTCTTTTCCATTCATGGCGAAGTCTCCAGCGGCTACGATGCCCACGATAGGGGTCAGGATGCCCTGTCGAACCCATTGTTCCTTTTTCTGGACGTGACCGATCACGTCGTTCTTCAGGTACCGGAGCGCAGAGATTCGGTCGGTGGTATTTGCTGCGAGCTGGGCTAACAATGATCGCGAATCCAGCTCCATTCCGGGCGGGTTGCGGTAGTCGTTGGGCATTATGCTAGAGGGAGGCGAAATCTAAGCATCTGTTGTTTAGAGTGTCGATGTCGCCGCGGGAAGAGAGCGTGTGTAGGATAGAATATGTAGATTAGAAGGCAAAGGCAAAGGCGAATGCGGGTTGGTAAGTAAAAGTCACACGTGAGAGTGTGAGAGTCTGGAAATGTCAAGTGTACCAGTTACTTGTATTGTAAAGTCTACTGCTATGTAATGTATGTATAGTATGTACATGCCTTTGCCTTGCATACACTAGGTAGGTACCAAGTCAAGCAACCTTGAGTCCAGCATTTTGAGTTGCCTGGTCCGTGCGTGTGTTCTTTCAACAACACAACTAACCTTAAAATACCTACCTAGGTATTAGGTAAACCATCTAGGTTAGGTATGTACTTTCTAAGCGGCTACCTCCATTAGGCAACAAATCCTTTTTGACCATTTAAGATGCAAACACTTACTAGGTACCTAGGTTTTATATATGTGTATTACCTAGGAGGCCGAAGTAAGAAAGAAAGGCGATGATTTAGTGTAAGATGTACTAGATTACCTAGTGTCTTTTGCGTGTAGTGACATACATGACTAGGCACACTTCATTTTCTATTGTCTGTCCACTTAAAGGAATTAGATCGTACAACTCTAACCTAGGTAGGTATACTTAATAATTCGGAATCCAAGCCCGGATTACAAGAGCTAACTATTACCTGAGGAGGTATGGATTATATGCTGTGTTCTCTAAATATCCTCAATCTTTTTTCTTTCTCCAAGAATATATGAGAATGAAAACATCGTAAATTCCTCATCTGATACATAGTAACCTAGGATATATTTTCATCTGGAATAAAACATTGAAACGTCCAAGACCGAAATGATGAGACAATGACATAAGACGAAGGCAGGGGCTATAGAGAAAGGCTAGGGGCTGCCCCTCCCCCTCACATATGCTGGTACCTACATAGGTAGTTGCCAGTGTGGACTTAAGGAAACCAAACGGCTTCAACTAAGTTGCCATCAGAGAGGACTTTCTCTATTATTAGCCAGCCCGTTCGGTTTAATAACTTCAAACGAGGTACACAGTACCTATTATAACTCCGCGTACTACCTAACCATGCATCACAGACTAGATCTACCGGAGGGCATACCAGACCTGTCTACATAAGGTACAAGAGATTTGAGAGATAGTGAACCAAGATATGGCAGTATTTGGTATGATACTAGCATTTAGGTAACCTCTCTGTATAGAAAGGAAGAACGTTGACACAAACTGCTAGTCTTCAACAAAACTTCATGTTACACATACACTACATATAGCCCACTAGATAATCAGATGGTTCTAGGTTATCTAGTTCGGTGTAGGCGACGTACCTAACCTTAGGTAAAGGTCTCTACCTACATAGGTAGTCCAAGTCACCAAATCCCCACCCACTATCGGGAGCAATGACCAAATTGAACCAAAAATTGGGAGAACTTAAACCTTCCAAAGATTTGGGGCTGACGAATTCACTTTCAGAGGTTGATCACGCTTAGACCGGCAACTTCGAACCCACCTTTTAGAGGGCGAGGACGATAGAAGGATAGAACGACAGGACGATAGCATCGTCAATTACATAATAGTCAAGTCACTCCAGTGTCAGAAAAAAATTACAGGCCTTCTTATCTCACCTACTTTACTTCTTTCTGAACATTGCCGGGCTCCTCCAACCACTAGTGTCCGCTTTCCTACGAAAACACCCACATCACCAGTTTTTATGTGACCCTACCGGCGACAACCACGTGCCGATTTCTCTCTATCTACTGCGCTACGCCCAAGACACTATGATTAGGATGCCTGGGAGACAATGTTGACCTCGTCTCCAATTGCGCCACGAGCGACGAGCGCATCACCTCGCACATTCCACTACGCACCCTCCTCCCGTTCCCCACACGTCTCTCCTAAGATAGCGGCTTTGCCGCGCCGCCACTCGAAGCACTCGCTCTCCCACCCGTCCCCCTCGTCGCCGTCGCAGTCCAAACCGAAACAATATGTTGGAGTCGATGCAGGTACGCAGTACTCACCGATGGAGCCCTTCGACCCCACGGTGCCTCTGCGAGGAGTTTCCGCCTCTACTTCCACAGCGACGGTAGCGCCCTCGAACCCCCAGTCTGTCGTCCCAGCACCGCCGCCCGAACCCCAATTGTCGCCCATCGGGCCAGATAAGCCCGCAGCCAACCCTCTTTCGCCCAACAAGAGGCGCAAGTCGCAAGACCCCGTGGACCCTGAAGCCTCTGTCTCTTCCTTGGCTGTGGCCGCGAGCCAGCAGAGTTCTCCCAAACGGGCGAGGCCTAACCAGACTCCTCCAAAGGAATTGCCTCTCCGATATGAGCTGTGCGATGTGGAAGATATGGTGGTGCTCATCGCCAACATGCTCGGCGAGCTGATCGAGACCAACGACACGCTAGCTATGAAGAGCGGAAACCTCACCAGATTCCATTCTAGGTACGGTAGTAGTAGTAGACTCCTTAGCAAAGCAGAGACATTAACCTTTCACACAGGACGGCGCCGGGCATTTCAGTCTTGGACTATCTCCAGCGGCTAGCCAAACATGCCACCCTGACCCCTCCCCTTCTACTTTCCATGGTATATTATATCGACCGATTGTGTGCTTTATACCCCGACTTTACCATTAATACCCTTACTGTACATCGATTCCTGATCACCGCGGCGACGGTGGCCGGGAAGGGCCTGTCTGATTCTTTCTGGAATAATTCGTACTACGCACGAGTGGGAGGTGTGAAGGTGGCAGAACTGAAGCTTCTAGAACTCGAGTTTCTATATCGAGTGGATTGGAAGATAGTGCCAAACCCGGAAGTACTAGTGGCATACTACAAGGGTCTAGTTGACCGATGTGCTGGATATACCCTGCAAGAGGAGCAGGTAAGCTCTCTCGAAGACGAGGACGAGACTGACGAGATTGACGACGATGATGACGAGGAGAGTGAGGAAGCCGAGAAAGCGGGCAGTGGTGAGGATGACACGGAAACGGCGAACTGAAGAGCAGTGAATGCATGAAATCAAACCTCGTACTATGATGAATGAGTTTCTTGGAGTTTCCGGTATAGGCATGGGGAACATTGGGAGGATAACATCAGTCGGTTGGTTAATGGCGAAATTCATATCAAATGCAGGTTTTATGCCGGTTCCTAGGGTTGGCTCTTAAGCATGTTTGCCGTGGTGATGTTCCAAGTCCGTCTTGACAATAAAATTCAAGACAGGGCGGGGAGGAATGTGGAGGTATCGTATTATCATGTAAACACATGCGATATATCAAGCATCGGATGGCAGGGGAACAAGAAGAAGAAAACGAGTATACCTACTAGGTTATCTATGTAGGTACCTACGATTAATGCAATCCTTAAAATTAAACACACATATAGGTACTTCAAACATAGTAGGTATTCAGCCAAGTGTGTAGATCATTGAGGCTCAACCAGCCCTGTTTTAGCTTGTTAGTACCGTAAGTACCTACCTAACTTAGAGCTGACCTCCAGCTGCCTGGCTTACCTAGCAGCTTATAAGGTAGGCCGTCGGCAACTAAATGCACTGAAAGACCGATCGCTGGCTGTGACGCCCAGGCGCTGCCGCCCAAACGTCAATCAAGGATCGGCTTCCAATAAACCTGAGTCGCATCAACAACACCACCTGGAACTCCTGAACCAACCTGTCTCTCCAAATCAGCCTGATCTTTCCACACTAGGCTATACAAAACCCCCAGAGAAGCAGGAATAGGGCATTGAAGCAGCTCTGTTCTGTTCCATCATATCCCATCTTATTTTAATCTCTATTGTCTGTCTGATGCTGGCTTCATGAAGCTCACTACCCTGTTCCCTGGCCTGGTGGCCCTCTCCTTGGCCAGCCTGGCCAGTGCCGATGGTCAGACGGCCGCCATCTACATCCAAACTGTGACACAATCGCCCTCGGCACCTGCTCCCCTAGCAGAGATTCACTACGACCTTGCTGCCGCAGCAGAAGCTGAAGTCGTCTCATATGAAGCTCCCGAGCTGCCGGAAGACGCGAAGCTGGTACGCATCGGGGTCTACAACCCCTCAGCGAAGAAATGGGAGTCGTCAACCTCGGTTGCATCGGTAGAGAACTTCAGCAAGGGCTACTCGCCCATGGTCATCCTGTCGGTTGACCAGAAAGGCGCCGTCGTCGGTGCTGCGCTGCGAGGCGTCGGTATCGATGCCGGACAGACCCGCGATTTCGGCCCCCAGGCCTTGGTTCTAACGACGCAGCCGGGCAAGCAGCCGGACCTCAACAAGCCCGTGGTCCTCTCGCCGGAGGGGAAGACGGTTGTGCCGGAGGAGAAGACATTCCTACAGAAGTATGTCCTAGCTCACCGATTCCCGCCCATGACAGCGTTTTCGACTAACGCATCACAGGTACTGGTGGTTAATTGGCATCGTTGTCCTCATGACGATGACTGGTGGAGGAGGCGATGGCAAATGATAGACTGTGAATATCCCTTCAATTATCACTATAATTTTTTCAACGATGCCCTTTTCTTTTATGCTACCTATCTCGCGTGTCTTCCTTCGGTGCTCATTTTCCCATGTCCATCAACTCTCGTTCTAAAGCTATCGGTTCTCTTGACTGGCTTGCCTGCTTGAAGCTGATAATGGCTATCACGCAAGTAAACTACCAAGGTTAGGCTACGTACTACCTACTTATGTTCCAATTATCCAAGCGGGTTTTGTCATCAATTGGAGACACATGGTTAATTCTACCTACTACCCCTGACTGCAAGGCTCTGCTGGCAGCATTTCGTTGAAAGCTGGGTTAGACACGTACTCTTAGCTGCCTTCCTACCTTCTAAGCAGCAGTGTTCCCTTGCTATACCTAGGTACTTTAGGTACGTGCTAGGTATGTAGGTCTCACCTGGATTGCCAGTTATTAAGCATCTGGCCCGGGCTTCACCGTCTAGGAAAGGCGGTCAGAAATTGGACTGGCAGAATTTGCAACATTAATCCTGAAGAAGGCTTAGTGTGGTTGCTAGTAACTCGGTCGACAGCACCTGCAGCTACAATCACGCCAATAAACACACGTGCAGCTACCTTTCCCCAGGCTCTTCATACCTTTCTAACTTTCCACCTACAACCAATTGCGATTTTCTTGTGACTTCGAACACACCGCCGACACAAGACACGATCACTTCCTTCCCTCACCTTACCACTGCTCATACTCTCGTACCAACAAAGACGAAACAACCCACAAACAATCCATCATGACTACTGAGAACGGCACCACACTGCCCCAGGACCCCACCAAGGTCACTGATGAGCAGCAGGCCACCGAAGCCAAGGGCAAGGGTAAAGCCGTCGCAACTGAGGTGCCTGCCGATCAGCAGATGGAAGAAGACGACGATGACGACGATGATGATGATGACGAAGAGGTAAGTGTGGCACCCACACGGCACCAGCAACCAGGTTTTCACAGATACTAACTTTCTCTTTCTTCCTAGGGTGACGGTAAGCAAGCTCTCAACAAGACGATAGCACAATACCACCCCCCAAGAAGACACTAACACACCAATGCTACAGGCGAAGACGAGCCTGATGATGGCATGGACGAGATTGATATGAACAATATTGTCGAGGGGGGCCGCCGTACTCGAGGGCGTGTTATCGACTGGGCCAAGGCTGCAGAGGAGAACCCTGCCGCCGACGAGGACGACGACGACGAGGATGAATTCCAGCCGGAGGGCGAGAATGACGACGATAAGATGGATGAGGACTAAGTTGATAAATCTGCTGCTTGAGTGCGCCACCGTGTCTTGTGGCATGGCGGCCGCCTAGTTGGATTCGAGCTGGCTCATTCGTCACGATTCTACGACATTCTTCTATAATGTTTGACGGACCCATCTCTTTCTCTACTCTCAGCATTAGATAGACGATGGAGGAGTCTACGTTCTGGACATCACGTTGCGACAGCAGATATCGTCGCCGCAATGGGCCGGCATCTTTTGGTGCGGCTTCTTGCTACCAGTTGAGTCCCGGCCTCACGACTACAAATGTTATTTATACAGGGAAATGAAAAATACGGGGGTACAGGAGTACAATTCTTTTTTTCTTTTGCATTTTCTCTCAACGTGATGTCGACGTTCTTCATACATGCTTTCGCTGCGATGCCAAAAGTAAACAATACCTATCTAGTATGTAGTACACAACACACTGTCTGCCATATAGGTAGTGTAACCTAACCTTAGGTAGTTCCAATGGTCGCTAGTTTTGTCTAACAACAAACTCCACTCAGCAACCTAGGAAGGTACCTATTGATGTACCTAGCCTAAGTATCCTGTCCAGAGTCAACATCAATGATATCCACAATAATAATCATGGCTCAGACGCCATTATAAAGTGACTATTTCGAAATATCAATTAAAGAGTAATACCTACCTACTTAATTGTCGTATTAGGTATCTCATGAACAACAATTGCTGTAACTACCAGACATAAGTATCTAACACTATGGGCCAGATACCTAACTTACTATAAATTCTAAGGTTACGAATCCACACAGTGCTGGAACTGGGGTTATTCTGCCTCCCTGGCTTAGGAGGGGCGGAAACAAGGCACGGCATCTTATAGGTCTATGTATGTTCAAAATGTCCAGCAAGCTAGCCTGCCACGTAGATCTGCATTGATGGGGAGTAGGTAGTACCTAGTTGTCAGTTAGCCACTTCAGTGACACAAATGGGGAGTTTCCTTACCTATGGAAAACTTTTTGGGGGGAGGGGAGGGGAGTTGCCGTCTACTGGTGGCTATACAACTCTTCTAACCTGCCTAGTACCTAGCTTTATGTATGTAGGTACTTAGTTGGTCGGCAAGAAGTTGGGCATGTGTGTATTTCAATATCAATGTACCTAGGTATTACCTACACTAGAGGATCAAGCTTCAATGGCCGGAACGGAACGTTTAAGTGTTGTTGGGAGTAATAAGCATAGATGCATGCATACATAAGTACTTAGTATGTGGTGTCGGTAAGTATATATTATCTGCCCTGCTTTGAACTGCCTGCCAGTTTACCTTTACCTATCTACACACCCATCTACCCTAGAAGGTACCTACCTACGTAGAACGCCTCTTTTCGGCCGAACCAACCCAGTTCTTGGAAGATAAGAAGAGAAGACATGATGGATCAAGATTTCGTGCGGTCAAGGTACCAGCCAGCCAGCCAGCGAACACGCCGTCGGGTTCCTAATCAATCGGCTTGCTTCTTCTCGGGTTCACCCTCTGCTAGAGAGAGAGAGAGAGAGAGAGAGAGAATTAGTTGCCTCGATGATGTATGATACGCTAGGTAGTGCGTCTAGAAAAGCACGTCAGGTCGAGACACCGAGGCCTACCGTCATACTCCTTGTCTCTTCGCCGGCGGTGCTGTGGTCAAGGTTGCCCGACCAGAGCATAAAAGGGGAATAGGAATAAAGTAACCTTAGGGGATCCGGGTTCTATGCTAGGTATTATATAATCTGTGTAATAAATATCTTTCCTTCATACCAGCTCCATCAAATACCTACCAGTCGCGCGAGGGACTGTGGTCGTCGATAGATACCTACCTACCTATCTAGTACATAGTAGGTACGCCTTTTTCTTCCGACAGCTTAATAGTGCATAGACAGTGGTCTACATAGCATCGTGTAGCTAATTAGTGTAGATGGCTGGAAGAATCGTAGGGTGAAGATAGAGAGGAAGCGTCAAGAATAAAGAAAAGGGTAGTCGGACAGGCGTTAACAGTCTTAGACTATACAGGAGACAGGTACGTAGTAGGTATGCAAGGTAGGAAGATATATGAAAAAAAAAAAAAAAAGAATCAATCATATCCTCTTGACTAATAGGGGGGATTCCTACCTACAGACCTACATACTACTATTTCCGGTAGGCATATGAGGGCGATTGGCCAATCGGGACGAGGTAGCCGAGAGATGATCGTCACAGGGGGAATGGTGCGGCTTCTTACTGCCATCCATATAGGTAGGTATATCGATATTGATGTACACTACTAGTTGTACCCTGAGTACCAGATGTAGGTTAATTCTCGCAAGTCCTAGGTAATAAGATAGGAACTTGGTTACTCGGGCGTGCTAATTCTGTAACCAACTAAACGAAGGTCAGAGAATTCTTCGATGAAGTACATCCATAGAGACAATCTATGTTCGTATCAATGTATGCCGTTATAAATAGGAACGCGCAGACTCCTCGTAAGTTACCTAACCTAGGTTACCTCCTTAGTACTTGGTCAATTTTTGGTAAGGCTGGGCTGATGATGGTTTTACTCTTTGCTATAAAAATGACTTGTAGCGTTCCGGCAAGGTGAGTAAGTAGTGGCTTGATTACATTATTGAAAGAACTTCAGCGCATACTTTATGTATGTCAATAAGGATTCAACCCCACACCCCCTTTTCCGAGAAGAAATATAAACTCTACATTAGTATCCGTCTTTTCTTTTGAAATGTTTCTGATAATATCCTTCAGATTACACTCATCTCACCTTCTAGGGGCGCTGCTACTATAAGCAGCTCCGCCCCTTCATCCAACGTATACTACCCTCCGATGACCATCTCCTTCAAGTTCTTTAGAACTTGAAGGTCTGCCCCTAACCCTTGGTATAGTCTACTACACGTAGCAGTGAGGAATAGTCAGATGGGGAGTCTTTTCGAGACTTATCTAACAATGGGTAGGTAGGTATTATAGGTGCCGAGGGGTTGGTGTTCTCACATCGTGCTACGTGCCTGATGGACTGGTGAGAACACATATACAGCCCAGTACCCGAGAAGGAAAGGGGCAAGCTTGGAGTGGGATTTTATCGAGAAGAGGGTGGGTGATCATACTGGCCTGCTGGACGGAACGAATACGACCACGTCTTACACTCGACTTCTTTTCTTTTTCGTAAATTGCAGCACACAATTTGTTCCGTTACGTTAGGCACTTAGAAGTACCAACCTAACCTAGGTCATGTGGTTCAGTGTTTGGAGGGTTTGGGTTGAAGAGGGTGGTACGGATCGGGTGCCCAAAACCTTTACGGTTCGTGATGTTCTGTATAGGTACTTACATAGTAAGATGTAAAGTCTAAATGTTGTACATGGTATCTTTCACATGTAATATCGACATAATCAACTTCGATAAGACTGTAAGTAGATACACATATAAAACACCAGTACCTGGTAGGATATCGCTATTGCACTCTAATCTACCGGGTACCAGTTGTACATATGTACTTATGTATGTAAGTACCAATTAGTGTAAAAATAGGACCTGATATTGATGTAGGTAGTGGTGTTGTAATGGTTAACGAAATGAACACCTGTCCTCCACCTGCCGGCAGTTGACCGATTGGTCTGTCTGGCTTACTACCTAGGCACATGTAACCCCCTAACCTAGGTTAACCACCTAACCTAAAACCTAACCTTATAGGCTGCTTGCGCTGGGCACTGGGCAGATGTTGTCTTGTGTGTTCATACATCATTGCGTGATGGAAATCATGGTATAAACCTGTCCCATTCCCTCGCCCAGAATCCACATCGAGCATCAACATGGCATCACGGTACGTCTAGAACTTGCTCCCCGATCCACTTTGCCTTTTTGCACACTGAACCAAACTACCCGTACTTCCTGTTCGTTGTGCCTTGTGCTGGTGTAATTTTTTTGTGTTTTTTATTTTGATCTCCTGTCGCTATGGCTGTCAGAGTAGGGTAAGTATACCAGCGCCGGTCCGGATGGTTGAAAGCATCATCAGCATCATCATCATCATCAGCGACCTCAGTGAAGATGGTGTCACGCCCAGAGCAGCAGCGCTAGCTTTACACCAGATCACCCCTCCTCTCTGCTCCGCGAAACCTGCGCATCTACAACATCTCCTTTTTCTTTGACAAAACTAACTGGTCGCGCGCTAATGATCGTTTCCTCCCATTCCCCCCAGCTTCGGCCATTCGTCGCTCCACCAGCGCGACTCGCGCAGCGCCTTGTTCGAAGGCTACAGCGGCGGCGGCCCCGACGCGACGAGGCGCCAGTTCACCCCGAGCCCGAGCCCCGGCCCGCGCGGCGGCTACGGCTATAGCAATAACAATGGCTACGGCGCCAAGCCGACCAGCGCGCAGCACCTCGGCGTCGAGAGCAGGGGATACCGGCCGGCGACGCCGAATTCGAGGTAAGACGCGGGAGAATAACCACAATGACGAGAACAACCAAAAAAAACCGGTCCCGTTCTCCGCTTCTTGCGCGAAAAAGGAGAGGCGATTGAGATAGCAACATGATGCTGATACATGGCTATTTATACAGGGGACAATACAGCGACGCGGTGCTCAACGAGTTAGAGAGCCAGAACGACCAGCAGGTCGAGGGCATCCTGGGGAAGGTCAAGGTCTTGAAAGATGTGAGTTATAGCGCCCAAGGGGGAACAACCCCCCCATAAAGGAAAAGGTTTCCAAGAAAGCAGCTGACATGTCGGATGACCCCCCTTACAGATGACGGTGGCGATCGGCGACGAGATTCGCGAGTCCTCGGCCCTGGCGGAGAAGATGAACGACACGTTCGACTCGACGCGGTTACGGCTGCGCGGCACGATGAACCGGATGCTGCTCATGGCCGAGCGGACGGGCGTGGGCTGGAAGGTCTGGCTCGGCTTCTTCGCCGCCGTCGTGCTGATCTTCCTCTACGTCTGGCTTTTCTGATCAATCACCGAGCATCATCATCATCATCATCATCCCGTCCACCTTAAAACATAATCATCATTTATCGCCATCAGGATATTATTATACTTAGTGATACTCATGATGATGACAATGATGGCGGTAAATATGGTGTGAACACGCAAACATAGAAACAAAAAAAAATCATCATTAGGGAAGGCGTTTGTGGGTTATGGCATGCGAGTCGGGTTGGTTATATTACAACGAGCAAGCGAGCGAACCAGCTCTTGGAGCGAAAAGAGAAGCACGTCTACACATATGAGAAAATGAGGACGCATACGGGGAACGAGACCTTAAAGGCCCCTTCTCATCCCCCCCCCTTTTTTATTACTACGGCGTTATAATTTCTGTATCATAATTCATATCTTCGTTGTCCGTATTTTTAGAATACCAAGACTGGTGTCTCTCTAATTCGGGCCTGGGGGGGTTCTTCATATAGGAGAATAAGGGGGTATCTTGAGAGAACCAAAAAAAAAGGCGTTGCTAGCGATGTTTTGACCCATGTTGTATAATGGTGACGATGTCTAGCCTCGACCACGGCGGCCATGACCACTTACGCGTCGCTGTAGCTGTGGGCTGCTATCGAGGAAGCTGCTGCCGTCCCGAGAGAGGATATCGCTAATAGCGATGCTGTTCCTCGTCACGTCGCTTCGTGCCAGACTAGCCCGGAACCTGGATGCATGGGGTGCCTGCGCCGCAAAGCTCATGTCGCCATGGTCGTCCTCGTCTTCACTGCTAAGATCCGCCTCCGTGTCCGTATGCTCGTAGCCCGCACTCGCTGCCTCCGGGATCTCGTCGTCGAGGTCGGCGTCCATGCCCATGTCCCCGCCGTCTCCGTGACCGACGAGATCCTCCTCCTCGATCATCTGGGCCTGGTCCTCTTCGTCGACTTCCTCGTCCGCCCCGAACCCGGCACTGTCTCTGCCACGAGCTACGTTCTCCCGGAACGCGTCGTCGGCCTGCCGCATTCTCTGCGCCATCAGCTGTTGCTGTGTCCGCGCCGCTCTCTGCTCTCTATCCTCATTTTCTGCCTCTTCGTCCTCGTCCTCATCGCTCTCTTCCTCATCCTCCTCATCCTCCTCGTCTTCATCCCCATCTAGCCCGAAATCGGCATCGGCCTCGGGTATATCGTCATCCAGATCCCGCGCCCCGTCCAACTGTACGTCGTCCATGCCATCCTCGCCGCCTCCCTCGTGGGCATCGAGCAGCGCGTCCACATCGCCGGCGGCGGCACCAACCCCGGCAGCCTCGGCCTCGGCGAGCTCCAGGGCGAGCTGCTCCCGGCGCAGGGCCTCCTGGTGCTCCTCGGCCTCGCGGCGCTCCTCGCGCAGCTGGTGCAGGGTCTTGGGCACCCCGGGCGGCTTGAGCCAGGCGCTGCCGAAGTTGACGATGTTCTGCCGCCGGCGGTCGAGGTTCTGCTCGTCGGCGCGGAGGCGCGCGAGGGGCGACCGCTCGATCAGGTGGGCCCCGCGGCGGTGTTGGTGGTGGTGGCTGTTAACCCCCCCGAGGGCGGCGAGCGGCCCGCCCCCGCCGCTGCCGCCGCCGGGGGAGGAGGACGACGAGTCGTACGGGTGGTTCGGCAGCTGTGTCGCGTCGTGGAAGCTGCTCGATGCGAGGGGGTTCCGCGAAGACGTGTACCACAGCGAGTGCGACTGGTGGGGGGTTTTCTGGTGTTAGCTAGAGTGCACGGTAGTGGCAGTGCTGGTGAGAAGGTAGGTGGGTGGCATACGTCGCGCGGCGTGAGGTCGGGCAGTAGGGACAACATTGTGCTGCTGGCAACTATAAAGCCTCCCGAAAGACTCAGCTTAAACCCAGTGTATTCTGCTCAAATAGGCGTATGCTAAGAGATCGTCAAACTGCTATTTGCTTCTTGATGTTGATTTCTTGGAATGTCAAGTGTGTGCTACTACTTGATGTTAGGAGGGGACTAGAAAAAAGTTAAAGGTATGACGCGACTCGATGTGTATAGGTAGGTTCAAAGTTGGGTAGGTAGCACTTTGGTTCCTGCATGCAATCTGTGGGTAACTTCCATCTACAATACCTAAAAGTTACTACACTGCCTATGTACATAAGGTTAGGTTGGCTAGGTAGGTGCCTGCTAAGTAGCTTGGTCCACTATCGGCAGGTGAAGCCCTCTTATGTAAATGCATAAAAATCCAGAGTTTAGCCTTTAGGTAAGACTTGACTCCCACTCCACATTAGAAAACTCTATTTTAGATAGTGTACATTTGCATTTGCTAGGTAATACCTTCAACACAATGGGTTGACCGTGATGTCCGCCATTGACAAATTCCTGCTTCATGATACGTTATTCTTACAATAACCCATTTTTACGTTAAGTAACACAAACATACATCAATGCCTGTCACGAAGCTATTTTGCGGCTGTACTACCTACATATTATGTAAGGCTGCAGGGGACCTTTTTTTTTTTTGCTTTATAAAAAGTAGATGCGGGGTCCTACTACACACTAAGTACCTAGGTAGGGTACATTGACACCAAGACGAGCAGACACAGACACAGACACAGACATGTGATGGAGGAGCATTGTCAACTGTCATTATTGCATTGGGGGTTTCAAAATTTAATATGTCTATTTCTCGCATCTGCATCCCTCCCCCCCCCCTCAATGATATAATACTGCAGGCTTTCATTAGGTTTGGATCGATATCCTACTGCTTATGTCGGGCGTACCCGACAGGTGAAGACTTCTCCCTACTTAGCAGGACCTCAAGCTCTTCATAGGTACGACTTGATGGTCTTTCATCCATCTGCGGTCCCGGAGAGGACCAGGCTGACTCAACTAAACTAAGTACCTACCTGATAAGTAGCTCAACCGATATTGCTAATACGTATTGTTCGTTCTCGGGTTGCCAACTCATCTTCTCATCTCTCCCGCATGGGCGAAACCGCTGCGCTGAAGTCAGATCATGGGGGTTCAACAGCCTTTCCTCTGTTTCCATCAAGTAATGGGAACGCCCTCAACTCCCTGGACAGAGCCCGAGTATTTAAATTACCACTGAAACATCCTATTTGCAGCCGGGCGGTGTGTTAACGGGAAGGGGAAAAAAGATCTATCCCGTCCTACCTTTCACACTGTAGCCAGCATACGGACGTACTCTGCGCCTCCAGTCTCGCCAGTCTCGCCTCTCTCGCCCGCAGTCGGCGAAGCATACGGCTATACGCTAGCGAATAAGCCCCTGCTGGTTCGGAATGTTTCGGGATCTCTGTGAAAATTTGCTCGTCTCTACGATGGCGGGCTTCTCCGAAAAGAGGGCCAAGCCAACCTTTTCGCCAATTCCTTTAAGCCCGCTCCGCTCTCCCTCTCCCCGCTACCTAGCGATGATCGGGGCAACGACTCGGTTTCTCTGGTCCCCTGAGAGCTGATGCCAGAGGGCCGATTTCGCTTAACCCTAACCCTCCCTTGTCCAAGGGTCCCTTAACCCCCTCTCCCCCCCATCTAGGTACCTAGGTACTGGTGTTCTAGTGTAGGTAAGTACTGAACACTGCATTGTATATTAACCCAGATCTGACGCATCTTGCCAAGCATTGTGAGAGATGGATGGTAAGGTAGGTAGACAGCTGTCTTTCGAGTGCTGGCTTACTTTTTAAAGATTACATAGAAAGTAAAAGGAGGCCAGTGCCAGACAGTTTGCATAATTTGTTGTGTTCGAATTGGCTACATCTACTACCTACCTAGTGTACGGATTACCTACCCAGGTATCACCACATGTCAGGCCAACTCCTGGCTGTGGTCCGCGGTAACGGCATCAACCCTGTAGTAACGCAGCGTATGAAGTGGTTTACGGGCGTCTTTATGTTTTGCACAAGCGTTGGTGCCCGCGCCTGGAGACATTCTCTCCGAAGTGAATATACCTTACTAAGTTAGTTTCGTCCGAGTTCGATGCATTCCTGTCTATTACCTATGGGTGCTGAACTTGCTAACTTCAGTATTGCGTACTTCCTATCGTATACTGCCTTGTTCAAGGAGATTCATCTTATCTCCTTCATCGGACAGCTTGATTGGTTGACCAAGCAGTTTGCTGGTGTCGATTCTTTTACCTATTGACAGCTTTGTCCTGTCTCTTACAGCGATGCATGAGGTCACGGGGTCAGAGAAATACCAAGGCTTATACCCCCGGCTCTTGTAACCCTGTCGCCCTATTCTATCGAATGCAGGTTGCCTTGCAGCCCAAGTCCCCAGGGAAATGGACGCGAAGACATTCAGTCGGGCCTAGAACCCCTTGTTATTGGCTACCCTTGCCTTGGGGGCACATACTACTGCCTAGGTAGTTCTTCTCGATATGGCATACCCACGTATACTCCGGACACTCATTCGGCCGGACAATCCTTATTAGTAGTTACTAAACACTCGAGAGAGAGAGATGTCACGAGGTTGGTTGTTAACCCCTCACCACCAGATGATACATGTAAAAGTGCGATCCCCTAGGTAGTGGACAATCATGGCTTTGGACTGGTTAGTGAGACTGAGAAACATATACCTACCTAGAAGAAGTGGTGAGCTTCCAGAGCGCACATGGCAGGGTACATTGATATACCTAGGTATATATAGGTATGCTTTGATGTTGGGTAATGCGGCATATTGTCATCGTTACCGCATCTTGCCAACAACTCGCACGAGATGCTTAGGAACCGACCACAAACCCTCGATACATAACTCCTTTACTCTGATTTACAACGACTAGACAGAGTCGCCTTCGTATTTCCTAGACCAGACGAACCCCACGCCGCTGCGCATTCATCACCACCCAAGACCCGCCTGCCACCCTCGTCGATATCTCGGGCTCATCAGATAGATCCTAGTACTGTAACATTTGAGGCTACTACCTACCTAAGTGCCCTGCAGCAGCCGGGAGGCGACATCGGACCATGTGCTGGCTTGGTTCCGGGTTGCAATAGTCTTGCGTTGATTGGACGCATGTCGCAACCTCGCAGCTGCGAGGATGAGCTTCTTTTTTAGCTCCATGGCCCAACTCCTCTTTTCGCTTTTGCCCCTAGGTTGCTAGGCCACCTGTGCCACCGTGCTTCAACAGACTGTACAGAAAAGGACCACATCCTTGCTGGCCCCTGTCTTCGGGATATGCACGGTCGTGTGGGGTACGTTCTCTCAAATGCCCTTTCCAGACAATTGGCCATGGGGAAGTTTCTATAAGGCCGGTATTTGGCGGCTACGGTGTTTCTAGGAGAAAAACACGCCTCCGATGAACGGCCAGCTTACTAGAATTCATTTGCGAAACTTAATTCGAGACCCCCGTTTTCCTTGACTTGGGCAGTGATTGCCCCAATATACCGGTTTCCCTTTTGCGGACAAGAGACAAGGTCATCATTTGTCTGGGCGCTTATGGTTGGTTGAGGCTCAAGTCAGGATCTGACTCGGAGAACCCCCAAATCACTAAGTACATAACCCAGGTAATCTAGGGTTGCACATACGCTTTACGCGGCATGTAAGGCTACTTTTTGGTGAAAGGGCAGATCTGCTTACAACACTTACGCAGCGTCGATGGATCACATTACTTGCCCGGTTTGGATAGGTACCTCATCTCTCGGCTGTTAACGAGAAAGGGAAGCGAAGGTGATGGTGCCTCAGGGCAACCGAGAGAAAGAGAGAAGAGAAAGGGGGGCAAGACGAGTGAGATAGGCGAATTGCTTCCACTTACACTACTGGCCTCGTCCAATGTCTTGAAGTTTTCTATAAGACTTCCGTAAGACATAACATAATGACTTGAATGCTCTTGTTAACCAAGCATCCCACATACTACGGGGAAAGACATACCATGCCTATATTAAGTATCATATTATATCACTCTCGTCAACTCACGGGGTATACGGTAGTATATAGTTGACGTGCTAGCATTCGATATCTGATAATTCAGGTCATTGCCTCGGTCTGGGTAAACGGATTCTACCTTGTCTGGAGTGTCAGAAATATCTTCTTTCTAAACCTCTGTCATACTCATGCGGAGACGTTGGTTGTAATCATTGGCCGGGATGACTCGAATGTGTCATGTACATGCATTTGCCCCAAAGTCTGACTTGCGCGCTATTTTCTCCCTTCTTCCTTGCTTCTACGGAGATGGTGTTGGGAAGAGCAGAGCGAGAGAGGCAACTAAAAACCACCAGCAACATTGAACTGCCATAGACCTTGTCAGAGTCGACCAATTAGAAAATCGGATTGTTAATCCTCAGCAACTTGCTAGCAACATAGACAGAGGGCGATCTGAGCTCCGGTAACGTCACCAGGTAGACTAGACGTTGACTAACGTACCTTGGCTCAAACCAATAGACGCAAACAGGTGCAAGGTTCCGTCAAGTGTGATCTGTCTGCCTCCCGAGCGGATGTGTGTGCGCCTACTATGTACTTAGTAAGTATGTATGCTCGTACCATGCTCGATGACAAGATTGTCGTCCGTCTCTCGGCCACTTCCCTCCCCTCCCCTCCCCCCTCCCCCACTTGGAGAAACTCCCTGGTATGCTGCGTAGGTACTTCTAAATAAGGGCTAGAAGTAGTGGAGGAGGCCGATCTGCTACACCATACCTATAGCGCCAATATTCTTCATCAATCCCCCCCCATCTCCCATCATCGGATAGACAACTGAGAAACCTTGTTGCTCTGTCTGGCTTGGTTCATTCATCTATCTACTGTGCTTGATCCATCCATAAAAGCTAGACTCTTGCCACCCTTCTCTCGACTTTCGTCTCTTTCCTCTTCCCTTTTTTTCTTCTCTTTGCCAGACTCTCTCTCGAAATACCCAGCTTTTGCGAGCAAGATTCTAAACATAAAAATTTTATACGAGAGCTGAAGAGAAGCCCCTCCTTTCATAAGGATCACAACTAGAGAGTCGTTTATAGCCCACTCCGTAAGTCTACTATATTTTCATTGTATGTTCAGTTTTTGCGTCACTTGAATTTTCCTCCTCTCCTACCCTTTTTTTGGCGATGCCTTATTAGAGTCGGGCGCGGGGTTGGTTGCTTGGCAAGATTCGTACACCAAACGGGCACACACGTACACAGGCACACGAACACTGGACAGATGGGATCGTGAAGATGCTCAGCCTGGTCGAAATGGCCCTGGACCCTGGGACCTTGGGATCGTGCAGGCGGTTCCTCCAAATGCAGCAACCCTGTCCGTCTTTTTCAGGACGACAGAGGCAAATCGGGTTCATGTCTCGGCCGGTTGGACGGGACAAGCAGCGAGAGACATGAAGGAATACATCATATGCATGATGGCTGGCCTATCAGAGGCTAGATCGTTAGCCGCATGGTTGCGTTTATGGAGCCTGCAATTGGCTGTCGTCATTATCTCAACCCCACGCCCCATTCAACTCTGCGCTTGCACATGGTTCGACCAAAAAAACCATCCATCTATTTATCTTATGCAGCTTGCTATCTTGTGCTGTCCATCTGCCCAGGCCGGCGCGGCGGGAACGAAGCTTGTTATCGTCATGGCAAACCGAGCTGCTCCGTTATCGCTTTCCTACCAGGGAGACACCGGTCGGAGATGATGTTAGTTTGACAATACACTTTTACAACAGTACTGGTGCCAGAGGAAACCCAGAGCTAGCAGCAACTAGAGGCCTTTTGATTACAAGATAGACTTCCACCATCACATGCGCGAGCCCCACCTTAACTGCTTAAGAGAAAGAACCTTTGCAGACTCGGGAAGGCACACCGAAAAAAAGAGAGAGGGGGAAAGAGACAAGGAAGAGGGACGGAAAAGAAAAAAGAAAAGAGCAAGAAAAAAAAGAAAGAAAGAAAAGGAAGAAATTCAATCTCTGGCGCAAATCGGATGTGGTGTGGATGCATCACCCCGCATTCCAGTCACCAAAACCTCCCACTTTCTTCTGGACAACACCAACACCAGCTGGGCATCAACTAATTCTTGTGAATTACCCGGACACCCCATTGGACCATTCTTCCTGCTTTATCTTGTGTCTCTCTCCTCCATCGCATGCAACTGCTGACCAGCCGTGTTCGCCTTGAACTAACAATCTCCTGTCTAGGTCTGACGTTTGAGCGGCGTCAGCTGCTCCCATTCCCACACAAATAGTCGCTAGTCGTTGTGTCTGCAGATTTTCTGAGGCACCGACTTTCCTTGCAATTGCCCTACCAAGTCGACCAGGAAACCATCTGCTTGCCTGACATGGGCTTTCCTGCCGATTTCGACGACGAACAATCCCGAATCGATTCTGAGGCTGAAGCCTACCACCCTTATGAATATCAGACCGAGAACAATGGCTCTTGGGCTGGAGCCCTCCCGGTGAAGCAGTGAGCTCCTATCCATTACCCCTCCCCCAGTCAATAGCCTCGGCAGTACTAACAAGGCCCTGCAGAGGATTGTACGATCCGAGCTTGGAGAAGGATGCTTGTGGTGTCGGTTTTGCTTGGTATGCCCATTCCTACGCTCAACACGTTCCTGGGTGTAAGAGAGACAGAAACAGACAACTAATATTTTCTTCTTCCCTACAGCCATATCAAGGGCGTGGCAAGCCACAAGATTGTTAGCGATGGTAAGTCACAAATCCATGGATATCCCTATGCATATATGTATCTGTATCTGTCCAACAGCTAACTCTGGGTAGCACGAAACCTCCTCTGTAACATGACCCATCGCGGAGCAGTAGGCTCTGATGCTCGGGATGGTGATGGTGCGGGTGTTATGACGTCGATCCCTCACAGATTTTTTATCAAGAATTTTGAAAAGGAGGAAGGCATTAAATTGCCACCCCCGGGACAATATGCCGTGGGGAATCTTTTCTTTAAGCCTGACGAGGAGACGCTGCAGGAGTCGAAGCGGCAGTTGGAAGATATTGCCGAGACGCTGGGGTTGAGAGTTTTGGGTTGGCGAGAACCTCCTGTAGACTCGAGTCTCCTTGGTCCTGCTGCTGCCTCGCGCGAGCCAATTATCCTACAGCCCTTTGTGGTTCTTGCGTCCGCGTATGGCTCTGGAAATGCTCCTGAAATGACGGACCCAGAGAAATTCGATGAGAGACTGTTCGAAAGACAGTTGTATGTGCTTCGGAAGCGTGCTACCCATTCTATCGGTCTGCAGAATTGGTTTTACCTGTGTTCCCTATCAAACAAGAACATTGTTTATAAGGGACAGCTTGCTCCTAGCCAGGTTTACCAGTACTATCATGATCTGGTTAATGCAGACTATCAGGCACACTTTGCCCTGGTGCACTCTCGTTTTTCCACCAACACCTTCCCGTCCTGGGATCGTGCTCAGCCGCTGCGGTGGGCTGCCCACAACGGTAAGTTGCACGCCTTAGAAGAATCAGCGACGAACCTCTAGATCTGACAGGTTTTTAGGTGAAATCAACACACTGCGTGGCAACAAGAACTGGATGCGTGCCCGAGAGGGTGTTATGCAGTCTGACATTTTCGGCGATGATCTAGAACATCTTTACCCCATCGTCGAAGAAGGTGGTTCGGATTCTGCTGCCTTCGACAACGTTTTGGAACTTCTCACAATCAACGGTGTTCTATCTTTACCCGAGGCCGTGATGCTCATGGTTCCCGAAGCATGGCAGGGCAATACCGCCATGGACCCTAAGAAAGCCGCGTTCTACGAATGGGCTGCTTGCCAGATGGAGCCGTGGGATGGTCCTGCTCTGTTTACTTTCGCCGATGGTCGATTCTGCGGTGCTAACCTGGATCGCAATGGTCTCCGACCTTGCCGTTACTACATTATGGATGACGACCGTATCATCTGTGCTTCTGAAGTTGGTACCATCCACGTAGAGCCCGAGAGAGTCATTCAGAAGGGACGTCTTCAGCCCGGTCGCATGTTGCTCGTTGATACGCAGGCCGGACGTCTCATTGATGACACCGAGCTCAAGGCAGCTGTTTCGAGCCGCAATGACTTCCGCGCCTGGATTGATAATGAGCTCGTCACTCTGCCCAATGTTTTGAGCCAAATATCCCAGGACAAGACTGTCGACATTGCCCCTAAGCCAGACTCTACTTCTCTTCAGCAAGACCCCCAACTGCTAGCTTTTGGTTACACCCATGAACAGGTATCTCTACTTCTTGCACCTATGGCTTCTGACGAAAAGGAAGCTCTGGGTTCCATGGGCAACGACGCTCCACTGGCCTGCCTTTCCCAGGCTCCACGCCTCCTATACGAGTACTTCCGTCAACTATTCGCCCAGGTCACCAACCCTCCTATCGACCCGATTAGAGAATCTATCGTCATGTCACTGGAGTGTTATGTTGGTCCGCAAGGTAACCTTCTTGAAATGGATCCTTCCCAATGTGGTCGATTGCTCCTCCCAAGCCCGATCCTCTCGATCCCAGAGTTCAACAGCTTGACACACATGTCCAAGATCCATCCCGATTGGACTGTGAAGACTATTGACCTGACCTTTCCGAAATCCGAGGGTGTTGCTGGGTACATGAAGCATCTCGACTTCATTTGCAATGAAGCCACGGCTGCTATCGAGGCTAGAGACAGAATAATTATCCTTTCCGATCGCAAGACATGCGCCGACCGGGTGCCTGTGTCTACACTACTAGCTTCGTCTATGATTCATCATCATCTGGTTGCTAACAAGTGGAGATCCATGGCAGCTATTGTGCTCGAGACGGCTGAGGCTCGTGAAGTTCACCACATGTGTGTGCTGCTCGGTTATGGAGCTGACGCTATCAACCCCTACCTTGCCATGGAATGCATTCTGAAGCTTAACCGAGAGGGTCTCATCCGGAAGAAGCTCTCCGATGACGCTCTTATTGCCAACTATAAGCACTCCTGCGATGGCGGCATCCTCAAGGTCATGAGCAAAATGGGTATCTCAACTCTAGCCAGTTACAAGGGTGCACAGATTTTCGAGGCACTTGGTGTTGATGACGAGGTAGTAGAGAGATGTTTCAAGGGCACTGCTTCTCGTATCAAGGGCCTCACCTTTGAACTTATCGCAGAGGATGCCTTCCGGTTCCATGAACGTGGCTATCCCTCTCGATACACTGTTACTGTCCCTGGCCTGCCAGAGTCTGGAGAGTACCACTGGCGTGATGGTGGCGAGGCCCACATCAACGACCCTACTTCTATTGCCAACATTCAAGATGCCGTGCGAACTAAGAATGACAAGTCATATGAAGCTTACTCGCGTTCTGAGTATGAGCAGATCAAGTCTTGCACTCTCCGCGGCATGCTTGACTTCAAGTTCGAGGAGAGCAACCCGATCCCTATTGACCAAGTCGAACCTTGGACTGAGATTGTCCGCCGATTCTGCACTGGTGCCATGTCCTATGGTTCCATTTCCATGGAATCTCACTCTACGCTAGCAGTTGCTATGAACCGTTTGGGCGGCAAGTCAAACACTGGTGAGGGTGGTGAGGATCCCGAGCGATCTCAGGTGATGCCAAATGGCGACACCATGAGATCTGCCATTAAGCAGGTCGCCTCGGGTCGATTCGGTGTTACCTCAGCTTATCTTGCCGATTCTGATGAGCTCCAGATCAAGATGGCTCAGGGTGCCAAGCCTGGTGAGGGTGGTGAGTTGCCGGGACACAAGGTCTCCAAGTCTATCGCTCGAACCCGTCACTCGACTCCTGGTGTCGGCCTTATCTCTCCCCCTCCCCACCACGATATCTATTCCATCGAAGATCTCAAGCAACTCATTTACGACCTCAAGTGCTCCAGCCCTCGGTCCCGTGTGTCCGTCAAGCTTGTTTCTGAAACCGGAGTTGGTATTGTCGCGTCCGGTGTCGCTAAGGCTAAGGCCGACCACATTCTGATCTCTGGCCATGACGGTGGTACTGGTGCTTCGAGATGGACCGGTATCAAATATGCTGGTCTCCCCTGGGAGCTCGGTCTTGCCGAGACCCACCAGACGCTTGTCCTGAACGATCTCCGTGGCCGTGTTGTCGTACAGACCGATGGCCAGCTCCGAACTGGGCGTGATGTTGCTATTGCCTGTCTGCTTGGTGCCGAAGAGTGGGGTTTCGCCACTACTCCTTTGATTGCCATGGGATGTATCATGATGAGGAAGTGTCACTTGAACACTTGCCCAGTCGGTATTGCGACCCAGGACCCTGAGCTCCGTAAGAAGTTCACCGGTACCCCAGAGCATGTCATCAACTTTTTCTACTACGTTGCCAACGAACTAAGAGCCATCATGGCCCAGCTTGGTTTCCGAACCATCAACGAAATGGTTGGCCACGTTGAGTGCCTTCGGGTACGGGATGATCTCCGTACAAACAAGACTGCCAACATCGACTTGTCACTTATCCTAACTCCCGCCCATAAACTTCGACCCGGTGTTGCCACTTTCAACGTGCGGAAGCAGGACCACCGCCTCTACGTCCGTCTAGACAACAAGTTGATCTCCGAAGCTGAGTTGACTCTCGACAAGGGTCTCCCGTCTCGTATCGAATGTGATATTGTCAATACCGATCGGGCAATGGGTACATCTTTGTCCTACCAGATCTCCAAGCGTTATGGAGAGGCCGGTCTACCAATGGACACCGTTCATGTCAATATTAAGGGATCCGCTGGGCAGTCTTTCGGTGCCTTCCTTGCTCCAGGTGTCACTCTCGAGCTAGAAGGTGACGCTAACGACTACGTTGGTAAGGGTCTGTCCGGAGGTCGTCTCATCGTTTACCCCCCACGTTCCGCCGTATTCAAGGCTGAAGAGAATATTCTGGTTGGTAATGTTTGCTTGTATGGTGCTACTCAGGGTACTTGCTTCTTCCGCGGTGTTGCTGCCGAGCGATTCGCTGTGAGAAATTCTGGTGCTACTGCTGTTGTTGAAGGTGTTGGTGACCACGGTTGTGAGTACATGACTGGTGGTCGTGTCATCATCTTGGGCAGCACTGGCCGTAACTTCGCTGCTGGTATGTCGGGTGGTATCGCCTACGTTCTTGACATTCACCGCGACTTCATGTCCAAGCTCAACACGGAAATGGTCGAAGCCTCCCCGATTGAAGACCCCGCCGAGATCGCCTTTGTCCGCGGCCTGATTGAAGACCATCACCATTACACTGGTTCAGAATTGGCTGCTCGTATTTTGGTTGACTTTAACAGAGCTCTACCGCGATTTGTCAAGGTTCTACCGGTCGACTATAAGCGTGTCCTCCTAGAGGAAGCCGCAAAGGCCGCAGAGGCTAAGCGTGCCGAGTACAACCTTCCTGCCGTGTCTGGTGTCCAGCCGAAGAAGGAGGAGAAAACATCCAAGCTCCAGGATATTGAGGAAACCGTTGGCGACAATGCTGCCGAGAAGAAGCGCGCCCTCGTCCTAGATAAGACCAAGGGCTTCATGAAGTACAAGCGACGATCGGAGAAGTACCGTAATGCCAAGACTCGTACTAAGGATTGGGCAGAGCTCTCCCAACGTCTGGACGAGGACGAGCTCAAGTACCAGTCTGCCCGATGTATGGACTGTGGTGTTCCTTTCTGCCAATCTGAGACTGGTTGCCCCATCTCCAACATCATTCCCAAGTGGAACGAGCTGGTTTTCCAGAACCAATGGCGCGATGCCCTGAACCGGCTGCTTATGACCAACAACTTCCCCGAGTTCACTGGTCGTGTCTGTCCGGCTCCTTGCGAGGGTGCTTGTGTGCTTGGTATCAACGAGGACCCTGTCGGTATCAAGTCTATCGAATGTGCCATCATTGACCGTGGATTCGAAATGGGATGGATGATCCCTCAACCTCCCAAGGTTCGCACTGGCAAGAAGATTGCTGTCATTGGCTCCGGCCCTGCTGGTCTCGCTTGTGCCGACCAACTGAACCGGGCTGGACACAGTGTCACCGTGTACGAGCGTGCCGACCGCCCTGGTGGTCTCCTGATGTATGGTATCCCCAACATGAAGCTCGACAAGCGCATCGTGAAGCGAAGAACCGACTTTATGGCTGCCGAAGGCGTACAATTCAAGACAGGCGTGGCCATTGGCGAGGATGTCAAGTTGATGGATCTGAAGGCCCAGAACGATGCTGTTGTCATCGCTACAGGAGCCACCGTTGCCCGAGACCTTCCTATCAAGGGGCGCAACTTGGAGGGCATTCACTTTGCTATGGAGTTCTTGCACAAGAACACCAAGTCCCTCCTCGACTCTGAACTAGCCGATGGTGCTTACCTCTCTGCCAAAGACAAGAACGTAGTGGTGATTGGCGGTGGTGATACCGGTAACGACTGCATTGGTACTTCGGTTCGTCACGGCGCAAAGTCGGTTATCAACTTTGAGCTCTTACCGCAACCTCCTCCCCAGCGCGGCCGCGACAACCCTTGGCCCCAGTGGCCTCGCATCTACCGTGTGGACTATGGTCACACAGAAGTGGCACAACACATGGGCAAGGATCCTCGTGAGTATTGTATCATGTCTGAGGAATTTGTCGATGATGGAAGTGGACGCGTCAAGGGCATCAACACCATTCGCGTCGAATGGACCAAGTCTGCCAGCGGTGGCTGGGATATGAAGAAGCTCGAGGACACCAAGCAGTTCTTCCCGGCCGACCTGGTGCTTCTCTCTATGGGTTTCCTCGGTCCCGAGGCTCGTGTCCTTGGTGAAGAAATTGAAAAGGATACTCGCAAGAACGTCAAGACACCTGCCGGATCTTATGCGACCAACGTTGAGGGTATATTCGCTGCTGGTGACTGCCGTCGTGGCCAGTCCCTGATTGTTTGGTAAGTTTCAACTCTATTAACAAGGCTTCAACGTGTACTAATACTAGAATATAGGGGTATTAATGAAGGTCGTCAAGCTGCTCGTGAGGTTGATCTGTACCTCCAGCACTGTACCAGCCTGCCCGTGACTGGCGGTATCATCAAGCGGACTGCACAAGAGATCTTCGCTGCGGCCTAAAAAAACAACATAAAAATAAAAATTCCATTGGGCCGCGTGTAGGGACATGATCTTTGTAACACTATCCATGTCTAATACTAGAGATTCCTTTGGCGCGAATTCGGGCGCCAGACAAAAAGATTAGCTGAGGGGTTACTACGGCATTTTTATTTACGATACCATGAGAAAAAAGGGGCGAAAAATAGGAAAGGGGGGAAAGAATGTCATGTTGTACGGTTTAGGCGATAAAAAAATACCTCCATTGCGTCGGTTTCTTCTTGTATAATCGTGGGAGGTTTTTTCTTTTCTTTTCATGATTTATGTCTTGAAGACGTTATGTACATACACAATGCTATAGTTCATCGAATCCGAAGATCGTTGATTTTTACGGATTAGTTTGTGCACTATTTTTCTGTTTCCTCGATACCCCTGGATACGACCTAGGCAGGTACAGTCAGGTGAAATAAGTGTCGTCCAATTTTTTGTTTTCATAACCTTTCAAGTTTAAAAGCACAAAAAAGCTAATTATTAATTTTAAAAATTATATAAAAATATATTAATTAAGTTTAATAATTAAATAATAATAATTAATTAACAATTTATTTTTAACTATTTTATTTATTTTATTATAAATATTTAAAATATGTTTTTATTTTTTATTTTTTTTCTTTACCCCGCATTAATGCGCTATAACTGCGCTATAACCCACTGTAATAAAATTTTACTACTTTTTTTCTTTTATTTTTAATTAAGTATATAAAATTAAATAAAAATAATAAAATTATATAATTAATTATATAATTTAATTTAAGTGTTAAATTACTTATATATATTAAAGTTTAAAGTTAAACATTTTAAATTGCATTTTTAATAATTTTTTAAAAATAAAGAGTTTTTAAGTAATGTTGCGGCGGGAAAAATTGGACGACACTTATTTCACCCCACTGTACCTAAGGACATGGTATCCGTGAGCTGTGATATCTTGGCTGTTTGGTACCCTGGCTGTCGGTTCCTACGGTGGCCCATAGCGAACACTGTTGCAAGCTCCAAAACCCACTACACACACACTATACTCTTACTCTTTTCAACACCTGCACCCGACCTTAAGTACTCTTTTTAATACCTACTTACTCTTTTTAACACCTGCACTTACTTTTTTTAACACTTAAGTATTTACATTATTACATAACTTATTAATGCATTATTTAAATGCATTATTTAAATATGTAAATAATGCATTAATAAGTTATGCAATAATGTAAATAAGTGTTAAAAAAGTAAATATTAAAAAAAGTAAGTGTTAAAAAGAGTAAGTGTTAAAGAGAGTACCTAGGTGTTAAAAAGAGTACCTAGGTGTTAGAAGGAGTAAGCGTTAAAGGGTGGCTTTATTTCTATATGGTGTATATGTAGTGAGGTTTTAATGTGTCTGTGTAGTGGGTTTTAGTGTTTGTGTGTTAGTTTTTGAGGTTTGCAACAGTGTTCGCTATGGGCCACCGTAGGTTCCTCGTTTTACTATAGATTTTCATGCTTGGGCCCTGTTCAACATTAAAACAGAAAACATTGAAGTAAACAAGCTATCAACTTACAACCTAAGATTAGGTAAGGTAAGATAAGCTGGGAGCAATGATGCATGTCTGGTATGACTGGAAGTATAAACTGGACGTTCCTGTTTCTCTTAAAAGGAATAATTTTCTTTTGGCTAATAAGGCTCGAGGTCATGACAAAATTAGGTAGTGTCTGGTACTAGTAGTACCTAGGTTAGTTGGGTTGTATAGGTATGTAGGCCTAGATGCTACCACGTGGAGCTAAAAGCCGTTTCATTCGCCAATGGTTGCAACTCCAGCTGTACGCTAAGTGCGAACGTGCCCCGCCTTGAACCCCCAAAGCGCACCTGAGTGACGAAACCAAAATTCTGCCAGTTGCTAGGTTAGGTAAGTACTTAGTACATAGGTACAGTAGCACATGATTGCAGGTAAACTCGGAGGCTCCTCTCCTGCTGCTGCTACCTTTCTATCAAATCGACAACTCAATTTGTTGTTGTTTTCCTTCCCACCTGCATCACACGAACACCTCTACAGAGCGAGTCGAACCGCCTTACCTTCTCCGTTTTGGTTAGTCGGAATTTGTTGAAATTGGATTGAATAAAGTATCACGCTATCGATACAATAATATCAACAACACATCTTTATCGTTCTGCTATCCTATCCCACGGTCAATCCGATCGACGGCACATACAGCCACGATGCGCTTCGGCAAGACTCTCCGCGAGTCCATATACCCGCCATGGAAGGACCACTACATAGACTATTCCAAGCTGAAGAGCTTGCTACGGGAGGGCACCAAGGAAGATGAGGACGTGCCGTGGACCGAGGAGGACGAGAACCGCTTCTCCGATGAAATATTCAATGTGCAGCTCGAAAAGGTCGCGCAGTTCCAGGCCAAGACCATGACCAACCTGAAGGAACGGGCCGAAGCAGCCTTCGAAAAGCTGAAGGACATGGCCCCGTCCGACGACCAGTCGAAAAGCGACATCACTTCAGCCCGTCTAAAGGAGCTCAAGAATGAACTCGACGCCATTACCAACGAGGTGAAAGAGCTCAAGAGATACAGTAGTATCAATTACACGGGCTTCCTCAAGATTGTCAAGAAACATGACCGGAAGCGAGGCGACCGTTACAAGGTCCGACCCATGATGCGAGTCAGCTTGGCCGGCCAGGGCTTTAATTCCGAGCAGGCGTATTCGCCCTTGCTCACCAAGCTTTCTTTGATGTACTACGCCATAAACCAGAACCTTGACGAGGGTGAGCAGCAGCAGCAGCAGCCGCTGGATCTGGAACATCAGGAGGAGGTTCTTAACGGAGAGCGGTATACGGCTCATAAGTGTAAGTTGACCTGCTCACCACTCGAGCGAGTTATCGAGGCTAACTAAGCTGCTACAGTCTGGGTACACCCAGATAACCTCCTCGAAGTCAAGACGGCTATCTTACGACACCTACCCTCGCTTGTCTACAGCCAACAATCCGCAAAAGAGCTCGATGGCAACGAGGACCCCAAAATCACATCTTTGTACTTTGATAACTCCAAATTCGATCTGTACGGGAAAAAGGTGAACCACAAGGCCGATGCCTCGTCCTTGCGACTACGCTGGTACGGCCAGTTAAGCGCAAAGCCAGATATCGTTCTCGAGCAGAAGATCATATACGAGAATGGAACGAGCGATGAGAAGAAGTTCAAGATCAAGGACAAATACATCAAGCAATTCCTCGATGGTGAATACAAGATGGAGAAGAGTGCTCAGAAGATGGAGAGGCAGGGCCAGGCGGCTGATGCGGTAGACTCGTTCAAAAGCACCGCGGAGGAGATACAGAACTTCATCCTCAGCAACAAACTCGAGCCCGTTTTGCGCGCTAACTATACCCGCACGGCTTTCCAGAAGCCCGCGGATGACCGCGTCAGGATATCGATTGACACCGATATCGCCTTCATTCGTGAAGACACACTGGACCGAGACCGACCATGCCGTGAGCCCGAAGAATGGCATCGAAGGGACATTGACAACAGCAACATGACCTACCCTTTCAAGAACATGAACCAAAGCGAAGTGTCGAGGTTCCCGTTTGCAGTTCTAGAGATCAAGCTGAGGGAAGAAGAAGGCCGCAAGCGACCCCGATGGATCGAGGACCTGATGGTATCTCATTTGGTCTATGCTGCCCCTAAATTCTCCAAGTTTGTCCACGGTGTGGCCTCTCTGTTTGAGGACTACGTCAACAACCTACCATTCTGGCTTAGCGACCTAGAAACGGACATAAGGAAAGATCCCCAGATAGCCCACGACGAGGAGGAACAGAGAAAAGCCCAACGGGCGGAAGATGCACAGGCAGTTGGGAGCTTCTTGGGCACTAAGACTGGATCCTACAAGCCAGCGGCCAGTTCACCGGTCGGGAAGTCATATCTTTCCGAGCGGGCTGCTATGGACGCCAGAGCTGCCGGCACGTCATCCGCAAGTGCCCGTGGCCAGCAGGCAGGCGAGGCGGATGACGAGGAGGGGGGGGCCAACGGCGCGGGGCAGGCACGCAGCTACGGGACCCTCGGGTCGGTGTTCCCGGGGTTCTCGCTGTCGCGGTACGCACGGGCGAAGCGGCAGAAGGCGCAACTGCCAGAGGGGGTGACCAAGCCGGAGGTGTGGATCAAGAACGCGGGCCCGCTGCAGATCGAGCCCAAGGTGTGGCTGGCGAACGAGCGGACGTTCCTCAAGTGGCAGCACATCTGCGTGCTGCTAGGGACGCTGGCGCTAAGCCTGTACACGGCGGCCGGGGAGAACTTCTTGGCGGAGTGCATGGGCATCGCGTACATCGTGATCGCGGTCATGGCAGGCTTATGGGGGTACATAATGTTGGAGAGGCGGCGGTCGATGATCAAGGAGCGCAGCGGTAAGGACTTTGATAACATGGTCGGGCCGCTTGCCGTCAGCGTGGCGCTCATGGTCGCGCTGGTGCTAAATTTTGTTTTTGCTGTAAGTGATGGTTTTGTTTTCTTTCTTTGTTAAAGTTTCCTCTCCTCCTTCCTCCCCTGCCCCCTTTTCTTTTCTTATCGCCATGATTGATGTGCATTATGGGTATTTTACTAACGTACGGGGGTTTACTTGATATATAGTACCGAGCTGCATTTGAGAGGCTCAACGACGAACCGGTGTTCAATAGCACCGAGGAAGCGTTTACGCCGGAGCTCATCTAAGGGGGTGAAGGGGGTGGAGCAGTCACATCACATACTTAGGTTGGATGTATGCGGTGACGCTGCTGCTGCTGCTGCTGCTGCTGCTGCTGCTGCTTCTGTACTATGTACTTGCCTGCCTGTTTTTATTGGTCGAAGTTTGGATATTGTGAGATGGCTACTATTCACCTACCTGTCCATCACCGATGGAGGAGGGGGGCAGCTTATTGTGCGAGTATGAATATGTGGTGCACATGTCAGAAGTGGAAAAAGTAAAACTTGAGTCAATGGTTTTTGCATTAAGATTGTCTAGTAGCCGGTGGTGGTAAATGGACGGGGGTGTGATACTACGTATTGAATATACTTATACAATTTGATGCCAGTCTAGTGGATGATGCATTATGTCACCTACTTATCTATCTACCTATGTAGGTACTTACATATCTCAAATAAACAAGTCGCGGATAGATTAAATACCTACCAGTAGTATGTAACCTATACTTAGTAATACTGTAAATGTGTTTTAAGAAAAGAAAAGGGTTGGTCGGAGAACTAGTCCATACCAGAAGGTTACTATAGTATTAGTGGTGTTTGGAAGAACCTACTTACTGTACATACCTAGCCAATGGATCAGCACCCAGTACCAATGTGCCTTCCAAGCTTTAAACCAATGCAATGCAGTAAATTAGGTTAATAGCAGCCCAGAATAGATAAGTTAGGTAGGTACTAAGTAGTACTTAGGTACATAGGTAAGTAGGTAAGTAGGTAGTTGTATCAATGTAGGTTGTGCATATGACACACCTGCACAAGTCCAATCCCGTCCTACGGTGGCCCATAGCGAACACTGTTGCAAACACTAAAAACTAACACACATACACCAAACCCCACTACACAAACACATTAAAACCTCACTACATATACACCATATCAAAATAAACTTACCTTCATAACTTTTTTTAATACTTACTTACTTAATTATATAATTTATTAATGCATTATTTAAATATATAAGCAAATAAAATATAATGTAAACAATGCAAATAATGCAAATTATTAAATTATATAGTGCAGTAAATAAATGTTAAAAAAATAAGTGCTAGAGAGAGTAAATGTTAAAGAGAGTAAGTGTTAAAGAGAGTAGGTGTTGAAAAAGGTAGGAGTATGGTGTGTGTGTAGTGGGTTTTAGTGGATGTGTGTTAAGTTTTGGAGCTTTGCAACAGTGTTCGCTATGGGCCACCGTACGTCCGTCGTGCCTGCCTGCCTCTCTACCATTTCCTACCACCGGCAAGAGTTAAAGGCGGCTGGCTGGACTTGCAATCCCTGACTTACACAGCCTTTTTTGTCTTTTCCTTTCTCTTCTTTTTCTTCAACACTTCCAATCCTCCATTAACTTCTTACCCATCTCAATTACCTACCAGTCATGCCTATTGTTTGTCATGTGGCTTCATTAACTAAAACCAATACTTGATCATTTGATCACAAACACCATACTACCTTTTTCCATTTTATTATGAGCGTTATCTCCTTTTTAAATAAACACGTGCTGGGACAACACGCCACATCTCCTATTTACTCGTTGTTGTGTAAGTGTGCGTGTGTGTCTGTGGTGGGCATGTGCGTGTGTGGTGTGTGGTGTGTGTCAATGTGCGAGGCCACATCGCATTGTCTCGAAGTTCCCATTCTCCAGCTCTCTGCTGCGACCCCAGCCACAGGGACTGACGTGTGCACCACATCGCCGCCAGCGATAATGAACAAGGCTGTTATCGACTTCCTTCCTGGCCGACCCGCGTAGTTAATTTTCCAGATCCTCTGAAGAAGCATAACCCTTTTCTTTTTTTAAGACTTTTGGAACCCTTCTTCCCTCCCCCATCACCTCGTCGGAGATCATGGCTGAGCCGAAGAAGAAAGGCTTCCTCAGCGGTTTATTCCGCAGCAGCAGCCGCAGCATCAGCAAGTCGTCCCCCAGCAGGAATGCGGTATGTATAGACTGCTCGAGCCGAACCGCGACATGCAGCCTGCACGCGCCTTCGCTCCAGCTGTTGTTTCTTGTCTCATCTAGGAAAAACTCACTCACGAAGCTTTAGGGAAGAGATCATTCGAGAAGGGCTAGCGAGAGCGATATACACTCGCGGCGACGCAGGCCTGAGCCGCTTGAGCACGCTACTAGCACGCGTCGTCGTCCACGCCGGCCCGACCCTCACAATGCGAAAGGCAAGGGCCGGGAACAGCCAAACGGCCATTCTTATGAGGACGTTCCCCTGTTGCAATGGCCACCCCCGGGTATTTCCATGGAGGCAGATCTTACTTATAGCCAGGCTATCGATTTTATCAATAAGGGCGTACCTTTGTACAAGGGCCACAAACTCCCCATAGCTCTCGCTTCAGATCATCACTATGGCTTGTACACCACAACAGTTGGCAACTATGGCGACGAGAGCGATGCTGCCAATCTGCATGATTCCATGACCCAGTTGACTACTTTGAGAATCCAGGGCTCGGGCCTGCCTGTGTACCCCTGGGAGACTCTGGAGCAGCCTAGCCTTGCGTTCGGTACTGGGCGTAGGTCCGGCACCATCACCCTGAATGCCTGGGTCGGTCAGTTCCGCAATGCACCTCTTACAATCGCACTCCGCGATCCCGGCGTTGTTCCTCGAGATGCAGACCTAACCCTGATCTTCAGCCGCCTGAAAGATCTAGAATATGGGTTGGAGGACGACAGCGAAGAGCAACTCTACCGCCTGTACAAGCGCTTCCTCAAAGACCCCGATAAACTCTTCAGTCCTCATAAGCGTATGGAGCAGCAAATCACAGATCTCATCATGTACCTATCCAGCCCTAACTGGATCGACCTCACAAACCCCAAGAACCAGGTCGTCACCAGGTTCATCTACGACACAAGTCCCGCAAATCATGACCAGTACCTCAAGTTCTTCTATCAATTGTTGCTAAGCCTTGAGCTGGACCTACGCATCAATTCGAGAATCCATCTTGAGGAAGCGCGCGGAAAGCTGATGGCGCAGATACCGCCCCAGGTCCAGTGGAACCTGGCCCTGGCGAGACGCTGGCGGGACAACGTCCGCGTCGAGGATTATGGTCCGACGGCTGAGCAGGTCCGGCTACGGTACAAGCTCAGGAAAAGACAGGTCAAAATGCTGAAGCGGTTCGCCCAGATGATGAAATGGCCGAATCTCGACGCAACGATCGATGCCTTAAAGCAGGGCGACGCGGACAACTCTTTACTCTCAATCAGCTCTCATACCATGGCCTTTTTCAGTGGTCTAGTTCTGCCAGGGGTAAGTATCAAATTTCTTCTTCGGTGTGATATTAATTCCTCTTCCACAATGAACACCGTAATACCACTCTATGCTCACGCTTCCACGATTGGACTACGGACTGACTTCGGGCCTAGTCTACATTCCCCTTCCTAATTATGAATAGCCTCATAGACATCGATCCCGACAAGGCAACGGATGACCTTGCGCTGCTCACACATCTACATCCCTACTGTGGTTTCCAGTACCGCAATAGCTATACTTACTGGACCTCTGCGTGTATCGTAGGCAAGGTCCTTGGGCCAACTTGTCGCGAAGTGGGTGGCTGGATTGGACCTGCGCGCCCGACGTCAGACCTGGCACGTTCGCAGATTGCTCGGATTCGCTCGCGGAGATCACGCCATCGCATGACACCTGAGGACGTAACTTCGATGGCCGAGAGATCCGAACCGTTAGGCCCACCGGCGGAGAGTTACCCGGTTACGGAGTATGAGCTCTTCACACCAGATACTGAAGATGTTGCCGACACGGTGCGGATCGAGTTGCTTAACCTTAAGGCACTCCCCGACAGACAGGACCATACCGGCCCTAAATGGTTTGACGCGTCCATCCAGTTCGCCATCGATGGTGTGTCGTGGCCGCTATACCTAAGCTACGACGTCTCGTTTATCAATGCATGGCCATGTTCGGACGGTCCGCATCCTCTTTTCTTCGATTACGTCCACGAGACGACCAGGGCGAGCGAGGTGGTAAATATACTGGACTGGGGAAAGCCAGGTAGCTTCGAGAAAATCCCACACTCATCTCCAGAAGAGAACGGCCAACTACCAAGGGCACACGGCAACCCAAGCGACGACGCGGAGAGGGTGTTAGTAATCCAAGCATTCGGTGTCCGCGACAACGAAGTGCTGGCTAGAGCTTGGTGTTCTCATTGGGGACTGGATGCCTTGGTGGCGGATATCGGCAAGACTTGGTAAGTTTAGACCCGACCTGTTCCTGGTATATGTCTATCAACGCTGCCTGAGTGCCCGCGGCTAATATAAAAACAACACAGCATGGCATGCGCCATACGCGAAGCTTATGCAGCGACTTTGACTGTAGTAATACTTACTGAGGATCAGCCGGGAGGGGCCGACTAAAGAATACGGGGGAGACGACGATCACGACCCATGACGGGGAAACGTACAGAAAATAAAGAAGAAAACAAATAACGCCACGATGAACGAACCTATGAACCTACGAAAAAGAAAAAAAGCGACGAGGGAAGGTTGCAAATCGGAACTGCGTCCCACGCCACAAGGGCCTTTTTATCAGTTCCGAGGCGAAGAAAGAAACGAGAAAGAGACCTAGGTAGAGCAGCGAACTAACTAGTCGTAGATGATACTCAACGATGAAGACAGCAGGTAATAGCCTTTTACTGCTAGGTAACTGGAGGATTTCCTAAAATTTCCCCACCAAGAAAATTCTAAGCGTTTAGGCAAGGAGTTGATCTATTAGTATACCCAATTCTCTTTTTCTCCCCTACTTCTTCGCTTTTCCTTTTCGAGAGATTACCAGGGTTCTTTGAGGTACATTTTTCGTGTAACTTTTTTTCTTGCTTGCTTGTGTTGATCCCGCAAAGGCTTCGTCTGACAAAAACGATTGGCACTCTTGCGGTTCGGCTACCCCACGACCACAGGATGGATCGGCGCTAACGGACTAGGGGGGAGGTGTTATGGGACTTAAGAAACCACTCCTTTCCTCTTTACTGCTTCACCGTCTAGAATAATTACGAAAGGGTATGACAGCCTTGTTGCTCAAGCTCCGGGGATGAAGAGGAAGTGGCGCCGCCCTTGCCACAACCGGAAAAGCAACCCAGAGCTTGCCCCTCCGTTGTACGAAACAAATCGAACCGAGTCGTGCTGGCGGGAGCAAAAATGGGCGACTACTGCAGCCAGCTTGCCTTGGTACCTACTTACTCAGTCGGGACGGGAATAGGAAATTAGCTCTACAACCGGACACCGGCAGAAAAAAAAGCAGCTTTTCATGCGGGGCTTGACATGGCGGAGCCAAGAGTTATAGAAGGGGGGCCTTCTAGCAGCATGGGGGCAGATGGTAGATCTCGGTGTGTACCCCTTATGTATGTACCTGTATATGAATGTATGAACAAATGTACCTATCTATCTAGGTTAGCTATGTATTGTGTGTAATAGTGCCTATGCCAGGTATGTGTGAGTAGTTGTCACGATGCCTGCCAGCCTGCCTATGCACATCCAATTGTAGGTAAGACATACCCGAGGGACGCTTATGCTTGTAGAAAAAACATTAGCAGGAAGTATTACGGATTGTAGTAAGTACATACTCAGTCACTCAGTCACTCGGAAAGTAAAATGGTGCTAGTAGGGTACTTAAGATATCTACACTACATGTAAGGGCATACGGTAAAAGGGTAGGGGGTAAGGGTAAGGTAGCACTAGACAGAAAGGTAGAACTTCAGAAAAGCTTCCAGAGAGCAGAGTAACAACCCTGGTGGCTTCTTGGCTTTGTAAAGGAGGGGTAGCTAGAGGAGCTTGCTTCTTCAAAGAGAGAAAAAGACCTAGAGAGAAAGAGAAAGAAATATACTTACTAAATACCTACACTAACTAGTACAAGCATATAGGTAAGAAGTATTTAGTGTATCTATCAATCTATATTACCTACATCGTACTAGGTATGTGTGTAGTCTAGGCCCCAGTCTATAGGCTCGATAACGATCAATAAGGGTCCCCCCCATGTTCTCCACTTTCTTGCCCCACGTATGTGACGACATGGGATTTGCCCCTCCACCACCAGACGACGATCACTTGTCATTTCGCATCTAATCCCTCCATGCTAGTAGCTTCCCGAGCTCTGGGAAGGAGGGGGGCCCGAACAGTCTTTGCAGACTCTTTCCCTTTCCCTTAGAAGAGAGGTGGTGAGCAGGAGGATGGAGGGGTGGGGAAGGGAAAGGGGCAAGGAAGGTAAAGAAGCTAGTAAAAGGTACATAATGTTATTCATCTTATCCCCCCTCTTTCATCCCCTTTCCTCTTTTACCATCTTTACTTATCCTACCTTCTAGACATCAAATATTGCATCGGGGGGTTTCTAGGTTTATCCTTTTATCTTTTGGTTTTCGGCGTACCATATCAGACAGAGACAAGACGACACGAAACTTTACAAACTCACTTCTTTAAAGAGAAAAGTCACACGAAACACAGTGGACGTTACATACGCATACATCACGGACATACATACATACGACTACATACACCTTGACGCACACCTTGACCTACCTGTAATAAGCAACCCCCTACCTTACCACCACCCCCCTTCCACCCCCGAGAACGGAATTGAGATTCTAGACAAGCCTCTTTTTTTTTATATCTCGAGAGAGAGATAGAGATAGAGACGAAGTTTCGTAAGGTGCTTTGCAGTACCTTTAGATTCCCACGATTGGACGAACCAAACTTCCCGCACGCCTTGCACACGTTCACTATCTTACATATATACTGATATATCTCTTTATTTTCTTTCGCTGACACCGCCCAATCTTGTGGCTAGTCTTGAAGGCATTCGCTTTCCCGACATGGATCTAGACCTAGAGTAAGTCCAAGCGATGGGGTTGAGGGTGCTGATGGATCAACCCCTCCCCCCGGCCCATCTCCTTTTTTTTGTGTATGTGTTTGTTTGCTCCGTTGTACAGTCAGATCAGATGAGTTGGGTTAAACTGAGGTCATGAGTTTGAAACAATGGATTGTTTTTATAACCCGCAAAGGGGCGCACTTGATTCCAACCCCTCTGACTTTGTTTTATTTTTATTTTTATTTTTTTTAAACTTTGGAGCCAGACTCTGACCAAGACGCTTCTTTCACTCTAGTTCTCGTAATTTGATTCACTTCGAGGACAACGTGCGTCTGTCTGTCTTACTGTCGACAAGCATCCCCAACCCAACCAAACCAAACCCCGGCTTCTTCCTCGAAGCTTTCTTTTGTGACATAACCTATCCCATCCTTGACGCTGGATAACCTCAATTGACATTATGTTGCCGAAGGACCATTACATAGGCATCGACGTGGGCACCGGCTCTGCCCGTGCCTGTCTCATCGACTCGACTGGAGACATTAAAGCTCTTGCCTCGGAGGCCATCAAGCTGTGGCAGCCCCAGCATGGCTACTATGTACGATCTGCGTGCCCCTTCCATTCCTCCTCCAGGCCCTGGGCCAATGGTTGTCCGTGCTGACTGCGAGATAATACAGGAGCAATCCACCACGGACATCTGGCATTGCATCTGCCATTGCGTGCAGCGAGTTGTGCACCAATCCGCTGTCAACATTGACCACATCAAGGGCATTGGCTTCGATGCCACCTGCTCGCTAGCTGTCTTCTCCACCGACACCGATGAGCCCGTTACCGTTACCGGCCCCGAGTTTGAGAACGATGGCAACGACCGCAACGTCATCCTATGGCTGGATCATCGTCCGGTTGAGGAGACGGAGAAGATCAATGCGACCGGCCACAACCTACTACGCTATGTCGGTGGCAAGATGAGCATAGAGATGGAGATTCCTAAGGTGCTCTGGCTGAAGAACAACATGCCCCCGGAGCTATTCGATCGTTGCAAGTTCTTCGACTTGACCGACGCCCTGACCCACCTCGCCACCGGCAACGAGAACCGCAGCTTCTGCAGCACCGTATGCAAGCAGGGCTACGTACCTGTGGGTGTCGACGGTAGCGTCAAGGGCTGGCAAGAGGACTTCTACGAGACAATTGGACTGGGCGACTTAGTCAAGGATGACTTTAAGCGCATGGGTGGTGTCGACGGGGTGGTGAGCCTATTTCCTTTGCGCCTTGCTTTGCTGTCAGTAGTACTTCGAGGGGCTATGTTTGCTAATTCGAACCGCCTGTTACGCAGAACGGGAAATACCTCAGCGCTGGGGAGCTAGTCGGACGTCTCTCCGAGACGGCTAGCAAACAGTTAGGGCTGCCGGCCGGCATCGCAGTTGGCAGTGGTGTCATTGACGCCTACGCTGGCTGGATCGGCACGGTCGGAGCCAAGGTCGACACGGAATACGGCCACGCCGATGAAACCCACCCCCCGAATGACCTAGCTCAGGCTTCTACTCGTCTCGCTGCCGTAGCGGGTACCTCGACGTGCCATCTAGCGATGTCCGAGAAGCCTGTGTTCGTGGACGGCGTTTGGGGACCGTATCGAGACGTCCTTATCCCTGGCTTCTGGCTTGCAGAGGGTGGCCAATCTGCTACCGGCGAGCTGTTGCGGCACGTCATCGAGACCCACCCGGCGCACAAGGAGGTCATACCGCTCGCTGAAGCGATGCACATGAACATTTACGATTACATGAACGGTCATCTGAGAGAGCTGGCAGAGAAGAGCGGTGCACCGACAGTGTCGTACTTAGGGCGGCACTTCTTCTTTTACGGCGACCTTTGGGGCAACCGGTCGCCCATCGCGGATCCTAACATGAAAGGTGCCGTGATTGGTCTGAGCCCTGATTCCAGCGTCGATGGCCTTGCTCTCTATTACTATGCCACGATGGAGTTCATCGCGTTACAGACGCGACAGATCATCGAGGCGATGAACAAGTCGGGACACAACATTCAGACAATCTTCATGTCGGGCAGCCAGTGTCAGAACGATCTGCTTATGGATCTGATCGCGACGACGTGCCACATGCCGGTGCTGATCCCGAGATACGTGCACGCGGCGGTGGTTCACGGCGCAGCCATGCTCGGAGCGAAGGCCGCGAGCGCCGACGCCGACGGGAAGACAGAAGACCTATGGAGCATCATGGACCGTATGAGCAAGCCTGGTCGGCTCGTTAAGCCCGGTGCCGACCAGAACGAGAAGAAGCTCCTTGATGCCAAGTACGAGGTGTTCCTCGACCAGTGCCATACCCAGCGCGAGTATCGCCGCAAAGTCGACCAGGCCACCTCGGCTTGGGTTGAGAAAGGGAAATAAAAGGAAATACTTGATGGCAAGGTAATTTAGGAGTTTTATGTGTATGTGTGCTGATTAGGCGCACGCGGGGGGACGGAGAGAAAAGGGAAAGGAGGTAAAAAAGGGGGGTTCATGTCTTTGCATGTATGCGGACAAAACTAAAGATATGACTCTGGGAATGGGCATAAATATACCTATATCAAGATAGACCGCCAGGAGTTACTACTGCTACTGCTGCTGCCGCTGATGATGTTACGGCGTGCTGGATAATTGACAATTGCCTTTTTTCTATAACCTGTTTTTTTCTTTTCTTTTCTGCCTAGATGAGTTACATACCTGGCAGCACATGGACGGGTTTTAATTGACAATGCTTCGGTTGGGTGTTAGAATTTTAGATTTTGAATGCCTCCCTTAAGTAGACCAAATGCATGCCTGAGAACATCAGGTCTACATGATGGTAAGATTGGGTAACCGGTACCTATGTAGTATGTACCTAAGAGGCAGGTAGCTCTACACTACCTAGCTAGGTACCTAGGCGGTTTAAGTGGTACATACCTAACAGTGTAACCTAGGTACATATGTAGGTAGAGGACGCGTGGGGTCTGTGCGCGAACCAACCCGCAACGCTGGTGCTCCTTGCAGATGCCTTGTTGATTTCCATTTATTTATTTTCTCAGCCTTGTCACCTTTTTTTACACACAAGCTCCAACGTTGTTCAAGCAGGGCCATCGTAAAAACATTGGCCACTGCTGTCTTGTTACCACTACCTATCTTTTTTTAATGCAGTTGCTTTCCCCCCAGGGAAGCTGTTCTCACTACTGACAACTCTACGGTTTCCCCCCACGTCCCTCGATTCGACACCTATTCTTCCCGGATGGTAGTGGGCGATACTTAGGCAAACACCAAGTTCGCGCTCGCTACATTCCTTCGAGATGTCGTCGCTATTCGGATCGGGCGCTGCCAAACCCGCCACACCCTTGGGAAGTCTGTTTGGTCAATCGCAGGGCCAACCACAGCAGCAGCAACAGGGCCAGCAGCAGCCAGCAGCTTCGCAACCCCAGACCGCCGGCTTGTTTGGACAGACACAGAATACACAGCAACCGACCGGTGCAACAACGAGCCTATTCGGACAGCAGCCGCAAAACACACAACAGCAGCAGCAACAGCAACAGCAAAATCCACAGACCGGTGGGCTGGCTGGAGGCTTGTTTGGCTCGACCGCGCCATCGCTCGGCTCCCAAAACCCAGCCCAGCCAGCGACAGGCGGCGCGTTTGGAATGTCTACACTTGGACCACAACCACAAGCCAAGCCTCAGGGCCTTGCTGGAGGTCTCTTTGGTTCGACCGCGCCTACAACAGCTCAACAAACCACGAATGCCTTTGGTGCATCTACAGCTCAGAATCAGCCTACCGGGGGCATCGGGCTGTCGAACATGAACCAGCCAGCAGGTGCTTCCAGTCTATTTGGGACAACCCAGCAGCAACCTGCAGCGGCATCGACTAATGGTAGCACGCTGCCCTCGGGCAACACCACCGGATATTTTGACAGCCTCCTGGCTAAGAGTAAGAGACAAGCCCAGGGCGAATCCCCTCTCGATGACCTCCCTAGCCTCCAACTCGGCCTAGGCGACTTCCGACAGCGCCTTCAGAAGATTGGCCAGCGCGCCGACCCTCTCCAGCATGGCAAGGCCCAGTACATGCTCGCCGCCTCGGGCGTTGACCCAGGAGCGGCAGTGAAAGATCTCAAGTTCTTCAGCGTCCAGGCTGGCGCGCGTCCGGAACGACCTGCACCGAGCTTCACTAGTACTGATGTCGATGTTGAGGCGTACCTCGCGAACCTACAAGCGAAGACGACCCTGAGCATGATCGCCGATGGCCTGGAAAGGTCCACCAGGGACTTTGAAAACTTCCTGGAGGACAACATCACGATGGAGTGGGAGGCGCAGAGGAAGCGTATCTACGAGCACTTTGGCATTAAGACACGCAACGAGGGGCCTAATGATGCGTCTACGGCAGCACCTGGCAGGGAGACACAAGGAGGCTTCGGCCGGTCACGACGAGCTCCAAAGGCCTCCCGGTCTACGGCTACTCCAGCGAAGGGCAGCGTCTTCGGGAGATCAACTCTACAAAAGTCCGTCATCGGAATGCCCAGCAAAATCGGCAATCACCAGCCCGAGTTTAAGGATGTCGAGGATGCGACAGGGGGTACGGGGGCAGTCAACAGCGCAACTGCGGTTGACGACCGGTTTTCGAGAGAGAAGCAGAGCAAGCTCGCCACTTGTATTCGGCAGCTCAACCTGGCACGGCTTGAGAAAGTACCCTATCCCATTCTACACGAGCTTGCCGAGGTGGAGAGCAAATCTGGCGATAGACATGCTCACCAGCTTGTTGATGCTTATCGCGCTGCTATGGCCATCGTCGACGAGCAGCCCGAAGCGGAGACATTTGCGGCAGACGGGACGGCAAGAGAACGCCAATATAGGGCCAATTACTTGGATCCGAATGACAAGGGTATGCCTTCGATAACGATGAAGAGGAAGATTCTCACGGGCTCCACCACGTTCCTCGAGAAGAAGTTCTTCGCCGAAGTCGAAAGCCTCATCGCCAAGCACCCCCGCGAGGCGAGCCTCGGAGGTCGGCCGGACGTTATCAGCAAAATTCAGGCGTACGTCCGTCTACGACATGCACGAAAGAATCTGGTACCCGATAATGTTGAGCTGCAGCAGGCCGAGGGCGACTTTGTCTGGGCTGTCGTCTTCTTCCTCCTGCGGTCTGGCAACGTCGCGGAGGCGGTCCACTATGTCAAGTCGCGTAATGTTACTTTCCGTAGTATTGATCGTACATTTGCGTCGTATCTCCTAGAATATGTAGGGAACCCCGAGAGGCGGCTGCGGCGTCAGCTGCAAGATCGGTGCAACAACGAATACAACCAGAGAGTGCGCAACGCGCCGGAGAACTCCATCGATCCGTACCGTATGGCTTGTTACAAGATTGTGGGACGCTGCGATGTGAGCAACCGCAGTTTCGGAAAGCTGAATACCGAGGTTGAAGATTGGATCTGGCTGCAATTTGTCCTTGCCCGCGAGAACGATAAGGCGACCGAGGTCGCTGCTGAGTCGTACGGGTTGGACGACCTCCGAGCTAGTATCCGAGAGATCGGCCTGAAGCACTTCCCCAAGAACCCAACTGAAGACAACAACAGCGACTTCGGCATGTTCTTCTTCATGCAGATCTTGGCAGGCATGTTCGAGCAGGCGATCGCGTACCTCTACACTTTCTCATACGTGGATGCAATCCACTTTGCTATTGCCCTCGAGTACTACGGTCTCATACGGCCCGCCGACCCCTGGACCACGCCTGACACGCTCCTGTCATACGATACTCGGTCCAAGCCGCAGCTGAGCTTCGGCCGGATGTTGGGTTACTATACGCGGGACTTCCGGGCCGCCGACGTCGACTCGGCTGTCGACTACCTTACCTTCATCTGCCTCAATGCCGACTTGCCTGGCGAAGCAGGGCGACAGCAGGCAGAGCTGTGCCACGTAGCCCTGCGAGAGCTGGTTCTGGAGTCAAGAGAGTTCAGTAAACTCATCGGAGACATCAGACCGGACGGACGTCGCATCGTCGGACTAATTGAAGAACGAGGCCCGCTCATCGGCTTGCGCGAAGAGGACGATTTTGTCAAGACGGTCACGCTACAGGCAGCCCGGTTCGCTGACGACAACGGCAGAACCACGGATGCGGTGCTGCTGTATCATCTTGCCGGAGACTACGACAGCGTTGTTACCATTGTCAGCCGTGCATTGAGCGAGGCTATTTCGCTAGAAATCGGCGAGGACCCTATGCGGCTGATGCCAGTCAAGCCGCGGTCTGATGGTAGGGATCCCGAAGCCCAGCCTGGAAGCAGCCTGAGCCTCGCATCTATCGACGATCCGGTGCAGCTCGCCGCGACGATGATGTCCATGTACGACAAGGATGCTATGTTCTACACGAAGATTGAGAACCAGAACCGGGTGGCCTGCAACCTCCTATTACAGATGAGCGAGATCAAGGGATTGGTCGAAGCTGGCTCGTGGCCCGAATCCCTGGACGTAAGTGTTTACCCAAACTACGCGACAAGCTTATTGCTACTATTTATAGAGAGAATGCTAATGTTTATTTTCGCCCACTCGTGCAGAAAATCCGCGCATTGGAGATCCTACCTCTGGGAGCCAACGGCGATCCCGCCAAGATCCGGCACTACGCGTCTGGGTTTTCGGGTTTGTCGCAGACGGTTGCCATCAACGTGCCGAACCTGCTGATGTGGACCATCACCTGCTGCATCAGGCAACGGGAGCGGCTCACAAGCGGGCAGTTCAGCGGTAACGAGGGCACGCGCCGCATGATGTGCGACGAACTCAAGCAGATCAGCATGGACCTGACGACGTACACGAGCCAGCTGAAGTATCGGTTCCCGCCGCACTTGCACGAGGCTCTGGCGAGAGCATCCTCGGAATAGGATAGATGATGGTTAGGGATAGAGATGGTGATAATTAGACACATGGGAACATGCGCGACTGACTTTGCGGAGGAAGGAGGAGGGGGTAGGGGGGAGGATGAGGCTGAAGGGATGATGTTTAAGTTAATGAAGACAACAAGCAATTGGGATAATTGGGGAAGCAAAACGACAAAGGATAAAGAATAAAATCTACGAACATTGCTCCGTTTTACCGTCTCACCTGCCAACTTGGTAAATTCTACGATCTGTGCGAGGATGGAATACCGTGCTGGCATCACCAAATTGACTCGTCAGAACCAGCCCCTAGCTTGCTAGCTGTGCCTGACTCGAGAACTCCTCGACAGAGAGCACAGGCATGATTCATTCGCCCCATTCTCTAAACCCTCGGGCAAATCTGGTCGGGACCCCTGGCTCCATCCATCTACCTATCTGAACTAACCTACTTAGGTTAGGTAGGTATTTCCCATCCAGTCAGACACGGACCAGTCCAGCCTAAGTTCATTGGCAAAAGCTCTAACCTCCAGCTACCTCCAATACCCAGACACACGTAACGCACATACTGTACTTCGTACACGCACACGACCACCCTAAGCATCACTCACTGTGCATGTAGGTATTGTCTTGTGTACCTAACCTAAGTAAGTAAGCAAGGAAGCTTCGGAAATTCCTATTCCCCCCCCTTTTTTTTTGTGTTGTGTGCTGCTCATGTAACCCAGCCTTTACCGCGTTTGGGCGGGTAAGTAAGTGTACCTAGGTGCTCCTTTTTTTCTTTTTTTCTTTTTTTTTTTAGGCTGGTGATAATGCTTCCTTACCCATCGGCCGCTTCTTATTCTTCTTCATCTTCTTCTTCTCTTCGTCCCGCGTCTTCAACTTCGGCCCCCACCGCTCGTCCCACACCGACTATCACCACCGTCACCAACACTACTACTGCTGCCCCGGTTGCTACTAGTACTAGTACTACTACTACTGGTACTACTGCTACACATCCCGCTACTGCCGCAGCCGGGGAAGGGGTGCCGCCGCTACCCGGGCCCGCGAGCCCGCATAAGCGCGGCCGATCCGTCGACGATGACCAGCACCACCAGCACTGTTCCCCAACCTCGACCTCGCCGTCCCAGTCCCAGTCCCAGTCCCGGTCTCAAAATGTCCCGGTGCCGGTGCCCGAGGACCAGCGGACTAGGAAGCGCCGCGCCGCCACCGCTGCCGCTGCCGCCGGCGGTCCCAGCTCCAGGGGTGTCGCCAACCTAACCCCGGAGCAGCTAGCCAAGAAGAGAGCCAATGGTTTGTCTGTCTCCACGTACCCTATTTATCTATCTATCTATATACTCCTTGTCTTTTATTTCCCAATCTCCCCTCCCTTTTCCTGTTTAGGTCCCCGTGGACTGCCTAGGTTAGCTGGGATACCTTAGGTATCTTTCGTTGTCACTAGGTACTGCAGCCATGCACATTGAGTAAGAAGGGACGCGCGCTAGGAAACATATCGCGTTCTCAGCCGCAGATGGGGTTCCCGTTTCCATGTGTCCCACTTTAGGAGGGGCGGGACGAGGAGAGGGAGAGGGAGAGGAGGGGAGGGGAGAGGTTGGAAAGGCGGCTGTTCGTCTGTTCTCTGTAGACCCACGTGCTGGGAGGAGGGAGGAGAGAAGCAGCTTAGCTTTCCTGCGGTTCTTGAGCTACCTAGTCCTTGTGTGTGATCGATCATATCATATTGCTTATTCATCATTATCATCACCATCATCTATTTTACCTTGCTTGTTGTCTTTCGTTCATGCTAACCTAGCCGTTCCCTTCCCCTTTCCCCCCCGGTCACAGATCGAGAGGCACAGCGAGCCATACGCGAGCGCACCAGGAACCAGATCGAGACCCTCGAGAAGCGGGTCCAGGAGCTCACGTCGCAGCAGCCGTACCAGGAGCTCCAGGCCGTCATACGCCAGAAGGAGGCCGTCGAGGCCGAGAATGCCGAGATCAGGGGCCGGTTGGCCTCTATCATGGCCCTCATACAACCCGTGCTTTCAGGCCAGCAAGGTACGTGCGTACATGCATCATTGTCGTTGTCGTTAGTCTGTCTATTATAGATCTATACTATCTATACTACCTACTACTCCCATGACGATAGCTTGGAATTGGGCAAAGAAAGGGAGAGAGAATGGAAAAGAAGCTTATTGCGCTTTAGCTCGAACCGCATACGCATCGCCCGCCTCGACATTTGTACCTAGCCAATCTGTTCCGCCTACTCTCCCTCCTCCCTTTACGACCTCTTCCCCTTCTCCCCACACCCCCTATAACATCCCGACGCCTAGCAGCGCCACCTCTCCGGTATCTACGGCCGACTCGCCCCTACACCATAGCCATGCACCGTCCCAGTCAAGCCCCGGGCTAAAGCACGTCATGCTGCTGAACCAACAGCGGCAAGACCTATACCACGGCCTCGACATCAGCAGCACCGGCGAGCAGCTGAAACTTGACTTCCTACTGGGGCCATCGACGGCGACAGCGCGCCACCATCGCATAAGCCGTATCCGGACGGGCGTCGACGGGCCTCAGGACTCGCCCGCCTTCCAGCACCTCCCCATGAAGCACGACTGGAACGGCGCGTCGCTGCCGCCGAGGAGCATGACGACGGTGGCGGCGGCGGCCTCGCGACAGTACATCCACCACGGCGGCAGCAACAGCGGCGACAGCAACAGTAGCAACAACAACCACGATCATCATACTTATAGTAATAACAGTAACTATCATCATAGCAACCACAGCAGCGGTCTTGATCACGGGCACGAGTACGAATCCAACACAGCCGCCACAAACGCGACGCCCCAGCCGTGGATCGACTACTCCAACCCGTTCAACAACTGCGCGCCGACGTGCCCGCTCGACCGCCTGCTGCTCGACTTCTTGCGAGAGCGGCAGCAGCGCCGCTCCGATGGCTGGGGCGCCCGCGAGGTGCTGGGCCCGCGGTACCCGTCGGTCTCGTCGCTGCTGAACCCGGCGCGCAGCGCGTACGCGCACCCGCTGTCCAAGGTGTTCACGGACGTGCTGTCGACGTTCCCGGGGCTGTGCACGCTACCAGAGCGCGTGGCGGTCCTGTACATCATGTTCCTGGCCATGCGCTGGCAGGTCGACCCCAGCCCCGCCAACTACGACCGCATGCCAGCCTGGATCCGCCCGACGGAGGCGCAGCGCCGCATCGCGCACCCGGCCTGGGTCGACTACATCCCCTTCCCCCTGATGAGAGAGCGGCTGGTGAGGGCTAGGGAGGAGGACGAGCGGGAGCGGGAGCGGGAGAGGCAGAGGGAACGAGAGAGGGAGAGGGAGACACGTTGGGGTGGTGGTGGCAGTGGTGGTGGGAATGGGAACGGGAACGGGGGAAGTAGCAAAAGGGAGGACACGTACCTGTTCGAGGACTTCTTCATCCCCTTCACGGGCACGGTGCGCGTGGGGTGGCCCTACGCGGACGAGGACGCGCTTCTCTTGGCGCCCGACGGAGACGAGGTCCTCGTCAACCCCGTCTTCGAGAGGCACCTGCGCCGCCTCGAGAACTGGTCCCTCGGGCCCGAGTTCCACCGCGCGTTCCCGGCCCTGGAGGGGACGTATCGGTTGAATGTGGGTGGGGGATGATAGGATGATAAAGAGGGGGAAGGGGGGAGTTAGGGGAGGTGAGTGAGGGGGGAGGGGGAAAAGGGACAAGGGGATGAAGGGTGTTTCGATAATTGTGGATTTTAGGAGAGAGAGGGAGAAGGGGGGGTAGGGTATATAACATAGGTAGGTACATATATAGTTGTACATGGAGATAAGCCATACACACACAAACATATATATATATTATTTGCATCTCCTCAGCCTTTGGGTTTTAAAGGAGTAGGAGGAGAATATAGCTGGAGTTAAGTAAGGAGTAAGTAAAGAGGGGGAGTGAGTGAGTGCTGTATGGTATGACTAAACTAAACCAATAAATAAATAGATACATAAATAAGACTAGAAATGGCTTACAATATATGTATGTAGTGTAGCGCCTGTACCTATTTATCTATTTCTTTTGTTTGCCCCCTTTCCATGGGTCGGTATGGTATATACCTATATATATTATTCTGGGATATTACCGCCCTTTCATCCATCCATCCGTCCGTCCGTCCTATCTTTAGTAAAAAGGGGTAAAAAAGAGAAGAGAAGAGAAGAGGTGGGGAGGTATCTAGGTTAGGTACTTTTACTTGCTTCATTACTATCAGTACTACATACATAGGAGGTAGATTAGGTAGGAAGGAAGAAGAGGGAATTCCTTGCGCACTCTTCAATCCCCTTCCCCCCTCCCACAACGGCTCTCCTGTCCCCTGTCCCCTGTTTCCTTTCCTTTCTTTTCTTTTCATAACTAGTAGATTAGGTAGATAGGTAAGTAAGTCAGAACAAATAAACTCCTACGCCTACCTACCGTGCCATTACCATGCTATATGTGCCCAGGCTTTAATTATATACTATACTCCTAATCCCAATCAAAACTCCATCTCCCTTTTCCTAAACAATATTTTCCCTTTTATGTTTTATTCTACCTCTTTCAACCCCCCCCCCCCCCCCCTTTTTTTTTTGTTCCTCCTTTACTTCCCTTCTCCCCCCCTTACGCCTCATCCCCCAACCCCTCGACCCCGAAAGAGTAAGCGCAGATGCTCGTACCCCGCCCCACGAACAGCGTAGACGTAACGTCCCCGGGGAACTTCTGGAACTGCATGCTCCTGACGACATTAGGCGGTCCCCCCCCTGGCGCATTCCCCCCCAGCTGCGGGTCCGAGTCCAAGGACGCGCACCTGAGCCTCCTCCCGCTGCGCGCCGAGTACAGGGCCACGGTGCCGTCATCATGCGCCGCGGCCACGAGCCCCGGCGCGCCGTCGGGGTCCACGGCCAGCCCGACGTCGACGTGGGCGCGGTTGCGGTACCGGGGGAACACGAGGACGGGGGCCTCGGCGTTTGCGTTTGCGTTTGAGTTTGCGTCTTCGCTGTTGTGATGTCCTCGGCCATGGCCACGGGAAGGGGGCAAGAATCGCAGGTCATAGACCGCGAGGTGGTTGTTGAGTGCCGCGACGAGGACCCGGTGACTGTCCCCGCCGAGGCGGCGGACGTGCGTCAGGGGTCCCGGGAGGCGCACCTGCTCCTGCCAGCGGTCGCCGGGCACGCGCAGGTCCGCGGCGTAGAGGCGACCCGGGCGGCCGCCGTAGAGGAGCACGTTGGGGTCGGAGAAGTCGAGGGCGAATATGTCGCGGAAGGGCTTCGCATAGTTCCCTGGCTGTTGACGCTGTGGCGTGAGCCACTTCATGTAGCCCGAGGTGCTGTCCCAGTGCGTGAGCCCCCTGTTCGTGCCCACGACGCAGACGGAGGTTGAGCCCGCGGGCGCGGGCGCGACGCAGTTAGCTTGATAGTCATGGCAGGTGCCGTTGCCCGTGGTATTGATGTTGGTATACATCTCTACGCCATCTAGGGATCGGGGGTTCGCCAACCCAAATGTCAGCTACAAAAGCAACCCCCTTTATATATATATAAAAGAAGAAGAAATGTGTCTAAGGTCGAAAGATGATTGCTACTCACTCCGTCCTAAGAGCCAGTGAGGTCTCCGATCGTCCGGCTCTGTTACCTTGGGGGTGAAAGCCCACATCGAGACATCGCGCCCTGGTTTTCGGGACGTGATCAAGATCTGATTGGTCCTCTCGTGGTATTTGATGTCGGAAATTTGGGGTATCGCCATCTCTTGGTACGGGGCGATTTGGTTCCTCGGGGTGACGTACTCGGCAAGCAGCCGGCGATGAACACTATCCCACCGACGAGCAGGTTAGCTTATCAAACCACTGCTTCTCGGTAATAACAGAGATAGAAGCCAGGCCGTGACATACCGGCCATTCTTGTCTCTAGGTATGTAAGTCGATATAAGGGTGAGTTCGTCCAGAGCTGTAGATATCTCAGCATGTTGCCCTGCATCTCCCAAAGCTTCGTGGGGGGTTGGAATGCATCGTACTCGCATACGCCGTACCCAGGCCTGTCTTGGTGTCCTGTCCACTAATGTACATGCGCCTCACATTTGAGCCCTTCCCCCACCGCGCATCCCCCAGGAGCATCTGACCCTTCTCTAGCATGCCTTCGGCGAAACAAGCGGCGGGGACATCGCGGCCTACGTCGCCGTATTCGCGGGCAAAGAAGCCTCCCATCAGCGGCTCGCTCAACGCTTTTGACCGAGCGATCCGGTTCTTGGCGAGGTTCATGCGCTGGAGGGCGGCTGCAGCGGCTTCATCTTCGAGCCTCCGCTTCTTCACGTTCTCAGATGACCAGGCTGCATTGCTAGGAGCTGTTCTGCTATTCTCAATCTTGAAGTAGCGGCGCTTCTCTGGATCTAGAGGGGATGGTCAGTCATATGAAATGCAGAAGGAGAGCGTGTGGGAATCCTTTCACTTACCGTAGTAATAACCTGGTATGTTGGCTGCCATGTTCGCACGTCGAACTACACGTCTCAATATAGGTCGATATGTCTAGTGCTGTGCATAACAGGAATGAGTGGCAAAGTAAAAAAGGCGCACTCATAAACATCTGGTCATTTCATAAGCATTTGGCCATTTCATGCGAATGAAGCTAAGAAAAAAGAACCAAAATAAAATTGGAATTAAAACAATAGGTTGTAGTAAAAACTGAAGATAGAAGATGGGTGAATAATTGTAGATAGGAAAAGAGCCTCTCGCCCAGTCACGTGGCTGATGCGGTTCGTCCCTTCAATCGTTTACCTTTAAGCTTATACACGTAGGTACTTTGGTAGTCTCTGCTTACTCCCGAGGTCTAGACTAAGCTTCCCAACCTAGGTACCAGGTGCAGTCAACTTGACCAACAATCAAACATATCATCGCATCGCATCGCACCCAGATGCATACAAACTTAGCAAAAAATGAATGTGATTGCCACCATGCCATACACACATATATTCATTAACACTACTTGCTGGCGACAAGAAGTCACAAAAGACTGACTAGCTAGATAGATTCTTGGAAATCATTATCACATTTAAGAGAGCGTACATTTAGTTTATACTTTTTTCATTGCATTAGTCTATGAGACGTTGGGGTATATGACCGTGGTCTGCCCGCCGCATAATTCATTGTACAAATAGGAAAGGGAAAAAGGTTGCACCCGGAATCCAGACAGGAATATGCCTATAAACATACGGGCCATAGGATGCAACTCTTATTATTAATACGCCCCAATGGCTGTGACCAAAGGGGCCAATGCCGCGCCGTATGGCTGCGTTCAGCATTACTGGGACTTCTCGTGCTGGGTGGAGACACGCTGGAGCGAGACCACTGTGAAACGTGTTAGCATAATCCTCATGAAACAAGGGGGGACCTTTGTTGCTATAAAACTTACCGAAATCCTCGAGCGAACGCTGCTTCTGGCTTCCCTTGGGCGACTTTCCGTGCATGAGGTTGTCGAATCCAACACTGTCTTGGAGCATGTAGTAGATTCCACCCATAACACAGAAGACACCGAAAGAGAAAATCCAGATACGGACAACGGCGACGATGTGGGTGTAGCCACCGACGAACCAACCCCAGATACAGAAGCAGGTGGCGAGAATGTCAACGACCAGGATGGCACCAGTGAGCTGCCACGAGGGGATAGACGACCAGAAAGGACCATTGGCACGAGTGATGAAGATGAGCCAGTTCTCAGTGAGCGAGATCTCAAGGAACAGGACTTCATCCATGCGACCGTTGTTCTGGACGATACCGCCGTTCTCACCCTGAGCGTACATGGTGGTGACAGTGATCCAGGTACCGATGGCAAGAACGACACCGAGAAGAACAGACATACCCCAGAGCTTGGGAAGGTTCCACTTCACGGGGCTCATAGAGTAGGGAGCGTTGTCGTAGGCAATGGCGAGTGTTGCGACATCAGCGAAGATGGCAATGAAGACAACCAGCTCAATGTTGAGAGAGCGGTTCAGGATGGCAATCCACAGACCAAGGTAGATCTCCAAGTGGAGAGAAAGGGCAATACGGTAAACAACGTAGGCGTACATACGGTGGAAAATCTGGCGAGAAGTCTTAAGCGCATCAATAATAGCACCTAGACCGGGGGCAAGGAAAACAATATCGGCAGCAGATCGGGCAGCATCGGAAGCACCCTCAACAGCGATACCGGTATCAGCCTTCTTCAGCGACGGGGCATCGTTGACACCGTCACCAGTCATGGCAACGAGGTAACCACGCTGTTGCAGAATCTCGACGACGTTGTACTTGTGCTGGGGGAAAACTTCAGCGAAACCATCGGCAGCCTCAACGAAATCGTAAACCTCAGAACCGGGCATGTCACCGCCGCCACCAAGACCAAGACGCTCAGCATTGTAGACGTTGGTTCCGAGACCGAGTTGACGGGAAGTCTCACGAGCGATACCGACAGCGTCACCAGTAAGCATCTTGATGGACAGACCAAGTCGCTTGGCTTCGTTGATAGTGCGGGCAGTGTCGTGGCGAGGGGGGTCAGAGCAGGGCATGATACCGAGGATTTCCCAAGCACCCTCGCCCCGCTTGCGGGCAACACCAAGAGAACGGAAACCACGAGTAGCGAATTCAGCAACCTTGTTCTTGTAGGCCTGGTCGATCTCCTCAGGGATGGGGTGGTCCTCCTCGACGGTCTTCAGGACGAACAGAGGGGCACCCTTGACACAGGTGATACGCTCACCCTGGGGGGACTCAACAACAGCGGTAACCTTCTTGGAGACAGGGTCGAAGGGGAAGAATTCCTTGACGATGTACTTGGACAGAACACCCTTGGCACGGGGGTAGTAGCGGAGAGACTTGAGGAAAGCCTTGTCAATGGCATCAATACCCTTCTTCTTGCGGGAAGCAGCGAGACAGGCAGTAAGCATGAGGTCCTCAGGGTCGACACCGGCAACAGTGTAGGGCTCAGAGAGCGAGAGCTTGTTCTTGGTGAGGGTACCGGTCTTGTCAGAGCAGAGAATCTCGACACCAGCAAGCGACTCAATAGCGGACAGCTTCTGGACGATGGCCTTCTTCTTAGCAAGATAGGCAGCACCGACAGCCATGGTGGTGGTAACGACGGCAGGAAGACCGACGGGAACACCGACAATAGTGATGGCCAGAGTGAAGCGGAGGATGTCGACAATGGGGTTGGAGCGGTAGAACGAAGAAACCCAGACAACCAAGAGGGTGAGGATGACGAGAATCAGGAGAACTGTACCAATACCGTTGAGGACTTCAGTGAAGTGACCACTACCGGCAGAAGCCTGGTTGACGAGAGCAGCAGCGCGACCAACGAAGGTGTTGTCACCAGTAGCAGTGACGACAATGAAGGCCTCACCACGCTTGACAGCGGAGGAAGCGAAACATTGGTCGTTCTTGTGCTTGTCGACAGCGAGAGATTCACCAGTGATGGCAGACTGATCAACCTGGAGGAAGGCGTCATCGGTGACGATTCGGCCATCAGCGGGGATGATGGTACCCTCCTCAACCTGGAGGATATCACCGGGAACAACCTGAGGGGCCTCGACCTCCTTAAGAGTGCCATCACGAAGAACAACAGCCTTGAGAGCTAGAGTCTTCTTGAGCTCGTCGACGATAGAACCAGCCTGGAATTCCTGGATGAAACCAACACAGGCGTTGAGAAGCAGAAGAGCGCAGATGACACCGAAGTCAACCCAATCTTCCAAACCAGCAGCGAGGACGGCAGCAGCCTCCATGACGAATTGAATAGGACCGATGAAGAAACCCTAGGAAAGCAACGGTGTAAGCAGTTGATTCTGAGCAAATTACTAGTAGCAAGGCGAGCAACTTACGAGGAACTTGAGAACGAGGTTCTCCTTCTCCTCCTTCATCTGGTTAAGACCGTACTTGCGGCGACGGTTTGTGACCTCAGCTGCGTGACATGTTAGCAACGTGATTGATGGCAGCAAGCATGCCAATTGATGCGAACGCGATGTAGCGAAGGAGAGGAAGAGGGCAGCAAGAACTCACCTTCAGTAAGACCAACACGGGTATCGGTCTGAAGCATCTCTTCCGGAACAACGCGACCGGTAGCAGGGTTTCCTTCACCCTCTTCCTCCTCATCGAAGGCATTGCCATCGTGGGACTCGAGGTCCTCGATCAAGGCATCGATGTCCTCATCTTCATCTTCCTCAGTCTTTCCCTTGGTGTCACGGACGGGATCCGCAGGGCGGTGTGCGGCCTTCTCATCGAAGTCTCCCGACTCGATGTTGGTGTTTAAAGCCGGCGCAGCGGCAGCATTGGACTCGGCCATGGTGGTGGCGAGCTATCCAGGACAGCCTGTTTTCTACTTGCCGCTATAACAGTGGGAAGTAAGAATGGTAGGGAAGGATAAATGTTGGTTGTTGAAGGTGAGGATATCCTAGGTAATAAGGAAAGTCGGCGATTGATAAGGACGACCGGCTGGAATGCTACTAGGATGTAGGTTGGAATTGATGTTTGTGGTGGGAAATGTTGGTCGGCGAGAAGAACACAAACCCAAGGTGAAGAGGGAGGGTTAGGTGTGGGAGTTGACGAGGCACCAGCGTAAATGACCTTGGAGGATTGGCTGGACGGACTTGAAAGTCAAGAACGCGGTGAGGTGGGAAGGGGGGAAGAAGGCAGACGGCGCTTGCTGCGTGGGATGAGGTTCTTATAACAGAAGAAGACCGTAGGTGCGAAAGGCAAAAAGAGAGCTCAAGGGAACTTTGGTGGAAACCTGGTACCCGTGGCAGTCACAGTGCGTCTGGCTCCACAAGTGCAGGTAGGTACCTTCTGGAGTTCCCGTAACCTTGAACCTTTTTGGACTTAAAGCTGATCAGTGTCTATGTATGCATGTACCGCCGATACCTGTTCCTACCAATCTGCCAAGCATCCATCTACCTTTATAAACCTTTTCTGCAAGTGGTGTGGAAGAATTGATCGAACATTCAATGACAATTACGCTTTGACTCTGAAGAGTTTTTTCTTTTCTTTTTCTTTTCTTTAAAGCTTCGTCTCCTTATTCTGGGCATTCACGTCTCCTCCGGCATTCACCAGCACGCTGTTGTCTGTCCATTTGTTTTCCTAGAGGTTTCCTACATAAAGAAGCTTCACCTGTGCATGTGCATGTACAGAGGTACCTTGTACCTTCAAATGTTTATTGACATGAAAAACTGACTAAGGAACCACCTGCAGGGGTAGCTAAGACACAGTAAGTGACACGGCATTCACTGTGTTACTCTATCTCCGAAAACAACTAGCTGCAAGCTCTGGCCACCATTCTCTTCAGTGCAATAATCGCGCAGTTGCGACCAATGACGACAATGTGCACTGAGCTTTTTCAACTTCCATTTGCGTGCAAACACAGAACAGACAAGACAGGACTGGAGGTGAAGGAATTTTTTATTATTTTCTCAGTGCTTGTATGGAGAAGCCTCTAGATATGTTATTAGGCCTGCAATTGAGCTCCCCACCACCGTAGTGCATCTTCAATGGCTGGTGTTACTTTAGCCTCCCTTTGCTATCCGTGTTGTTTTGATTAGGTTGGAAGTTTTTTTTCTATCAGAGAGTGGGAAAGAAATCAAGGTTGCGTGAGCTCTGCAAACCGACAGCACGGTCGTCGCAAAAAAACCATGACCATAATGGCATGGGCTCTTAACCGGCGGCCGGGCCACCCATGCCATGCACCCATGCTTGCTGTTCACAGTGTAATGGACCATGGTCGCTAGACTGGATCCGCGAGTCGCGAGTCCACTGTATTCAATACTGTGCACACACGGTATGTGTGGAGTTTCATTAGTACATTACCTAGGGACATTCGGTACATTTGGTACATTATTACCTTACATTACCTTACATTACCTACCTGGACTGGTCTGGCCTTGCATTACATTACATGTATGTATGTACGCTGTTTGAATTGTGCTCGTGCATATTGGTGCAAACATAACAATGAGCTATTTTCCAAAAGGGTTATCCAATTTATCAAGGGCGCAAAGGCCTTGGAAATCCGCCGATCCTTCCACCCTCAATTGTTTCTCCAGTTTGATTCATTTCCAGTGTCCAGATGCCTACACTGGCCTACACTAGGTAGGTAGGTAGGTAGGTATGTATTTTTACAGCACCACAAGCCTATGTACCAGCCCGTTGTCACCACAAAGATTGGCAGGTTGAGTTGTGTCTGTGTGTATGTGTGGTGTGGTGTAGGTGTAGGTAGGTATCCTATGTTTGGCTAGAGAGGATACCTACCTACCTACTGATTACTTACTTAGGAGGTGGCAAGTAGGTATGTATGGAATATTCTATGTACGTATTATATGTAGGTAGGTAGATTAGATATATTAGGTTTATTAGATATCATGCACGTGTGGATGTAATGTACACACATCATACATCATACGTACATACGTACATTACATACCGACATACTCACATGTAGATATATAGATAGACATCTACGGTAATGAGATATGGTAGGTAGAGCTGACAATCATCACGGTAGTAGGTATAGTACCCAACTACTACTCCATATATACTAACCATAGACCCTAGATGTACGGATGGGATTACGGTGGACTTTACTAGCTAGAGTACCTAGTGTACACTACCTACATGCCTAGGCAGGTACAGGTAGGTACGTAGTAGCGTAAACCCGTAATAGCGTAAACCCACGCGAGACGAGTTAAACCAGATGGAGTCGGTTGCCGGGCAAAGAAGTGCGAAAGCGAGAATGTGAGAAAACACACCTTACCTAGTGTAGTGTACATATGTAGGCAAAGTTTAGTAGCTCGGGGACTTGTGGAGGACGGCCAGGAGCTCAAACCCAACGAGCAAATGGAAAGCAATGGGATCAAATGACAACGGCAGTAGCCAGGTACCTACACCATAGGTGGTATGTAGTACTAGTAATTGTTTAGGTACTCCGTACCTCTACCTATGTGGCTTATCGCAATACGTCATGGGACCCAATCCCGCATTTTTTCCGTATTACCCCAGAAGAAGGACCACAGACCACATTGCAGGCTGTTGCACTTTCCAATCATTGCTTGGCCGAGCGCTTCGCTTCTTACCGGCCGGTCATTTTTCTGCTTAAAATTTTATTTCCCTCAGAGACACTTCACTCCTCTCACTCACACTCACGCTCTCACTCACACCCTCACTCTCACACACCGATAGGGATTTGCCTCTTTTAAAAGCGAGGCTCGGTCAGAACGCAACTCGCGCCTCCACCCTTTTTTTTATTCCTAGGCCTGGCATTCGCTCGGTATAGCCGTTTCTCCACCTAATAGATATGCCTATAGCCGCAGTCTGAAGTCATGTCCATCGTCCAGTTTCTTTCGCTTACTACCTGCCTAGTTGTAGTCTACCTACTTATGTGAGTATCAAATGTATGTATGTGTGTGTGTAGGTAGCTTGAGGTAGGTTAGGTAGGTCAAGTCTCTACCTCACTGGCACTGGTCATGACTCTCTACTACTACCTATACCTACATACCCAGGTATAGTCGTAAGTGGCATACGTCCGTCCGGCTCGCCTTCCCACTTGCCGTGCCGACGGCTTCCGCTCGACCTGTCGTGCTAGCCAGCTATCAATCTGTAGGTAGGTCTCTCCCCCAAACTCTGACAAGGTTGATTTCTCCAGCAAAATGGGGGCCCGACTGCAAGACCAAAGAGTGTTAGTGTACGGGTATCTGAGCCAAGGCCTTCTGCTGGGATTACATGATCGTCCATCCAAGACATTTCGTCTTCTGGGCTCAGAACACATACGTGCGGTAGACCTCGATATGCCGGCTTGGCCTGGTATCCTACGTGGCTCACCAGCACCAGCACTGGCACCGGCACCAGTACCAGCTGCTCCTGAATGAATCAATGCCTCACGTTGCCCTGGAGTGGGTTGTTTCAAACATATCCATCCCGCAGGTCTAATTACTGGATATGCACCGCAAACCGCAGCGTTGCATTTACGTCCGGATATAGCTCATTAGGATAGCTCTCCACGCTGATGATTTCGACACCTCCACGATGGCCTCTTCGCCAATCACCTGTGCGCAAAAGTGAAATTACTAGTATCGGATTCGCACAGCAGGGGTATGGTTTCTGATGTGATTGCGCTAGAGCTAAAGGCACGCAGCTCATATAAGAAAAACGCTCCGCCGTTAGTGGGCTTCACGAGATGGCTGGGATTCATTGTATAATGAAATAAGGACAGTGCTAGGCCGGGGTCAGTTTCCACTGGGAGGATCTGAGGATCGAGCGGCTCGAGTCGCTAACAAAAATTTCCCAATTCGCGACCTCCACGCCGAGGTCTATCACTGGTCAATGGCTCTCTACTCGGACATTATGCGGTGTCTCTCAGGTACACTTTCCGATTTGTTTACCTCGCCATATGACATGCTCGCGTTTCCGAAAAACCGGCTTATCTATACGCATAGACGCCAAATCTGCGTGGTATTCTTCCATCCATTCGAGGCGGATCTGCCTGCGCTATCTAGGTATCTATCTATTTGCAGCTACGGAAGACACTACACATGCTCTTCCGCATCACCTCATGAGTACCTTAGCTACTCGCAGTATGGCGTGCACCACCCTGGCCTACCGCCAACCGCCATGTTGACTCAGCTAATCTGTCATACACGTAAAAGTGCGCGCCGCGGTTCAGTCGCACTCAAGCGTACCGAGATAGACGCGATGGATGTGCAAATCAACGACCAAACTACCTACATACCTAGGTAGCTAACCTACCTATATACACTACCTAACCTGTAGACCTATTCCTATAAGCAGCTGCTGATAGCTGGAGCCAGGACCCATGTAGCTGATGTATCTATCGATGAAACCTCCCTAGGACTACAGAGCTTGGTTGTGGAAGCTGGAGCAGAACTAACAAATCCCTCGGCTTATTTCCTCACCGCCATCGGCTGGCCTAGGTAGGTTACTCGTTTTCGAACCCATCGTCGTTCGCGTCCGCGGTTGTAAAAAAGGCCCTCAAGACCGGATGGCTTCCGAGTCAGGGTCTTCTGCTGCCCCCCACCGACGCTCTGATAAGCGCGCACTGTTGAAGACACGGCGCCCAGATTGAGTTACTTACGGACTGCGTGCATCTTGGGTGGTGGCCGATTTCCAACAACCATGGCGGGGAGGTTTTTTTTTTTAACTCTATCGAGTCCCCGTTCGTGGAAGGCGTTCTGTCTAGTATGATTTTTCTAGAAGCCAGATCTAGATTCTGTACAGACGGACCTAAAGTTCAACCTCACAACAAACCTTCGCTCTCGATGAAAGGATCCCCTAGCTTACTGTCTTTCGGTGGTTCGTCCTTAGTTAGTAGACGTCAAAAAGATTGGCTTGCTACTAAGTTATCCTTCCGCCGCCGTCTGAACTCTTCTGCCTCTCCAACGGCGTCTCTACACGCGTTCTCTAGCAGTCTACACCTTTGGCAGTCTGACATGCTTCAAACTCTACACTATAATGGTGGCATGTTACTATATCACGCACGCAATGGGCTGAAGAGACGTATCTCCCTATGATCCAAGAATAGTGGGAGCCAGGCTGTCAGCCCCCATCCCCCCCGGGGGGTCTCTCGTAGATCGATCTAAACCCATGGCAGTGCCAAGGCATTTGCTTCTCCCGAGATGCAGCTCATGTACGCAAGTGCTGGAGATGTCGCGGCAATCGATCAGATAGAGGGCAGAGGATTAGGGCGTGTAACATGTAGTACAAGATGAGCGCAGCCTAGGTGCACGAGATGTAGCAGTACATCTGCAGTTGCTCCCTCTACCGTGTAGACGCGTTCCCAAGAAATCCACGCAATGTATGTATCTTGAGTCAACTCTCACGTGTACGCGATATGCCAAGCCAGCAGACAACACACTGTGAAGTCTTGTCAACAGATAAATGAATGGTCTCTGTTTGGTCTTGTTCTTCTGCTTCAGTTTTTATTTCCCTCTCTCTCTCGGTCATCCCAAGCCAGACAAGCGCCCATAGCGGACTTGGCTCTTGTCTACATACCTATTTGTCTAGGTATTATGCTCGGTACAGCTGTTGCTTCTTCGCCAAGACCTTATCCCTTTTTCGCAATACCGCTCTTATCAGAGTGGGAATAGCCAAGACTGCTAAGGCCAGGCCGATGACGATGATCTCCAGGTTTTTTGCCCCATACCCCATTCTGTCGAGCGAAATACTCCGCGTGGGAAAAGAAATGGTAAAAAGAAGGAGAGTATGTACTAGGTTAGCTATGTTGCTGTAATACACCAACCACAACGACGGCCGTAAGTTACCAGTCAGATTAGGGGTCCCGAGGACAAAGAGCCAAGGTTCCTGGACGGAGATGATTAAGTTACGGGAGCCAATGTGTAACCTTAGGTATGTGGCCATTCGTCTCCTTCTCTCAATCTTGGGTCTCCGGCAAACGCAAGGGCCGTCCGCCTTACCGCATCACCGCATAAGTACTTAGTGTAGGTATATCGCATCTACAACTACCTACCTACCTACTTACATACTACCCTACATACGGATACCCGCTGCAAGGCGACCGGGCATTATGTGTCGGTATGTACCAGACTTTATCACTTTCGTAGGTAAAAGGATTTACCGCATGTAGGAACCCGCCAAGACACACCCGACAACCCCCCATCCAACTATCGGTAGATAGCCTCGTCAGGGCGAGAGAGATCGCCTGCTACACTACACTAACTACAGCAACAGCCCTGTTCTGCCCTGTCCCTCGTGTCGCCTCCTCCCTTCCCCCCCACCCCATCCTCAATCCCAATCCCAATCCCAATCCAAATCCTCGAGAGACGACCCCATTTCGTCAGTCAGCTTCCCTTCCCCAATCTAGGTATCCCCATCCCCCCCATTCCCCCGACCTTCTAAACCCCTTCTATATCCGGATGGTCTCACTTTTCTCGGTCAAGGGAGATTTTCGCCTTCCGCGCCAGAAAAAAAAATGGTGGATGCGTCTTTTTTTGCTTTTCCCCTTCTTTTCTTGTGTTTCTTTTTCAAAAAATTCCTAACTTTTCTTCCGGGGCGCGTGGTTTATGGTTCCTTACCTCAGCCAAGAAAAAAGAAGAGGCCAAGACCCCTTATTCAGATGGATATGAATAAGTGGCACCCTTTTCATCCATCATCAATCATCTCTCTTCTGTCCCGCCACCCCAAGGACCTAGGCCCTTCCCCCGAAGAGAGGAACACTTGCTTAACGGACCGTTTCCGGGGCTGGGCAGGGGGTAGGGTAGGATGGTAGTGATTGAATAGGAGAGAAAGAGGATGAGGTTTATAACGTATGTATGTATGTATGTAGGGTAGGTTACTTAGCTAAAGTACACTCACGATACTACACTACGTACATACATGCATACTTACTTACCGGCAATCCAACAATTTGGGGAATAGGGCGAACGGGAACATTCTTTTCTCTTTCTCGCTTTAAGCTACCTACCTAGCGGTCCGGGCTCTAGTTCCGGATTCTCGCTCCTGTCACGGGGAAGGAATTGCAAATCAATATGTGACCATTTCTTTTATCATCGTCATTCGCTCATTCGCTCATTCGTAGAGTATAGAGGTACTAGTAATCACCTAGCGTTCGCCATCAATGACCTAAGTAGCATAATCTTATTAGTCATTTCTCTCTCTCCCTCTCTCTACCCGTTTGATCTATCTTAGACAAATCCGCGTCACGATGTGTTTAAAAAAAAAAGCGTACCGCAAGTAAAGTTCACCTACCTACCTCTACCTACCTAGGTATCATATGTGCCTCCTCCTCCCCGGCTCCCCCCCAAAGTCTAGGCGCATTCTTTGCCAAGGCCCCGGATTCATTTATCATACATCGATACTATATGTAGGTATTCCGTATATGAATGGTGAAATAGGTATCAATATCTTGGGAAGACAATACATACATACATACGCCCAAGACTCCCATGGAGCCAAGCACAAATAGGACGGGAGTGGCTTCGCCAGCATGATGCATTTTTTTTACACGTAACCTAGGAAAAGGGTATCTATACGCGCGTAGAGAGAGAGAGAGAAATACCGATACATACATGCATATAGGTAGGTAGGTAGGCTATGTATGTCTTGTCCTTACTGCCAACATCATCCTGAGTTACGTCGTCGTCGTCGTCGTCGTTGTTCCCTTTCCTTTTATTCTCTGTCCTCGTATTTCATCGTCAGACAGGAAGCTTGGCCTTAGACTTGGCCGTGAGCTCATTTGGGCCAACTACCGTGGAAAATTGAAATGATAACCTCCCTATTTATTTGATCCTACGCGCTGACGCTACTAAAACCTAACCTCTCTGCGTCTGCCGTTTCGCTTGGCGTGCTTGTCGCCAATGCCAATATCAATGCCAATGCTAATGCTAATGCTAATGCCAGTTACCTACCTACCTACCGCCTCACTACCTATCTAATGCTATCTAGGTACTATCGAAAGTTGATTTTCGGAGGCTCAGGGCTACGAAAGACGACGTGGGCTTCCGGAACGAGCAATTATCGTCGCCCAGCTGACTCGGCGCGACGCTTATCTGTCTGTGTGTGTGTGTCTCTCTCTCTTCCCATTTCTACACTACCTACACTAAGCTTTTTCTGGTGGGCTGTTTTTCTGTTTGGCTCGTAGGACTAAAACACCAAGACTTACTCATTTCATAGTCGGTCTCAATTTTTTTTTTCTTGGTATTCCCCTTCTTGTTCTGTATTCGTAATCTCGCAAACGTGGAGAAAGAATACGCGCCTCTCTTGTCTCGTTCTTGACACGACAAGAACAGAAGAAGAAAAAAGAGATAGATGCCTAAACATGCACAACCACATGCATGATGCATTTTACGTTGGTTGTTTGAAAACATCATCGTCCTCGTCATCGTTGCTATTATTCTGCCTTGCGGCAGATCGTCGTTTTCCCCCCTCTCTCTCCAAGGGATTTGATTGCGTGGGCATTCATCAGTTTGTTGGCTCGGCAGACGTAAAAGCCTTAAAACAGAAAGATGCGAGACAAATATAGAAATTCCCATACCTGATCAACCATCGCCCCAAATAGAGCGTAGAAGGAGAAAAGAAAAGTGCTTCTTTTCCCCTCGGTGACCGTAAACACCAGATAGATAGACAAGACCACAGGACCAGCTCCTCGATCAGAAGGATGAGTAACTTTTCTCCGACCTTACTTTGTCTAGTACCGTGCGGATTCATCCAGGGTACATGAGCCCACTCTTCTCTCATCTTCCTCCCTCGAGGCTTGAGAAACGAAACTATCTACGTATGCTAGGTATCTCGCTTCGGGGATTCTAAGAATGTAGGTGATGAGGGAAGAAGTGAAATCCAAGTAACGGGAATCGTAAGTGTTATTTTTAGCGGCATATCAACAACTCATATTAGGTAGGTCAACATACATACATACCTACTTCAAGTTTTACAACGCGATACAAAATACATAACATAACTCTACCTTAACAAATTGCATGCCAGAAGTGTAAATTGCGTGACCGATGATTGGTCCCCGGCAGTTCGAGTTGTCTAGGCTAAGTATTCAAATTTTCTTTGTCTCTTACTCCCAGTTCCCACGTGCAACATACCTATTATCAATACCCAAGGTTCCGGTAGGAATCCCAACTTCAACCACTCCCATAGAAAAAAAACATCACATGCTTCTTCCACTCACATCGTCACTACTGTTTGGGTACCGTTGGTACGTTACCATTAATCCTCTCCCCTACCCGAATTCCATGCTCGTGAAAATCCGGAATCCCCCGATTCGAAGCGAAGAATGTCTTCCGCTAGATCGGTTTTCCGATCCCATCAAATCGGCCATGTAAAGTATGTCATGTGCGTAGATCCCGCTAGTTAGAGATTCATACTAGACGGATATGACCTCCTCGAGATTATTTCCCCCTCCCCATCCATCATAGGTGTAAACCTCTAAGCAGGTAGTTAGGTAGTATGGAAGATATTACAAATACTTAAATACCTCAACCTACATCATTACCTGCACGAGACGGATATCCATTTAGATTTGACCGCCTCCCGAAGGAGAGAGAGAGAGAGAGAAAAAGCCTCAAACCTTGTAAAAGCACCTACCTAAGTTAGCCCACTAAGGATTGAATAATGCGTAGAGATAAAAAGTAAACTACCTACCTATAAAATATGAATTGCTTCACATGTCTATCTAGGTATCTATCTAATCGACCTGACTATGTGCTTTCTTTCTATTATCCTACTAAGCAGAGCAAGCAAACAAGCAAGCTACCTAGTACGTACGTATAATATGTATATAAACCGTGTAACCAAACCCATAGTCGTCGCTCTCCAATCCCTCCATACCCGCAACAACAACAACAACAACAACAATCTTGATCATGGTCCACGAAAGGATCACCTTACCTACCTACCTACCTACCTACCCCAGTTATCTTCTTTCCGGGGTCAGCGGGGTGGAGGGGGCGGGGAAGAAGGGGGTCGGGGAGGGAATTATAATAATACCTCACGTACCTAGGTACGTACGCAGTAGCAAGAATTACAGAAAATACCTACAAATAGTTTCATCACGTTACTCATGTCCATGTCATCGATACAACTTGCATAGAGAGGGAACCCCCCCCCCCCCCCCCCCGCAGCAACTTTGCACTTACACTCTATAGTTAGGTGCGTAGGGCTAGATAGATAGATACGACTACAATGTCCTCAAATAAAGCTCACAAAAAAGACCCCGGAGTGATATGTGGGGAGGAGAGGGAGTCGTGACCCAAACGGCCAGACATAGTCAGTCGTACATAATAACCTCATACCACAGAGCCTCAACTCCACGCGTGCTCTTTTCTAACCTACCTAAACCCCTTCCTCCTCCCCGCCTAACGATCTTTCTTCGCTACGTGAACTTAACAGTCTTTCCTCCTCGCCAAACCCCCGCAACAGAACAAATAAAAAGAAACAAATACCTAAGGTTAAAAAAAATTGTGAACATGAGCGAGAGAGTCAGGTGAAAAAAGTAAAATTAACCCCGTGAAAAGGATTTCTTCTTCTTTCTTCCAACACCACTAGGTTAGATAATCACACCTAACCAATCTACCTATCTACCTACGTAAACACAACAGCCTCAACTAACCATAACCCTAACCATAACACCAACCCGCCCTGTCTACTCTCCCCCGAATCCCTTCACTCCTTCCCTACCTATACAATTGCAATACTACATATTACATAGTCAATGCTGTATAATAGTCAGAAACAAGTGAGAAGGGTTTTCGTTGACATAAAAAGCAAGCAGAGACCCAGGGGGAAATAGCTCATTAACCTAGGGGAAGTTGTCGTGGTGCTTTTGGTGTTTTTTTATTAGCTATGTACCTAGGTGGGTATCTAACCTTAACCTAGGTAGATTGATGGGTATAAAAAAACAGGCATAGCTCATAGGCATACACCCCAGCATGCTGTTAAATAAAACACGTAGGATTAACATCGAATAATTCGATCTACACAGAAGTATCTCACACTCAATTCGATATTTGCTTTTACGAAGACACATGCCTAACTGATCTCGAGTGTCACCAAAAGCCGTTCTATTTGGATACCAGGTTTCTCTGTACGATAAAATCCGCAGCCAGGGTTGAAAAGCTGTTGAGGCTTATATAAGATACAACGCATATAGATATATTTTCCAGACACATCTCCCGGAGGAGGAAAGCCGTAGGTGCCAAAAGAAAGGCGGAAGAAAAAAAAGAAATAAGGTCTATATGAATGCCAAACAAGATCGTTTCATTCCGTTAATCTCCTATTTGTTCCGTGAACAAAAGCAAATCCGTGTAAACGCCGCCTAATGCTTCGCCGTGACCGTCTCGCCCGTGAGCTTCTCTACGTAGCTCTTTGCCCTATATTTAGACATTCCATATTAGTATTTTAAGGTGGCGACCCGAGAAAGAAGGCAATAAGGGTGTGTGGGGGGCAAGGGTAGAGTGGAGAAGGGGGAGCAAAACTCACATATCGCCGAATGCCACCATGCAAACCGTCTGCCAAACGCCCAGTCCGATACGCGGCGCAACGCCACGGTACAAGCCCTTCATTCCGTTGGTCTGGTAAATGTATTTCATAGTGTTCCCGACCGTCATATTCTTCGGTCGGTTAGGGTCCTCCTTCTTGCTCTGCATTTCCACTCGGATAACCTCAATGGGCTGATTCCAGGCGGACAGACCACCACCCAGAGCCGAAGCAGTGATCTTCTCAAGAGCGCCCAGCTTCTCTCCATGCTCCTTGCCGGTGGCCTTGCGGATACCTTGCTCCGCGAGACGAGAAAGGCCGAACCGCGAACCCCAGTTCGTCATCTGGCGGATGGCAACAGCGTTCACACCCCTGTTGATACCCCGAATGCCCTCCTTGCGGTAGATGTCCATGAAGGTGGCGAATGTGCTCGGGGGCTTGACGCCGGAAGCGGCAAGCTTGTGCTGGGTGATTTCCACCGTCTTCATGCAGGTACAGAAACCCATGGTAGCATAGGCTTGAGCAACACCACCGGTCACGCCACCGATGATACCACCACCGAATTCCGAGGCGCCGGCAACCCGCGCGTAGTATTCAGCTTCGGAGGCAACGAAGAGGAGCACGGCACCCTTGGTGGAGGCCTCGATCCAGGCCCAAGGGATAAGACCTTGGTAGACTATAGAGCGGTAAGGCGGTTAGCTAGGAGCTACCGACACCGCAGTTTGGAGTGTGGATCACAAGGTAAGGGTTAGGTACTTACAGCCTAGAGGACCTCCACGGGCCCAGATACGACCCAGCGCTCCAGCAAAAGAGTCACCGCGGTTCGCGGCCATGGTGGTCTTGATGACCTCCAAAGGCTGACCCCTATTTACCCATAGTTAGCGATCGCCATGTCTATCTAGTATAGGCCGGTGGCGGCTGTCCGACTATCTCTCCAGCAATGGAACGGGCATCGTCGTGTAGATGGAAAAATATAATGTTACCTACAGGGTCGTGACTTCAAAGAGGTTGAGACCGGCACCGAGCAACAAGTTGGAGAACTTGATGGGCTTCTTCTCAAGCGACTTGTTTGCCAGGGGAGGCGTCATACCGGCGGTGGTGGCAGCGGACATGGCTTGGTGTCGTTAAGGGAAAGGGGGCCTGACCAAGGCAAACGGGTGCTTCTTCGCAAGAAAGGGGGAGGCAACAGGAGTTGGGAGGGATTGGGAAATCAGAATCGTGAGGCTCGGCGGAGGATGTTGGAGAGATAATAAGCGCAAACAACAATAAGCTCCGGTACGGAGTGAGGTTAGGTCGGACTATAGTAGGTCGGAGAATCTGTGAGATAGACTCTGATTGGTGTCGGGGACCGTAGGACAGTAAGCTTGTTCCCGATCGGTGGTCAGCGATGCAAAAAAATCTGAGAACCTCGGAGACATGTGCAGAAGGGGTTGGAAGGGGGGAAAACAAAGGGGGGGATTATGAGGCTGTTAGTCTAGAACCACCAGACCGGACCGAGAGAACACGGGGCTAAAAGTGTTCCAACCACGCCGAGAGAGAGAGGATTTGTGGATTGTAGTAGTGTATTTAATCAACAATGATCCCGATGAACTTACCAACTACTTTTTTTCTTCTTCTGTTTTCTTCTTTTCCTTTCTTTGTTTTCTTTCCGCCTCTGGCTTGATTCCTTTCAAGTTGGAGTTGTCCAGGAGAAATGATGAATGTAGTAAGATTTAAATCCCGGAATTGTTGGATGCTTAGGCCCCCTAGAGTACATAGATACTGTACTAGGCTAAGTACCAAGTAATACCTTAGAAGTTACATCAATAGAGCTTTGTCATTGGTAACACAACATACTAACTAGTAGTACTAACCTACTAAATTACATAGCTTAGGCACATTGATACATAGACGTCCCCTTCTACATCCAAGTGCCTGACCCAATTACGCCTACGGGCCCCCGTTGGAGCTGACCTTATTTTTTTCTTGTCGGGTTTTTTCCCTCAACAATTGCTAATTCTCCGTCAAGCCCCCAGACCGCCCAACTACCAAATTGCACCGTGCTCAACACTCCGGACTTTCCCCAAAAGTGCAGAGACCTGAGTACGAAGTATACACCGGAAACTCCTCTTTAGTCAACTTCGCCGAAAAGACAGATTACTTCCTACCTTAAGTACCTATTAAATTTACTGCACCTTCATAGCGCTTAAAGCTGTTTTCTTTTCGGACTTGTAATGAATAATGGTAGTGACTATTCAGGTATCCATGTCCGTATTAGGTAGGTACTATATTTGTATATTGAATATTGAATATTGGTAACAATGGATCGATCGAGTGGAGATGAACAGTTGTCGTCGCAAAGCATGGGGGGGAACAATACAAGAAGTACATGGCCACATTGCACAGCGTCTATACGGGCAAAACAAAAAGTTTGAAAAACACAATCATGCTATACTATTTGTACATGCGCCAGCTTTTTTTTCTGGTATCATTAGGAGCATTTCTACCTCACCCCCCCAATTGATACACCGCTGTCCCTACCTAGTAGCCCTGTCTATGTCGTGGAACCTCGTCTCTGGATTAAAAGAAAATGCAACCCGACGTCCCCCCTTACAGCTTGTTGCAGATCTCGATCCACTTGGCCGTTGAGAAACTCTTGGGGCGCTCGATCGGCGCACCCACAGCGCGGTCGATGATGAGCTGCGGCAGCACACCAATGGCACGCGACACACCAAAGAGAACCGTGTAGTAGTTAGCCTCCGTCAGGCCGTAGTACTGCAGCAGGACACCCGAGTGGGCGTCGACGTTGGGGTAGGGGTTCTTGGTCTTGCCGTGCTCCGTTAGCACACCTGGCGCAATCTTGTACACCTGGCTGACCAGCTGGAACATGGGGTCGTTGGGCATCTTCTCCAGCGCGAACGTGCGCTGAGCCATGTAGCGGGGGTCGGTCTTTCGCAGGACGGCGTGGCCATATCCCGGGACGACACGGCCCGAGTTTAGGGTAGACCATAGGTAGTCGGTGATGTTCTTGTCGCTGAGGTCATCGCCGACCTTCTTCTTCATCTCCGTGAGCCAGTTCAGCACCTCCTGGTTGGCAAGACCGTGGAGAGGGCCGGCGAGACCATTGAGACCAGCAGCCAGAGACAGGAAGGGGGAGCTCAGGGCGCTACCCACGAGATGGGTAGTGTGAGCGCTGACGTTACCACCTTCGTGGTCGGTGTGGATGGTCAGGTATAGCCGCATGAGCTCAATGAAGTCCTTGTTCTCGCCAAACCCGAGCTGGTTGGCAAAGTTGAAACTGTAATCCTTGTCCTTCTGGACCGGCGCTACCTTGCCGCCCTTGAAGACATTCTGGTAGATGCGAGCAGCGATGGTGGGAAGCTTAGCAATCAAGTCCATCGAGTCCTCAAAAGTGTAACCCCAGTAGTCCTTCTTGTTTATGCCCTTGGCGTAGGCCTTGGCAAAGGTCGAGGTGTGCTCAAGAGCAGTGACGGCGAGGGAGAACTGGGCCATGGGGTGAAGATCGGTAGGGCAACGGTCGATGAGCTCCTCGACGAACTTGGGCACATCGGATCGGGCGGCCCACTCGGCGGACAGGTCACGGACCTGCTGCTCGGTCGGGACCTCGCCAGTCAAGAGGAGCCAGAAGAGACCTAGACAAAGTCAGCTTGGAAAATCCAATTGGGAAAGTCTACAATCTACACACCTTCGGGGAGGGGCTCCTTGCCACCGGGGGCCTTGGGGAGCAGTTCCTGGCATTCTGGGATAGTCTTGCCGCGGAATCGGATACCCTCCTCGGAGTCGAGGACGGAGCCTTCCCAAACCAGGGCCTTGATGCCTCGGGCACCGCCATAGACCTGATCAAGCGTGACCTTGTCGACGACCTTGGAACCGTGCTCCCTGCATATACCTGTAAGCATTGTGTGGGGGGGTGGCAAAAGATATCGTGCTGTTGGCGGCTCACTTTCTTAGCGCCTTGATCTCTTCGATCTTCTCAGGAAGCAGCTCGGCAAAACGTTCCTTCAGGGTCTGCAGAGGAGGCGAGTTAGTCGGCCTGCTAGGCGAATTCCAAGTGAGACTTTGCCATTGGATTGCTTTACCTGAGATTTCGAGGCCGAATAGTATCGGACGGCATTGAAGGCCGTGGTACGGGCCGTAAAACTGGGGGCTCTTAACGAGGCCCGCAGAGCAGAAGAGCTCAGACGAAGAGCGGAAGCCATGACTATGGAAGATCTAGAGACAGGGAGGAGAACTGGTCACAGGTGATCTGAGAGGACGAGGTTATGGTAAGAAGTTAGAAAAGATGGGAAGGCTGACAGATTTCATTAAAGGAAAAAAAAAGTTAATACCTCACCTTTTTAGCAGGACTAAGATTTTGGAGGCTCGGATAGATGGGGTTCCCCAACCAATCGAAAGAACTGTACGGAGGTTGTCCGGGTACCGAATGTTAAGGCCTTCTTCCCTTCGGTAATATGGAATAATGCAATATTGCGTTTATGTCCGTGGGTAGTATTTACCAAAGCCGGCCCGAAGTAACGCCGCGCATTCGTTGTTACAGGGCGGCACTAACACTCGATACTTACTTAACCCTCTCAATTGTACCCGCCTCAGGCTGCATCCCCAAACCTTACCCGCGACCGGGGCCTACTTACATTGGATATCTACATGTCTCCATCAGTAACGGGCCCCCGATGTTGCGTATTACAGGTAGGAGGAGCACTTGAGGCAGTAGGTTAGGTTGGTTAGGCCCACGAGGTAAGCATCTTAGCTGCTTTGGTACACTAAGTACATAACGCTAGGTAGTTGCATGTGTGCATCCCGGGTTGACGTCAGTTTCACTCCACGAACCCCGAGAACTCGTCTGGGCTTTTATTGGTTATAATGTTCGCCAACTTTATCCTCTGAACCAATTAGGTACTGAGGCTCTTGCCATTCTCGTGAACTAGGTATCTAGGTAGGTTAGTGTATAACCACCAACTATAACTACGATGACCTCAATTTCTAGAGGTACCGACGGAGAAGAAGCCACTGGCCAGCAGGGGTTAGACGTTCCTACTACCTAGGTAGTTGTAGCTTCCCCCCCTATGAACCTTAGAGGGATGAGGTCATCTGGCGCAGAAAGGGATATTCTAGATGAGTAGGTAAGGTAGGTAGATAATTATTAGTTAGGTAAGTATGTCCCTTCACGATCTTAAGCTTGGTTGAGTATGATAAATGCAACGTGAAGACGGGCTTAATACTTGAGCATTCTAGTGTATATCTTTCCACAAATAACAACTTGATATATCAAATTTTGATATTGCATCGAAATCAGAAAGAGGGGTGGGGTCTACCTACTTAAAATACATTTATTGGGTTCCACGATGTTGTTATTAGGCATGTGTGAACATTGTATGTATGAACGAGCAAGTTTAGATTAGGTAGGTATCACATATCAAATGTTGTTTTTCAACGGTTAGTTGTGTAAGTGGCTAGGTTATGGCGCACGGGCCAGGTTGGCACAACTTTTAGTAGTAGGTAGAAAATTTTGTGTCAACTAATACCTAACAAGAAACTCCATTTGTGGGAGAAATTGATGATGTACAGTCACACATTTGAAGCACTTTTACAGGTAGGATGTAGGTAGTAGGTAGTAGGCAATTTTCTGTCCAACAGTTTGAAGTGGTTTGATCTTCTATTAGATTGGGAGCTGGGTAGGTACCTAAATATATATCCATTAGGTACCTACCTAGGTACTATATATGTGCCTACTTAGGTAGGATTTAAAGGAATTACCAAGTAGAGGACAGGAAAAAAAGAAGTCATGTGTACCTACAGCACCATTAGGTATGTCTGGCTATTACAGCAAAGTGAGGTCATGTTTGCTTGTTTCCATTAAAGATAGTAAGTAAGTACTAAGTACCACTACTATCAGGTGGTGCAAGCAAGTGCATTCATTCACTGCAAAAAGGTTACGCGGACAGGAGGGTTACTGTAGTACATAGCTTCTAATCCTGTATTCCCGTCTCCCGTTCCGATGTGGCTGGTTGGCTTGGAAAGCAGTCCATAGGTACATAGGTAGACGTGCACTAAATAGGTACCTACTAGTAGTAACTGACCTGACCTGACCTGACCGTCCTGTCCTGTCCCCACTTGTAACAAAGTACTTAGGTACCTAACTGCCAGTGTGTATGTGTGTGTGGAAGGTAAACCTTTCGACACTCCCCTCTTTCTTTCTCCTACTAAAATTTCTACCCTACCTCCATCTTGTTAATAATCTTTTTTCCCTTCTCCTTCCCCAACATCACCAAAAACCAACACCCATTTCCATCTCCATCTCCCTTCTCCCTCCATTTCTATTCCGTAATTATTGTCGCTATCTAGGGCATCCTGTTAAGGCATTGCCACGCTGACAACACGCGTAATCAGCAGCATCCAGTGCAATCAAGGAACCACTACTAGCATTTTCCAGTTCACCCGCGGCAAGTCTCGTTTCGACTTGACCAGCGGGACGAGTGATTAAATCCATCACCAGAGGCTTTCTCTCTAGGTGCTATTCACGCGTCGCATCATTTCGCACCACTTTTCTGCAACGTATTCACCACGCACCATATTGAATCATACACTGCAGGCACATTGCGACATCATCTACCTAGACTTGCCCTTCCAGGTTGTAACTCGTTAGACGCGCCAAAAAGCTCCCTACTTATTGTAGCCGCCAGCATCCAGGAAAGTTGTCTCGTACTTGGTAACCATCAGGGCTTCATCGCGCGTCCTTGACCTACAGCTTTTGCGATACTGTCTTGACTTGCTTCTTGCGCACGCTCCGATATATTCCTCAAGAGAGAGCCGTCGCGCAACCATGTCGTCAGCAGTAGCAGAGCTTGAGGCTGGCTTGAATGCCATGCAGGCCTTGAAGCCGCCCGGAGTCTCGGGATCGCGTATTCAATCGTTGACTGCCCTGTGCGTCGACAATGTCCAGGTAAGACTCGCAAACCCGCAAACCCTAGACAGGCCTCCAGCAGTGGCTCAGTGGCTCTAGGCCGAACCCATGCTAATCCGACCCTGTGTGCTGTAGTCCGAATCCGTACTCATCCAGAAGATATACACCCACTTCAAGAAAGCCCCGGCAACTCACAAATTGGGAGTACTCTATGTTGTAGATTCCGTAACTCGCAGATGGGTCGATCATGCCAAACAACAAGGCCAGCCCATTAATAGTTCTGCACAAGATGGGACTTACGCGGCTGGCGTGCATAGAGTAACGGAATTGCTTCCTGTCTTGATGAATGATATCCTTCAGAATGCCCCCGGAGAACAAAAGGTACGCTTTACCACAAAACTTTGTCGCCTACGCAGCGTAGTCTCGGCATCAACATCAGCTATAAGGCTCCTAGAACCTACTACCATAATAGGCCGAGTACCTCCTAGAAAGCTAGATGTTGCTGGGATCTTAGAACATGCACTTACCTGACCGTTCCGTGTAGGAGAAAATTAAGAAGCTCATTGATATCTGGGAGAAAGGACAGACCTTTCCCGCACCCATGATCGAGTCCTTCAAGCAGAAGCTTGTCACTCTCCCTATCCACAGTAGGTCTATTCTCTTACTCTTACCGCCGGGATGGTTTGCTCTGCCCTCAATATCTCCCCCCGAACTATCCAGCCGAGTATATTGATGGTTCATATATCTGATATGCTTTTCTGCTGTGCTAGATGAGTCCACCACGCCGATCGGCACTCCTCCCCCCGGTCCTGGTCTCCCAGGCTTGCCTGATAACAAGACAGCCACTTCCGAAGCCCCCAATGCTATCATGGAGGCACTCGCGAACATTGCCCGCCAGAATATCACTGCCGCGCCGACTGCTAACGCCGTAACTGCTCCAGCTAACCCATATAACCTACCTACAGCGCAGCCAGGTGCAGTACAGCAGCCAGGGTTTCCAATGAGTCAGAACCACACCCCTGTGCCTGTTGCTACTCCTGCTTCTGCCCCTAATCCCTATTCAGCGGCACTGCAGTCTGTAAATGTTCCCGGAATGCCTTATTCGTTCCCTCAACTAGGCCGAGCTCAGGCGCAGCCTTTTGTGCCTCCGGTGACTGCGAGTAGTCAAGCCCCTGGCTTCCCTGGCGTAGCTCCTAGTGCACCTTCACCAGCCGCTGGTGCGGGTATGGATCCTAATCTCCAGCAACAAGTGATGCTTATCAAACTGCTTGCGGATCAAGGCATTCCTCTGGATAAAATCCCAACAATCATAGCGGGTATTCAAGCAAATGGCTCGGCTGCCCCGTCTGCTGCCCCGTCTGCCGCTCCTGTTCCTCAACCAGGCCAGATGCCCTACACTGGTTCGTGGGGCCAGGACGGCTTTAGACCTGATGAGTCACGTGACCGCAACTTCCATCAAGTGAGATCGCCAAATAGATATCGCAATAGATCAAGATCGCGTTCTCCCCCGCGTCAATGGGACCAGCGGGGCTCGCCTCGTGGTCGTGAATTTGGAAGTTTTGGACGTAACTCTCCAGGCTCCGGACGTATGGACGATCGTGATCGTCGTGGCAGAGGATCAGAATACCGTCAACGCAGCCCACCCGGCCGTCGTGGTCGAAGTCCTAGCCCTCCCCAGTCTGAATTCTCTCACCCGACTGCGAAGTGGGTTGAATTTGATAGGACCATACCCCAGGGACACATTAAGGGTATGATTATCCTTTGGATCCTACGAGCTAGGCTTATGCTGACATACTGTTATAGTGCTAAGCAGAACGCTGTTTGTTGGAGGCGTCACGTAAGAAGCCCCTCATCCCCCTCCTATCGGTGAAAACCAAAGCCTCTTACTAATCCTGATGTGATACAGCTGTCCCGAAAACGAACTCCGAAGTGTATTCAACCGGCATGGTCAGGTGCAGACCTGCATCGTCAATAAGGATAAGCGTCATGCTTTTGTAAAGATGGTTACCCGCCGGGATGCTGTCAATGCGAAAGAGGCTATGGAAAATAGCACATTTCGGGTAAGTCAATCGTGCAGATGCTTTTAAGACTACCTAAAGCTGACAGAAATATAGACACGTTGGGGTGTGGGCTTTGGACCCCGCGATTGTAGCGACTACCAGACGGGCATCAGCGTCATCCCCATCAACAAATTGACCGAGGCGGACAGAAAGTGGATGTTGACTGCTGAATATGGTGGCAGTGGTGGCCGACCAATTGAGACGGGGTTGGTGGTTGAAGAGCCAGATATCGAGATCGGCGCTGGTGTTTCGTCAAAGGCTATTAGTCGTCGCATGCAGACGGATAAAGGCGGAAGACACGGACCCAAATCCAGCCGAGGCCCCGCCGAAGACGAGGGCGACCTCACTCGATGGCGGCGCAACAGGGACCATCACCGAGAGGATCACCCTGAGGAAAGGAGCCCAGCACATACCGACGTTCCCCAGTTTCCGTTTGGGATTCCTACAGGTCCCAACGGGATGCCTATGTTCCCACCCGGCTTTGTTTTCCCGCCCCCGGAACAGTAAGACCTGGCGGGTAGGCGTTATGTAGCAGCAGCAGCCTGCTTGCTCTTACGGGCTTTGGTTTGCTAGTAGCTGGGATATCCTATCTACGACTTTCGCAAAACTGCAGCAGGTTCTTTGTCAAGAGTCGCCACCGTTGATTGAAGTAGCATGAAGGTTCAATACGGTTTGGGCACTTAAAGATGATATATCCTGCGAACACCTCACGGATGATTTGCATAGAATGGCGTTGGGGCGGTGCAAAAGGCGGGGGAAAAAAGGCCTCTCGGATTATTTCCTGTATATGCGTCTGAATATGTATGTATCTGTGAGCAGGTTCATCATAGCATTGGTGGATGATTCATGAAGATGATGTTGAAGGGTGAATCATCATCATTCGAGGGTTTGGCGTTGGTATCGCGTTTTCGTTAGCCTTTGTGGCATGAGCCCGGGGGGGAGGAATCGACCCTTTAATAGGACATCAAATACTATATTGATTGCGCGACGCACAATTCTCTAACTACACAATAGTAGATTCTTATTATACATGTAATGTGGTGCTTATAGGTAGGTATTACCTACTAGGGGTAGTATGATATGCCTTAACCTAAGCGTTCTACGTATCTGGTCTCCACATCCCATGGTCTAATAAGGCGAGCTTTGCCTTTAATCACTTGACTGCCGACGAATGAGACTGAGAGGGTGAGACTGTTATGGGTTTCTAGACTATCAATTCTACTGGGCCCGCGTCTAGGTCTTGAATAGAACCTAGGTAGTAGGTGCCATGAAAACCGAGTCCGAAGCATAGCGAAAGACATGGTAGTTTTATATTGGCAAATATACCTAGCTATTTGAATATGTCTGGTGCTCCCTAAATAATATAAGTACTGTGCCTAGTACTAGGTACTGTATTCCGTCAAACCCACAGGGGCGGGAAGGTCCTGCAACCTTGTATGTACATCAATATAGTATAGATACTATGTAGTTACTAGAGTTTAGTTTAGTTAGGTGGGTGGGTGGGTAGGTGGTTTATGTAGGTACGTAGTCAGATCTGGACCGCGCTATAGGATGAGACTAATAACGTATAGATATCTAAGCTAGGTATCGTTCGTTGGTCAGCTAACTATTGACATAATGGCTACCTACCTAGGTAGGTAGGTAGAGGTTGGCTTTTTCCGCGACACGCGACGCGTGATACCTATGTGGAGGATAGGAGGTGAGGTGAGGTGAGGTGAGGTGATACGTGTTTTTGCAGGATATGGGGGAAGATTGGTGAGAGGGGGGGGGGGGGGTTATGGGTATAGGTATGTAGGGAATGGATATAGGTGACGAGGTAAAACATATATTAAGTTGTACTGGATTTAGTTATATTAATGTTGGTGTACGCACTTAGGTAGGCTATGTTTACATACGACTAACCTACCTACCTACGTATAGCAGAGAAACGGGACAGCGTAGGAAAGGTTAAGTAGGGGGTTTTTTTCCTTTGCTGTTGTAGCTCTTTTCCCATACTACTCATCAATCTACACTTGATATTTCCCATTCATGATCTTTTCCATGAAATGAGTGAGTGAGTAAGTAAACCCCTCACTCGTCTCTCTCTCTCCTTTTCTTTACATACAAGCCTATGACACCAAAACGTATGTGCAGGCACGTAAGTACTGTACCTACCTACTCTACTGTATGTACGTATGATCCCATCTCACATCATATCATGCTACCTACCTACCTACCTAACCTATGTTCTTCCATGTCTAGGTAGGTAGGTAGTTGTAGGCAATCATCAAGTAAAACTACCTACACTACACTACCTAGGTATTCACCGCCTTCCCCCAGTCAGCCAACCAGCCAGCCATTCTATTTTACCTAGAACGGAAATGTAGGTCAGGTAGGTTAGTAAGGTAGTGTAGGTAAGGTAATCCTAACCCTTTTCAATAAAACAAAAACCTCGTGTTTCCATTTTTTACGTCACTTTGTGACTATGTACCTAAACCCGCTCAGGGGGGACCGGCCGGTTTCTCTCTTCTCCGCCCCCTCCCCCCGGTCGTTGTTCTTCTGGTTGCTGCTGTTCTTCTTCTTCTCGTCCTTCCACCGCATTTCCGTGCAGATAAAAACTCCCGTAGATAGCGCAGTTTGTAGTTGTAGTGTAGGTAGTTGGAATGCGGTCTGCGTTCCCGTGCATGCGTGGCATGCATTCATGCATGCATGCAGGTAGTTAGTTATAGTACACCATCGCAACTAGGTACACTAGATCGTAGCGTGTCATACTGTGTGATGTAGGTAGGTAAGTAGGGAGTATGTTACGCTAGGTATGTTATGTAAGTGAGATGCCACCTACCTACCTACTACCTACCTAGGTATTCCCGTATTGGTCCTTCTCCCTTTAGACCCCACCGGCGGAGGTTGTGAGAAAATCGGATTAGGGATTACTACTGCCGATGTACCTAGGTACTAAGGGGGGAGAGAGAGAGAGTAAGAGTGAATAGGGAAAAAAAAAAAAGTACTCCTCGCGTGTTCGCGTCTTATTCTTCACGCCGTTATCGCCATGTCTTCGCTTCTACACTAGGTACCTATATCCCGCTCTTCCCGGAGAAGAAAAGGACGAGCGACAAGACAACAAGATCAACCAAAACGGTCCAGAACCCTATGGATTGTAGGTACCTATCTCATATATCCGGGACTATCGGCCTTATTATTATATACCCTATACGTATATATATTTTGCGTTGTTATTTACTACGGCCGGGGATTATCTCGCCCTACCTTTTATCCCGTCTCC